>VYXB01007292.1:176331-235857 GCA_013397135.1 Pachyramphus minor | reverse complement strand
TCATCTGGGACCTGCCCAGTGAGCCAGGACTGTTGGTAAATGATGAAGAGTGGCTTGGCAAGCTCTTTCACCAGCTTCATCATCACCCTAGGGTGGACTTGTGAGGATTCAAGTGGCTCAGCAGGTCGCTGTTTCCTGCTTTGTTACAGGGTAGCTATTCAGCTTCTTATCCCTGCCTACAAGCTCCAGAAGCCAGCTGTCCTCCAGACAACCTGTCCTTAAAGGAGGTAAAGAAGGTGTTAAATACCTCAGCCCTCTCCTCATCATCGATAAATATGTTCCCACCCCTGTCCAACAAAGAATGGAGGTTTTCCTTCTTTTTGCTATTAATGTATCTGTAGAAGGACTTTTTGTTATCCCTAACGGAAGTGGCAAGATAGAGTTCAAGTTTTGCCTTCATCTCTCTGAAAAACATTTCAATTTCAAATTTACAGAAGTTTTACTGTTACTGTGAAATAGTTGCTTTGGTCTCTGCCAGACACCTGATCAAAGCTAACTCATGTTGTCTGAACTTGCAGTGTGTCTCTCCTCATCTGTCCTTGCAGAGATCTCATAGAGGGCCCTGATTGCATGTTCCAAACTAATGCAAGAGGGAGCATCTTTGCTTATGGATTGGGAGCTATGCTTGTTGTTCATCTAATGAAAATTGACTTTTCTACGCATTTTGTAGAAACAGTCAAGTCAGCTCTAAGTATAAAGCACTTGTTAGTTTTGCCATCCAATATTGGATCTCATTCAATGAATAATGAATCATGGCTGTGTTGTGCTTCTATCCTTTTTCACCTTTACCACTTACCAATTTTGGAACTTGAAGTTTATAATTACGGCACTGAGCCAGGGCTCTTGACTTAGGAAATGAGAATGTTTTAAAGGGAAACTTAAAAACTGCATCTTGGTTGAATAAACCATTAAGAGTTTAGTCTGACCTACATTAAAAGCTTAGAAAACTTTTCATTCTGCAGATAAATAGAGGGCCCTAACACTGAGAAAAAACACATATTAATTTCCCTCTAAAACAGTACGATACACAAAAATAGAAACAGTAGAGGTATTTTGGGATCTATCATTGCTTGTTTCAGCATGTTTTGTGGCAGTGCACTTCGTCAGAGTTTGATTCAGTGCCTAGTACAGTAACCTTCTGTAAATTGGACTAAGCAGACAATTTGATTTGCCCTAACACGTCTCCTGAATACCAGTAAACTAAAGGTCACTTCTAGATTATATGTTTAATTAGTTGCTAAGTAATATAGGTAAAAGAAGAGCTGATTAAATTATTTAAGCTTGTTGAGAGAGTTTTCTGTTACTGAATCAGATAGCAGATATGGAGATCCTTATTGCTGCTTGAATAAACTGTAAAGATGATGCATATATTATTATACATAAAATGCACAATTTCCTTTCTAATTTTTTCTCAACTATATGATGGAACAAAGCCATAGTTAACAATACTAATTAAAAGATTATTTTATATACACAGCAGCAGGAAGGCAATGTTAATGTCACAAACTAGGAAAGGTCAGTCGAAGCATTGCTCAGATTTAAAAAGGTAAAAAAAAAAGATTTAATTTTAATTTTCAACTGACTAAAACCCCACGTGTTGATAATTGCCAATCTGTAAGAACAACTAAGGACAAAGTATTTACACAGAGCAGTGATTTTTGTGTTTATCTCTGGGGGCTCTGAAGCTGGGCTGATAATTCAGCACTCTAACAAAAACAAACAAGCTGACAAACAGGAATTGCCTGACATGATCATCTTTCCTGGCACTAATATTAAATCATCACACTGGGTTTTACAGTCACAATGTCCAGATTTGGAGGAATATATTCATGAGCAAGACAAAGGATGACATTGCTGCCAGGAAATGTACAAGGTTTCCCTGTTTCTAAATATACATTTTGAACACAAAAGTCCAGTTTCCAAATGCACAATGAGGAAATTTCGGGCAGTATAAACCTACTGCAAGTACAAAATTACTCATGGTTTGTAAAATATTCCTCAAGCCTACATCAAGACATCAGCTTCTTTCTCCACAGTAGAAAGTCTAAGAAGTGTTACTGTGTAGTGCTTTCTCTGGCTCATTAATTTCTCGTATCTTGTGCAATCAAATTCCTGTGTACTAGTGCTGTTTCCTTTATGCAGAGAAGAGTCTCCTCCTCCTGGTATCTGGTTGTCTGTTTGTTTTTCTGGTCCTGTTACAAACTATCAACTCAAAATTCAGTAGACTTTTTTTCAGTAGGTCAAAGTCTGAGAACATGAAGGTCTGAATTCTCACGTCCAAACGCTGAAACTGTGTGCTGCACTCTCATTGGCAGGGTGCCCTGACTGCAAAGTAGGATTGGAGATGAGGAATAGAGACACTGTAAAAGCAAAGGCACTGGGGTTTTGAAGGTTGGATCTTGGATCACAGTTAAGCTCTTTAAAACAGGGAAGTGCACTCTAATTCAAACAAAAAAATGCCTTCCCCCTCCCTTCCTCTTCATCCCTTTACTGATAAATTTCCTTTCTTTTTAGAAACCCTGTTTGGAAGGGTGCAGCACTCTGTGAAAACTTTTTTTTTTTATATACAGACGTTCTCTGATAACATTTCAAACCTGGATAAATTAAGTCAGAAATAAGGTAATTTCAATTCCTTAAAAGAATGCAAGTGTCTTTGTGCCTAAATAAGAAGGGCTGAACCTGGATCCAAGTCCCTACGTTTTTTGTCATCTTTGGCATGATGTGTTCAGTTTGCTGCACATGCCATCAGTGCAGCATTATTAGAGAAGAAATGCTGGTTTTCACATCTATAAATGCACGTAAAATTTTCCATGATAGAGTAGACCACAGTGGAAAAGCAAGATGTTTTCTTTAGCATTTGATGTGTGCACATGTGCCAAAGACTTGGAAGATGCAACTTAGAATAGGTACAAGTCTTTTTCCCTCTGATCCTGGACCTAGAGTTGAATCCCCAAGCCACCAACATTTTTTGTTTACAGTTGCCCTACAGGCCTGACTGGGAAAATCAATTATTAAAAACCCTTAGTGTACAATTAGATCTGAGCAGACATAACTTTATGTTTCTTCAGAATTTTAGTCGGGCTTGGGAAGAAAGAAGATGTTTGTGTAGATATAAAAACAGCATTGAGACCATAGTTGTCTCCTGTAAAGAAGACTTTTGGCAAACTGAAGTATCTACCAACTCAGGCAGTAATGTCGTGTGACAGCAGTTTTAGTGAAAGGACTGTTGATGCATTTGGCTTATGGTTAGGATCATGAAGCAGATTTCATTCTATGTGTTCCCATGAACTATTCAGAGATGAACAAGACTAAATTAATCCTATTCAGGCTAGATGCCCATTAATTTTCTCAAGACTAAGGATCTGTCTGGAAAACTTTCAAAACTTTGAGATATTTGCTCACATAATGTGGGTAGTCTGAGGTAGTACAGCACATATAAATAAAAGGTCTAAGAACAGAGGACACAGAAGCATAATACAAAAATAGCACGCCACAACACATTTGCATATGCTAAATGTCACTTTGAAACATGGAGTGTGTGGGGGAATGATCTGTGAGTTCAGCATGAAAACAATGACCTTATTGCTGCAGCAAATTGTGCTATCTTCAGAAATTATTGTATTTTCACAATGTTTTAGTGGATGTAACCCAAGCAACGGGAAGCATCATAGCCACGCCAGCAGGCACTACACAGTAAAGAAAGAGTATTTGTTGCAACATTTAAGTGCATTCCATAACAATCCAGACTATTTTTCTTAAAACTACATCTTCATCCTAGAGGGCACTTGTAGAAGGGTATGACCCAAATAAAAAACCCCAAATCTATGAAATTTCTCTACTGATGTTTGGATTTGTAGTTGGTGTTTGTGCCATATTACAAGTGAGGTAAGGAGTGGCAGTACTGGTACAAACCCAAGAATTAAGGTTTGCTGGAATTCTTCTGAGAAGCAGTGGACTGCAACAAGACTGTTTAGGTAGCTCCAGCCAAATTCCACATGGTACAAAATGTGAGATGGGAGGACAAAACTGACTGAACACTTTATTCAGCATCCTGGCATACTCTACCCCAGCATACTTAGGTATAGGCTCAGGCCTGCTTCGATTTACATCCAGCTGCAAAAGCCCTCCTTTCAGCCATCTGAAGAGCTGAATCTCTAGAACAGCACTTAAGGTAGACTTTTTTTTACTTAGTGGTACCTTAAAACCAGCTTGCAAAACAGCTTTACTCTCCAGGGGTAAAGTTGGAAGATGCTTATTTGTCCAGGGTACTAGTGTTCTAATAGCCAGAGACTCCCTCAAAATGAGGGAAATTTCAAGCACTACCAAAGCCATCTTTGTTGAAGTGTCTTTGTACTCCCAGCTTGGCACAGAGCAGTCTCCATGAGGGATGCCAAGATTTAAGCCTTTTCTCTGGCTTGCATGTACATTGGGAACAAGGGCACACTGTTTACTTCAATCACTGCTGATGCCCCTAGGGAGAATTAAATAAGGAAAGTGTCAGAACTGGTGGGTTCCACATAAAACAAGCGGGAAAGGATGGGAGGTTACAGAGGAAGCACCAATAGGAAGTGAGATGGCCCAAAGCAGCCGAGATAATGCTTCCTGAGGTGTAATCACTGTGTGATACGCAAAGGCATGAGCACTCCACCTCTGATTTCCTTGACAAGAATACACTTTTTGCACTGATGGGCCAGTGAATGCCATTAACTCTTTCAAGCTTAAGAGGAGTTTTTCTTACTTTCAAGCTTTCTAAAATCTGTGACGCATTTCCTAGTTAAAAAGCACTACTTTTTCTATCTTAATTCATTAATTGATACTATTTATGGGTCTTTACTGTTGGGGGCTGACCTTACAGCGCAGCAGTTAACTGTGCCTTACAGCATAGCAGTGAACTTGAAATACAAGTAGGTTTTGTTTTGCATCCAAAAAATCTGCATGCTCCAGGCTTCTGTTCTTTTCTTTATTTAAATTATAAATCAGTCAGAAGAGACAAAAGGAAAAAAAAAAATCCCTCTGAACAGCATGAGCCTTTGAAAGCGGATTCTGTTCTGGTTTATAACTGTTTTAATGTTCTTTGTAAGCTGAACTTTGGGTCAAATCTTTGCTAGGGTACTGAAGTCCGGCTGGCACCCATTAAAACTGATGTTAGTCCTGCAGTGCAAAGGGATGCAGAGAGAGCGAAACGAATTAGTTTCGCTTCAGACTCTTGCATTTCCTGCCTGGTGAACAATATTAAAATACTGAAGGGATCTAGGCAACCCAGTTACTTCTTTCTCATTTCAGCAGCACGAAATGGAAAACAGTTTTCCAGGCAACAAAATAACAGTTTCTTAGTATTTGTAAAGTATACCTAAGTAGGAACCTTATTTCAGTGTTTTTTGAGTTACTGGAAATCTGTCATTTATTAACTTAAGGATATTTCGGAGTTATAGGCTTTATAAAGGTATAAATTAGGCTAGTGGATGTCTGAATAAATTAGATGAATTGCTTCACAATTCACATAAATGTGAATTGCATCACATTTATGACTAATTCACATACTTAATTTTTCTTAGAAAATGGTTGAACACATTGGAAAGCAAATTGACTATATGGACCACATCTTTGTACATTTGAGAGTTATCCGGGTGTGGACTTTGCCTAAAGAGGGGGTGATTTATCAAACAAAGAAAAAAAAGCAGAAGAAAACTTAGGGAGTATTTTAATGTGTTTTCATCTTAAAAACAAAAAGAAAATTAAAAAGTCATAAAAACTAAATAGAGGTTACCTAGGAGAGATATGTTATCATTGCTTATTACAAATCTCTCTTGAGTATTAATTGATTTTTGACATCACCAAACTTCCTTATAGACTTCATTCAGCAGGTGATTAAAACATCTAAATGACCAGTTCCCAGCGTTTTTCATATGTTTTTTGGGTTAAAATAAAGGGCCCTTTGAACTGCAGTCTGTCAGCTTCAACCTTTTCCAACTCCATAAATATGTGTTAGTTGTCTCTTTTCCTCTTTAATTTTCTTTTATAAGCAAGATAAATAAAAATTTCTTTTTCCATTTGAAAATTTCTAGACATTTCTTGCATAATGTATGATTAAAATGGTGAATTATTCCTTATAATGTTGGTTTTCAGAGAGAATCAGTACCCATTTCTGAAGCCAGACTGTGACTACCACAAGACCTGTATGCATAGATGCATATTCACTTATCAGCCCAGGTATTGTTATTTCTATGGTATACTAAGGTTTCTACTTTTGAGAAGTAAAATTAATATATTAATTTTAATATATTCATATAAGGCCATCTAAGATAGTAAATTAGATTTCTGTATACTTAGGCTGGGGAAACATGTACTTTAATTACCTTTCTGTGAACAACTTCTTTCCTATATGTATGATGGAAGAAATGTGGGATGGAATAGTTATTAGCATAAACAAATGTCCTGTCATTTACCTACAGGTGAGTAGGAGTCTGTGGCTGAGAAAAGGTATATTGGCACTTATATACCTATCTAGCCCACCATTAAATGTTTATTTTCAGCATGTATTCAGTGGGGTTGTTTATTTGTGAAGTAACAGAACAACACATTTTCCTACCTACTCATCTCATGGTCCCTAACTACTTTGCCTGTATCATTCAGCTAATTCTGATGGGCAGGGATGCTGACAGCATCAACCATACCCACCCTGTGGAGAAAATAGGGACTGTCTCTAAAGTTATGAGAGACTGGAATATTTTTTCTGTGTTTCCGGTACTGAGGTAATAGGGAATCTGAAACCACAATAACAATATAAAAAAACCCACATGAATTTAGGAACGAAACATTTTTAGAGGAGTCAAAAACTGAGTAGAAACAGAGTCTCATGACTATCCTTTATTTCTTTTAGTAACAGCTGAAGCAGTGTGGTTGCTTCCAAGCTGTTACATGTTAAGGTGTAATCTTTCCTAGCATTTCTTAGTATTCTGCATTTTCTGTACACGAGTATGCTTGTAAAATGGAGAAAATGGAAACTAAAATAGTGCACAATTATTAATTTTTCTTTGTTACCTATTCACAACTTCTCTGTATGGATGTGGCTCCCCCTCCCTCGTAAAAGAAATCCAGAAAATAAAATTTTCTCTGTTGTAGAAAGAAAGGAAAAGCCTGACAAAAATTGTGATAAATGGATATTCTCTCAAATGGGATTTACACCTCCAAGTTGATGAAATTCACACCTGTTTTGAATGCTGATATAAGGCTTGTGCACTTTTAAAGACCTATTTAAGATCTTCTGCAAGGAATTTCTGGAGTGAGATAACTCTCACCCTAATAACTAGAATTAGGTCTTAATATTTTTTGTACAAAATATATATTTTTTAATGCCTTGGATTATTTTTTAATATTTTTGATGATAGGATAACTATCTTTATGATTATCTAAAGAAAGACTAGTCTTCAGTTTCTTTATATGCTTCATCATGAGCTTTGTAGTATTTCTTTTTAATATTTTTTCCTTCTTCAAACTTTAGGCAGTATCTTGTATAACATACAGACCCAATGTTTCAAATGGAACTGTATCTGGTTTCACAATTCAAAATAGATTTCTGTGATCACCCAACATTCTGTTTTGCTGTTAGTAATGCAGTTTGGCCACTGGGACATGAGATTTGAAAAAATTAGGTAGACAAAGATATTCTGGGAAAAGTAGGAAAAAGAGTAAATGAAGGATCACCAAGTTTTAACCATAGAGAATAAGGGTCTTTTCATGTGTAGATTGTTTTTTAAGATAGTTACTACACTGATGTTATGTATAATGACAAATACTGACAATAAGAACCCTCAAGCAGTCAAACAGTCCTGTTGCATGTTGCTCCAAGACAGGAAAATATACAGAGAATGGCTTTTACAGTGAAACTTTGGGCTGGTGCATAACATATACTTACCAACAGACCATTCAGTTTTCTCTGGTAGTGCTCTGAGACATGTCTATGATTGGTCACTTTTTCCTCCCTTTCTGTGAAGCATCCACAATGGTTTGATACTGGAAAAATCATTTGGATGTGATTATTATCAATTATGACCCATTGTGGGAGATTACTCTGCAATGTGAGGATGCCTATTGTGAACTCATTATATTCTCTCTGCTAGCTGGGATTGGAATTCAAACAAAAATAATTTTCCCTCCCACCCTCCTCCCATCCATTGCAGTACTCACTGATTAGCTCTCTAAGGATATTTGTATTTCCCTATTTCAATATATTAAAGAAGCATTAAATCAGTCCTATTTTTAGAATTGCTTCTAACAGAATGTAATGAGAGAGGCAGAAAGCACAGGTAAAACTGTAATAGTAAAAAAAAGAAGAAAGAAGTATGAATGTGACATGCAGCCCTCATATTTCCATATTTGCTTTGCTTTTCCATTACTATTATCTGTTGTGTCAAAAGTGGATTTTATGCAAAATGAAACTGGAGGGGATGGGAACAAAACTTTTTAAATGTTGTGAAGAAAAAGATCACATTTCCAGCATCAGCAAGCTGAACATAGTCATGCCTTATGCTGTACCCACTTAAATATTCTCAGCTTCAGTCTAGTTTGAAAGGTGTAGATAAACTATCCTCCAATATCCAGTAATCCCAGTGAGTCTTCAGCTGATGTCATCTTACAAATTAAGTAAGTGAATCTAAAAATCCAGTATCAGCAGTATTCTTTTGGATATTCATCTTGCAGTTGGTTACAGTCCACCTAACTTCCCTGAAATAATTCAGGCTGCTTCCAAGCCTATTTATAAACCAACTGTTTCAGATATTAGATGCAACAGTTTTTCTTCACTTATTTCTGCTGGAACTAGTGTTTTTTAATAAAAGCCAGTAAGCCATCCCTTAAAACACTGCTCAGCTGCTTTCTTAGGTTTTGTAAAGGATTGCTGTCGTAAGAGATATCTGGTTCAAAAAGGCAAAGAGATTGTTCTTCATCAGTATCATGACAGTTGTTAGGAAAAAAGAAATCCAGAGGAAAGATTTATGGAAAAGATTTAAAGAAAAGGACAATTTTATCACTGAATTTTGTTTACAAGCTGATAAACAGGACTGCTATCTAGCCACTGGAATCTCTCACTATGTTTAGTGGAGATTGAGCACATTTCCAGTCTTTGCTGCAGATATTGAAGGGCTGCACGTAAACAGGATCACGTACACAAAAAAGCTCTCCTGCCTTTTCCTCTTTGTAATAGATACTGAAGTTGGCATAGATGTTAGTAATAAGAAGGAAAACTCCATCCTCTAACTTCAATCTTCAAGCTCAAGTCCTAGGTCTTTCAGTATACCTCATCTGAAACAGTAACTATAATTCTTCTTCTATTGTGTAGTGCCACTGTGCCACACATCTTTTAAAAACATCAAGAAAATTATTCACAGGACTTACTACTGAAGAACTGTTGGAAAAAACCCTCATGCTGTATATGTAGCATTGAACTTCTTTTTTTAATTTATATTCTCCTAGAGTTTTAATGCTTCCCAGCAATGATTTCTTTTCAAAGTTGAACTAGAAGTTCCACTAGAGTTTATCTCTTAGCTGATTCTCCCGCTGTGGCTTGTGTTATCTACGTGTCAGCTGTTTGGCCCTGTAATGCAACACAGCAACAGAAAAGAGTGAGTGATATATTCCAGGTGTATACTCTCTGGAGAAGAGTAAATGGAAACCTCCCAAGTGTAGAGAAACTCTTCCCTACCAGTTTTTAAATCAAAACATGTTAAACAGGCAAAAAATTAACTGGAAAAAAGGTTTTGGGATACAACTTTTTAGGCAACCTCAGAGGTTTTAATATAATTGTGGCTGGGTAAAAGTAGTTTAAAGTTTAAAGTAGTTTTGCCCTTGAAAAACCATTGCATCATTAGGTATGCGTAGAGAAACCACCAGCAGAATGAAAATTTAGTGTCTACAGCAGCCACTTGACACATTTTCATTAATGTTAGGATTGTACTGACTCAGTGCATACTTGGTGTCACTGGTTAAAATCACTTTTGTGCTTTATATTTTTTCTTTCTTTTTTGTCTTATGTTTTTCTGGGACTAATGAGAACCACATCTTTAGAGTTAACATATAAGTGATGTTTACAGTGGTGGAAAAACCCCTTCATCCTTATTTTTTTCCAAATGTCTTTTTAACCCTGTTCACTGATCCCTTCAAAAAAGGCCACTTCTCAACCTTTTCTTTTCTCCCCCATGTGTAACTAGTCTTGCATGTATGTATTTATAGATACATAAATATATATAAATATATGAATACATCCACCACTGAAATAAGCTATGAAACAGCCATGACTGTGGTTGATTCATACCAAATACATGAGCTCCTGGAGCTGGGACCAGCACATTGAATCTCCCCCTGCAACCCAGAGTTCCCTGCTATGATGTTGGCTGAGAGAGGTGAAAAAGGCTGAAATTCTCCTTGAAAAGGGAAAAGTGAGGTCTGATGTGTCACTTTGGGGCTTCAGCTTTATTTGCTGTATATAACAGGCAGGTCACCCTGATACCACTATATTTTCTGCTAACTGTAAAAATGAGAAGGTAATGGGTGCACAGGGAGACCTGCTCTGGTGGGAAATGCATGTTAGGAGTGTTTTGAAGGTACTCACATGGTTAATCCTCTGAGCTGGAGAAGTGCCTTGCTGGGGTCTGGTTAAGACCATACATCAAGTAGGTGACAATGGTCTCAGTTCTGTGGAGAACACATCTGGATCAGTGAGGGGCAGTGGAGCATGTTGTGCAGATGTGAATTCTGGACACTAGCACCTCAGTTCTGTTCAGGATTGTCATGGTTCTGGCCAGGTGCTCTGGCTTAAAGGTAAACTAGCAGGAGAAATAAATCCAACTCAAAGGAGGTTAAAGGTCAGAATGACAGTTTATTAAAAATAAAATAATAAATACAATTTTACAGGTGAACAATTGGTTTTAACCCACAAAAAACCCGGCACTCTGGGGCACGAACTGAATGGTGTTTGTCAGCCCCCGTGCTGAACCCCACGTGGGTCCCTCTGAGCCCAAAAGTAAAAAGAGAGGAGAAAACCTGCCGATGCCAGTGATGGTTGCAGTCTGGCTGGAAGTGGTGGTCACAGTCTGACCGAGAGCAGTGGTTGCAGCCCAGCCAAGAGTGGTGGTTGCAATCCAGCTGAGAGTGGTNCAGGTGTGCTCTGGGCAGCCACTGCAGATGGTCTATAGCTTCTGGGAAATGGCATAGAGGGTGTAGAATACACAGTTTGGGTTACACTCACACAGTGATTAACTGGTCCCAGCTGTTCTAACGAGGACACCAGGACAGGGTGAATTTTTGCAGTAGCCATAGTTCAGACCCAGAGGTACCTGAGACCCGAGGCTACAGGCTTTCTTTCCTGGGGAAAGTGCTGTCATTCGCTTACAGGAGCCAAGTGCTGAAGTTGCCAGGCCTAGTCTCTAAATTGAGCAAATTAGAAGATTTCTCCCACACAAAAGGAGCCAGGACAGAAAGGTCTTGCTGCAGGTGGAGTGCTCTGGGTCACCCATAAGCTGCACCTGAGATCCTGAGGCTGCAGGATTTCTTTTCTGGGGGAAAGTGCTGTAGTCAAATCCTATAGCTGCCATGCCTAGATCCATGATGTGGGCCACCCAGAGGAGTCCACGGGCAGCAAGACCTTTCTGTCCTTGCACCTCTTGTGTGGGAGGAATCTTTGTAATAAATTCTGGGAGGCAAACTGGCAATTTCAGGGCTGGACTCCTGCAAAAGGATGACAGCACTTTCCCCGGCAAAGAAAGCCTGGAGCCTTGGGGTCTCAATTGCAGATGGTGGGCCACCCAGAGCTCTCCATGACAAGTAAGACCTTTCTCTCTTAGCACCTTTTGTCTGGGAGGACTCTTCTGTATCACCTTATGCCATTACCAGGGGCATGGGGGTAAGGAAACCTCCTTGGGAGAGAAGGGATTCCTTCTGGTTGAGCAAGGGTGGCACAGGAAGTGGTGGGGTGGCTCCAGTTCCAAGACAGAGGGAGTGTTTGGGTGATGTTGGTTCCGAGCTGGGGGGAGTGGTGGGGGTAGGGTAGCCGAGGCAGTGGTGAGGTATTGTCTATTATTGGGGGTTTCCATGGGGTGAACAATAACGTTTCTTTTTCTCCTACCCTCTGTCATTAATATTATTGTTCTTATTACTATTTGTCTTCTTATCTCATTGATGTTGCCAATAAATTGTTCTTCACAGAATCACAGAATAAGCCAAGTTGGAAGGGACCTACAAGGATCATCAAAGTCCAGCTGCTCGCCCTGCACAGAACCATCCCCAAGAGTCACATCATGTACCTGAGAGTATTGTCCAAACTATTCTTGAACTCTGTTAGGCTGGGTGCTGGACCACTTCCCTGGGGAGCCTGTTCCGGTGCCCAACCACCCTCTGGGGGAAGAACCTTTTCCTAGTACCCAACTTAAACCTCCCCTGACACAACTTCAGGCCATCCCCTTGGGTTCTGTCATTGGTCACCAGAGAGAAGAGATCAGTGGCTTTCCCTTCTCTTCCCCTCACGAGGAAGATGTAACTGCAATGAAGTCTCCCCTCAGTCTCCCCTTCTCCAGGCTGAACAGATCAAGTAACCTCAGCCTCTCTTCACACGGCTTCCCCTCAAGACCCTTCACCATCTGTGCTGCCCTTCTTTGGATGCTCTCTAACAGCTTANCCCCCAGGACACAGTTGGCCCTCCTGGCTGCCAGGGCACTGCTGACTCATATTCAACTTGTCATCAACCAGGTCCCTTTTTGTGGTAATGCTTTCCAGCATCTCATTCCCCAGTCTGTCTGTATATCTGAGATTGCCCCATCCCAGGTGCAGAATCTGGCACTTCCTCTTGTTAAACTTCATATGGTTGGTGATTGCCCAGTCCTCTAATTTCTTGAGTCTCTCTGCAGGGCCTCTCTCCTTTCTTATTTCAAGCTGTGGTCTTTACAGTTTGTGACTCCAGTTCTCCTCTCCATCCCAACGCAGCAGGGAGGGTGGGGGGACAGAGGGCAGCGATTGAGCAACTCATGGTTTGAACAGTCTCTGTGGGAGCACTAAACTGGGGAGTACTATTCCTGACACACAACAACAACATATGATAGGTGCTTCATTACATTTTAGATTTAGCTTCCTGTCCTTTATAAGACAGTCAGTACCCATAAATCCTCTTATTTTCTTTCTGGCTCTCTCTGTGAACTCCACCAACTCAAGACACAATGTGCTGAACTTCAATAAGGTGAGAAAATGTTATCGTCAATGGAATGACATCCAATCACTAATTTTCACTTTCACTTTTCACTTCTAATCTTGTACCTGATCATGAAAGGATTACTGAAGAAGTAAGGAAATCAAGAGCCCTCACATTCATAAATGCTTTGTATGAAGTGTGCAAAGAAATCTTTGAACACTTTTTAATTTCTGTGTGTTGTTATTTATCTTTCTCCTGTGTTCTGTTTCTTTTATGATGAAGGCTAACTTGTAATGGTGCTTAAGCTTGAGATCAGATTTGAATTATTGTTAAAAGTATGTATTTACCAAATTGAAGCTTGAATGACAAGCCTTTTATTACATCATTATCCTAAAATGCACTAGCAGCAATGTGGACTGTGCAGTAAGGATCTGCTTACAGAGAATTAGGATGTGTGGACTCTTTATGAAATAGTTTAATCAACAACAAAATAACATCGTTTGTTTGTAACATTACTGCTAATGTGTTATTGGTTTTGACTGTGTAACTTTTATTTATCTTTTTATTATTTAAGAACTAGTGACCAAGTGTTGGAAATTGTTTCTCCTTGGATCTACATGAACCTTGAAATTGTTCTTCTTCAGCCTTCATATCTCCCCCGGTTTGGTTTTTTTCCAAAATTTAGTTTCCAGTATATAGGGAATTGATTCACTGAAATTGCTTCACTTTTTTCTTGTATCTAGAAATAGAACTAAATGCTAAAGCAAGGTTTTAGGTGTTAGCCTTACAGAAAACAGATGAGTATGGTGCTTAGGAAGTGTGCCTTTTATTGGATCTTTAAACAAGAATCCTTTGGCTAATGCACTGAGAAGTTTCCAAATAAAAAGAATCCAAATCAGAGCACCTTGCAGTAGAACAAGATGAATAATGTTGCAGACATCAGTGTTGAATATGAAGAGCATGTGCTGAAGGAATTAAACATGTGTTAGATTCCTGCAGTTGCAACCAACAATTTAGCAGAAACCATCAGTGGTTGGTTTTTGTCCTTGATTTTTATTTCCAGCAGGTGTCCCCTTCAGGTAATGGTGAGAGACTCGTAAAAGACAGAGTGGAAACAGTGAGTTTCTAAATGCACCCCCAGGGCTTTTAAAATTAAATGGACATTCCTGAAGCTTAAAATACCATTTAAGTGTGCATTTACAATTTCATTTAAAAGTAGAGGCTTCTTATGAGGAACTCCTTTTCTACAATTACATTGCCCAGATAATACTGCTAACTACTGGTGGTTTGAGACCTGATCAACAGACTGACTTTGATGTATTACAGATAATATAATTTTGTAAAATATTTTTTTAATAAGGTACCACCTATGATGGGTATGTATTTTCCACAACACCTTAAGATGATGCACTTTTCCTAGGCGGGTGCAATGGCAAAGCGTCCCATTACAAAACAAGCAAACAAACTTTTGAACTCACAAACCTCTCCAAAAACACCTCAACAATGAAAACATGAAGCCTGGTCTGACCAATGACGAGTCCAGGACAAGCATATGGAAGAAAACCAGTGTAAGACAAAGGACATCCAAGGACTTCAGGGGAGGTCATGGGAAATGTCACCTATCTTGACCTTGATTATAATCACTTATAATTGCTACAAGGCTCATGTTGTTTTTAAAGAATGCAATAATAAAATCTCAGTTTCCTGGAACTGGAGCCAAATGTTGCATTTAATATGAGAAGACTTTTCCTTGGAGATTGTGTTGATTGCATAGTAAGTACGACTTGTCATCTTCAGTTTCTGCACTAAACATGACTGGAATGCTTAATATTGTTACTAAATAGAACATAAATGTAACTTTATTCTCAGGCAAACAAGCAAAAAAAAATTGTACTAAATTATATAACAGGTTTCCAGTTTTTAGAAATTATTTTTAATTTTTTACTTTACATTATTATTATTATTAATATTGTCAATTTTTAAAAAGTTCAAGCACCAAACATGCATTTTAATGCTTGCGGCTTGCAGCTTGGAACAGCTTTATGACATGTGACAGCCAGCAGGAACTCTTCCAAACAGGCTGTCCTTAGTATCCTGCTCCAAATTCTGAATTCCAGTAAATTCCTTCGAGACATTCAAAATGCCCATGAATGCTGTTTCTCTAGCTAGGTTCTTAACATTTCTTTTTTGAAGTCCACCCTGGTACATTGGGCAGTAAGGGCGGCAGATGGGTTTGCAGAATCCTATATAATAAGAGGTTAGAAAATCTGTATATTTTCTAAGACCTTCTACAAAAGAAAAGCTTATACAGAATAATGTATAGAATTTATAGTTAGACTTAAAATGCCTTAAAAGGATGATCAATCCTTCATAGCTTCTACACATGCTTCTTTTCACAAGGAGGTATATATGGGGCTTTTTTTCTTTAGGCAGAAAGCACATTTGAAGTTCTGTGTTCTTCATTAAGTCCTCATTATCAAGTCCCTGGCCAGAAATGGTTACCTGACTCTGGTAATTCTCCAATTTTTGAGGTGTGTCTTAACTTCCAGTCCAATTTCCTATGACATGTGCTCGCATTCTACAGATTTGCAACCAAGCATATGTTTGGACTTGATGATCTTAGAGGTCTTTTCCATGCTAAATGATTCTATGATTGTATAACTCATTCAAAAAATGGTGTAAGAAAAACAGTAAATAGAAAAACAGACTTCTGCAAGGCCTATGCTTCCTGGATCCAAATAAGCCTACAGAGACAGCCTGCTCTTCTGAAAAAATGAATCTCTTTCTGTCTCATACTCTTCATAATCTTCCTTAGACAATTTTTCAGGAATGATTCTCTTCAGCTTTTGAGAAACTTTTAACATGCCATTATTGTTTTGCAAAACCAGAGCCTGGAGAACACACTCCTGTCTTTGAAACTGGGATACCTGGTTCCCGAGGCTCATGGATCTGTTCACTGTCTTTCAAGTACCACTGGCTATCTTTTTCAGGGATACTCTTGCTTCTTTCTTTTGTTTGTTCATGTGTGTCTGTGTGTGTGTTGGGTTTGTGTTTGGATTTGGTTTGTGGATTTTGGTTTGGTTTGTTTTTTCCATGGCATAGTAAGACCGTGCTGTAATTTTTTTAACCTTTATAAATGTTTCCTTTTATGAGTGTTTCCATTTATAAATACCATGTCTGTTGTAGCATCTGTGATGTCTAATTTCAAACTAGGCCAAGTAACTCTTTTGTGATCGACAGTCAGAGCACTCACATTAGAGACAAACATGAGGTCTTCTAGCTTCTGTTGTAACTAAATAGCAGCACGGCTGAGTATCAGCACAATGAGTGTTGACACAAGGCTTTTTTTCTTTTTAATGCTGTGGAATATGCTTCTGAGGACTTATGCAATTGAATAACATTAGACCTTTCTAACGTCCTAAAGGAGTCCCCTCCCATGTCCCTTTTTATTCACTGATTTAAAAAAATGGCTGTTGAGCATTTCTGGGATGAGATGAAGTGGAAATATTGTTATTGATTTATATGGCCTATCTTCATTTACTTGGCTGTGTTAAATTTAATAGTTGTTTATTGGTCTCCGGGTTCCATTAATCAGCATTCCTCCTTCTCACACCCATGGAGGGCCCCACGCCTACAAAGCCCTTGTTTTAACTTTGTGCACCCCAGGAGGCCTCAGGAGAATCATAAAACCATCATGGTTTGTGATTCTCTCTGTAATGAAGGCCAAAGTACAACTGTCATTCTTGTTTGGGTAATCAGGTCACTTGACAAACCCAAATAATTGCATTTGCTGTATTCTTATAATGGTAGCCATCTGTCTTTTTTTTTCAATACATACCTTTAGGAGTAATAATTACAAATTCAAGGATTCTAGTTTACTATTTGGGCTATCAATGGTGACTGCACGAAGCAATATCACCAACAACATTTTACCTGTTACAAATGGCCTAGAAGAGGGAAACCTGTTAAGGAAAAACTGTTGTTCAGCTGAAAAGTCATGAGTTCATGAGATCAATTTTCAATTACAAATACATAGGGTGGCATGAAAATCACGGTCCTGCCTGGTTTTTTTGCCAGTCTTCCTCTTACCCTGGTTACTTTGCTTGTGCTTATCACAGGGTTCAAGATGCACATGGAAGTGGGACTCTTGACCTCCTGAGCAGTCTGGTTTGTTCCTGCTTTAAAGAAGCCTGTTAAAATCAGCTCAAACAAGTGGCAATCAGATGCATTGTGGAGGAGTCATATCTACTGCCAAAATATTTACAAGAGTTCAAGATGAAAACCGGATGGCAAAGGACTTCCAGAGCTGGAGAAAGATGATTTTGACTGCAGATATATTTATCATGGCTCATAAGTGTGGGATCTGTGTTGAGAATCTACTATTGGCATGGAGAAGGCTGGGGGACAAGATTTTAATTACAAACAGGTTTGTTGATGGGTGCAGAGACATGATTGGAAGAAAGGGAGTTTTCATTTCTAACACATGTGCATTATTAATCGTGAATGATACTAGAGTTACAAATGGGAATCTGCCTGGCAGCAGAGGGCAAAAGAGATGACTTTTATTAAACATATTGAGCCAATTTCTGTCCTCTGACATATGCACACTGCTTCCACAGAACTCCATGGGAGGCCTACACTTGCATTGGAAGGCATAATTGTAATCAGAGGATCACAGAATATGCTGAGTTGGAGGGGACCCACAGAGATCATCGAAGTCACAGAATATGCTGAGTTCAGGACCATCACCAAAAACCCCACTATGTGCCAGAGAGCGTTGTCCAAACACTTTTTGAACTCTGTCAGGCTTGGTGCTGTGACCACTTCCCTGGGGAGCCTGTTCCAGTGTCCAACCACCCTGGAGGAGGACCCTTCCAACCTAAACCTCCCCTGACACAACTTCAGGCCATTTCCTCGGGTCCTGCCCATATATATTAACTATAATTAAAAATTAAGTTCAAGGAAGGACTGAGGAATATGTAGTTGAGACAGAACTAGGACCAAGGTAATTTGCTTTATCAATATACATTTCCTAAGGTACCTTAGGTAGTTAAGGAAATAATCTTGCAACTAGAAGTCCAAGAACAATCCAGAGAGACTTTAAGGATTGTTCTACTTGTCTAGAGCTTAGTGATGGTGACGATAGGTTTGAGTGTTTATGAGTAAGAATCAGGGGGAAGGCCAACAAGGCAGATATCCTAGTGGGATTCTGTTATAGACTCCCCCCCTCAACCAGGATGAAGACGCAGATAAAATATTCCATAAGCAGCTGGGGGTGGTGTTGCTATCCCTAGCCCTTGTTGTCATGGGGGATTTCAGTTTACCAGATGTCTGCTGGAAATACAGCCCAGCAGAGGGGAGGCAGTCTAGGAGGTTCCTGGAGCATGCAGAAGAGAACTTCCTGACACAGATAACGAGTAAAGCCAACTAGGGACAGTGCCCTGCTAGACCTGGTGTTTGTGAATAGAAAAGGACTGGTAGATGATGTGATGGTTGGAGGATGTCTTGGGCACAGCTATCAGAAAATGAAAGTTTTTTATTCTTGAAGAACTGAGGAGGGGGCTCGGCAGAACTTGGACTTCCAGAAGGCAGACTTTGGTCTGTTAGGAGCCTGGTTAACAGATTTCCTTGAGGGGCTGTCCTGAAGGGCAAAGGAGTCCAGGAAGGCTGGACAATATTCAAGAAGGAAATCTTGAAGGCACTGGAGCAGCCCATTCCCATGTGCTGAAGGACAAGCTAGTAGAGAAGAAGATTGGCCTGGCTGAACAGAGACCTTTGGCTGGAACTCAGGAAAAAAAAGAGTTTATGACCTTTGAGAGAAGGGGCAGGTAACTCAATAGGACTGCAAGGATGTTATGGGGTTATGGAGGGAGAAAATTAGAAGGGCCAAAGCCTAATTAGAATTTTATCTGGCTACAATCATGAAAGAGAATAAAAAATGTTTCTATAAATACATTAGCAAAAAAAGGCAGACTAAGGAGAATTTCCATCCTTTATTGGATGGGCAGCAAAACACAGTGACATAGGCTGAGATACTTAATCTCTTCTTTGCCTCAGTCTTTAATAGAAGGAACAGCTCTTCCCCAGGTACCCAGGCCCCTGAGATGGAAGAAAGTGATGGGGAACAGAATAAAGGCCTCATAATCCAAAGAAAAATGGTCAGAAAAGTGCTACACCTGTTAGACACACACAAGTCTGTGGGGCTGAATGAGATCCACCTGAGGGTACTTAAGGATCACATGTAGTGGCTTCATATTGCTGAGTTAATGGTTGGACTGGATGCTCTTACACATCTTTTCCAACTTGATTTATTCTGTGATTCTGTGATTCTATGATCTTGGCAGGCAATTAAGAAAAAACAAACCTATTTATATGATATGAATACATGTTTTGTAATGCTTTCTGTTATAACAACAGTTGCAATTTTTTCTGTTGATTTTAAAAGATTATTAAAGCCAAAGAGCTAAAACTCCTGTGTCCCAGTATCCTTACTGAAACACAAAGATATCCCTTAACGTAANAAACCTATTTATATGATATGAATATACACTGATACATGTTTTGTAATGCTTTCTCTTATAACAACAGTTGCAATCTTTTCAAAATTAAACAATGAAATGAAACGATAATGATTAGTAGCATAATGGCATTTCTATTCAAAGTGTTAATATTTTGTATTATGTCTTTTAGATTGGGACTGTTTCTCTGCGCTGCAGAGGAATCCTAGATCAGTGCTGGGAGACTGAGTTGTCCTTCGTGATTTTCTCTAAGTGCATTTGAGTCAGTTTTACTAATTCCATGGATTCAGCTGTTATATCTATGTCTGAATATATTCTAGTTTGTTTATTATCTGTCAAAGCTATTTTGTTATATATTTTGTATATCTTATTCTAGATCTTATGGTCTGTTCCATCATTTCAAGAAGAGGACTTTCTTCCCAGCCCTTTTCTGCCTCTCATCACGCCACAGCCCTCCTCAAAGTCATATTTGAGTGCTCAGACTCTGTTTTCATCTACGTGCAGCGCTTGCTAAACTCATGCTTCTCCTTTCTTGATGCTTCTACTCAAATTAGAGAGCTTTTAACACACAGTGCCCCTGAGCTGAGTGCTTTAAACTCTCTTCTTTAAGTAACTTTCAAGACTCTTGAGTAACTCGCGTTGCTGATCCAAAGCTAATGAGATTTGTCAGAAAGAAACTGTTTTTTATCTTAAGCTGCTTCTGTCAATAGGTTTGGAACACATCACTCTTTCCTTGTTTGTCAGCTAAGAAAGCGATCAGATTTATTTAAATGCTTTCTGTTCTGAGGACTGCACATACCAATCTAATTCTTCTGAACAAGATATTAACAGAAAGATAGTTTCCTGCCCACTCCGGCTAATCTTATTCATTTCTGTGCATAGGTAATGTGAACTAAGGAAATACTGAGCAGTCCTTTATTTGCCCACATATTTCAGAGACTAGAAGAATGACCATCCTGACTGTGAGCAGCTTTGGGAATCAGTGAGATTCCAGGTATCAGATAAGGAAATTTTTTTGAAGTTGTGAGCAACCTTCTGTCATCCTTCCCATGAGAGGCTTTCTTTCAGAGTATATTTCGTTCACTGTGTAGGGCTCCATGACTCTATGTGAAGTACTTAGAGATAAAAGGCAGTACTGGAACAGGTTCCCCAGGGAAGTGGTCATGGCCCCAGGCTGCCAGAGTTCAAGGAGTGTTTGGACAATGCTCTAAGGCACATGGTGTGGTTTTTGGGGATGGTCCTATGCATGGCCAGGAATTGTACTTCAGTGATCTCTGTGTGTCCCTTCTGACTCAGGATATTCTATGATTCTATAATTCTGTAAAGAATGAAATCATGTATTTCAGACAGACTTCAGCGAGACATAATGTTTTGCTTCATCTGAAAAGTCAGGAAATATCAAGGCACTGTGGGAAGAGCTAAGGACAAAGCAGGTAAGAGGGTTAAGACAGCAACCTCCTCTTCTTCCTAAATGCCTCCTGCACCTGGTCACATATGCCATCTAGGAGAGTTTCAGGCAAAAGGAACAGCTCTGTGATTTTCTTCAGGATGCAGGAGTTTAGACTTTAGTAGAATGATGTGGGTTATGATACCTTTCCTGCAGTTCAATTCAGATCCTAAAGCTACTCATTTTAGAAGTATCCTGCAGAAAAAACTTGGAATCTGCATGGGGGTCTGTTGGGAAAGCAAGCCGCACATCTTCACCAAGGCAGTTTCTGTGTTGCTGAAGCCTGACTGAAATTTTTCACTGGGGTCAAAGATGACAAATGAGGTTACTTTAATAAATGTTACATACATATGCATGCATATGTATCTCCAAATACCTTGTTTAAGCAAATGAAATTTGAAACAGACAGAACTGAGAAATACCTTGTGTAATTCTTCTGTGCAGAAGTTACTAAACTTGTTTAAAGTTAGAAAGAAAAAGCTCAGATTCCAGGAAAGAAAGAATAAAAATATGGAATGTTTTATAAACTATTGATGCATCCAATACAGAAGGCAATGTAGCCAAAAAAAAGAATTGAAACCAAAATATCTGGAGATGACATTGACCTGAGACTGTGCAGCATATCTGCAGTGGATAAAGACTTTAATAAAGATACTTATTTTTGTGAAGGCAAATTAACCTTGCAAAGGAAAAGAAACCAGTGATTGACATGATATTTTCCTTCAGCATCTGTCTATCAGTCACTAAAAGATTTCTACCCATATTACAAACCTTCATAGATGGTACTAACTTGGAAATATGGATAAAACCATAGGTCTAATCTTTACAGCAGTAAGAATTATTTGTTTATTTCTAATAAGCAATGATTGTAAATGCTGCATCATTTGACGTAAAAGATTAGTGACACTTTTCTTTTTTGTAGGGAAAGTAATAAGAAACACACTTAAATTTAATGGCAACACGAAAATATTTTAAAGCACAATTTATTTGTCCTTGAACAATAACTTTCTTTATGGAAATGACACTTAAAATACTAATTTAACTCTATAAACCTGTACTTTTAAGTCTTGCTATGGTTACAGAATCTTGAGGCTCTTATGGAAAGCATAAAGTAGTCATGGAGGTCTCTCATCTGTTTTTCCTCTGTCCCCTCCTCCTCTATGTTTTAGGATCATTTTTTTAGGGACAGTTTTGGACTGTTTTGCATACTCTGATTATATATTGCATAATCTAAACAGTTTGCCTTCCTTTGCATTATTTTTTATCATTTTTCCATACCTGTATTTTGCCTATCTAAATTTGGTCCTAAGCTACCTAGTTGCTTTTGTCCTTGCTCTATCCCATCCATTCTTGGGTCCACCCTTAAAAAAGTCTGGATCATGATAAAAGGAGAGGAGTTTGGTTTGTAGAACTATGTTTGGATATCCAATGCAGTGTCTTCCTTGCGCTTATTTAATTCAACGTGAACAGATTTTCTTGCTAAGCAAAGTTTTCAGCTAATGAAGGTTATAAGTGACCAGGACAGTTACTCACAAAATACTGAATAATGTGAGTGTGACTTGTATCAAGTTTTTTGTCTTCTTTTTCTGGATCCACAATAACTTTTAGTATAGAGGTAGTGCAGACATGCAG
This sequence comes from Pachyramphus minor, assembly GCA_013397135.1. Lineage (NCBI taxonomy): Eukaryota > Metazoa > Chordata > Aves > Passeriformes > Tyrannidae > Pachyramphus > Pachyramphus minor. The sequence goes on along the minus strand of VYXB01007292.1, from coordinate 213,086 downwards.
CCAGGAGAACTTGTGTGTGTTTAAACAAGGATATTTGTAAGGTTCAGATCAGTAATCTAGCACTTTAATCCATTTTAATGCAAAAATGCATTTATTTTTATATTATTTTTTCCTCAAAAAACTTAAAAGTTATGATTTTTTTTGTTTAGAAGATGCCTAGAAAAAATTGAGGCTCAGGGGAAACCACCTTTGCTCTTTACAACTGCCTGACAGGAGGTTGTAGCCAGGTGGGGGTCGGCCTCTTCTCTCCAGGCAATCAGTGACAGGACAAGGGGAAATGGCCTCAAACTGCATCATGGGGGGGTCAGGTTGAACATTAGGAAGAATTTCTTCACAGAAGAGGTTGGCAAGCTTTGGAATGGGCTGCCTGGGGAGATGAAGGAATCACCATCCCTGGAAGTGTTCAATTTAAAATCACATTAATAACTTTATTCCACATAAATGATATAATCGTGATTACTTGTTTTGACAGGGTTTGCCACAAAATTGCCCTTATATTCAACAAGAAGGTAAAACAAAATTTCATCACTTTTTGAATCTCAGTCCTTCTTCAGGTTTTCATGCTCATATCTTTACCATTCTGTGTAAAAATCATGGTCATACCCTTTCCATCCCAGATGCAGTAATTAGTTGTTACAGTAAAATCAAGGGATTGGACATGAACAGGAAAAAAATTAATGGGCCACATTATTTTTGAAGCAGTTCACTGCACAGTGAACATGTCTATGTCAGATGTGATGAGAGAGAAGAAGTAAAGTTTTTCAGCTGAAATCTATTGTCACAATAACTCCTATATATCATATAACTCTCCACATCACAGGAATAACAGTTGGAGCTTTGGAATTGACTTTAATGGAGCCAGGATTTTAGCCTGTATCCCATAAATGTCTAGGGCAGAATGGGAAAATGATACTGCAGAATTACACCAGTTGTGAGGCTTATACACAATTACCTATTATCCCTATTGATTTCTTAAATGTGTTTGCTAATTTTCTATGTAACAGAAGCATTGATGGGGCAGATTCTTATGACAATATTAGTAGATAAATCAAATAAATCTCAGCTTTAGTAAATTTATGGACATAGGAAACGTGAGAAAATCACAGCTTTTGTGATGTCTGCATGTCTGCAGCAAAGCAAAGCTGTTTGCAACTTCTCACAAGTTTGAGCTTCAGCCTGTGCAGCTCCCCTTATTTCACAGATGTGGAGAGGCACAGATGCAATGGCGTGCAAGAAGACACAGCAAACTGGAACTCAGATAATAAAAAACAGAACCTATAGATCTCATTCCTCAGCTTTAACGGCTTAAAACCAACCTTCTTTAACAGGCAACCAAAGCTTGGAGAAGGTGAATGTGTAATGGAATTATCTCAGAATTTACCTCTAAATCCTTTTCTACCTCAAAGGACTACAGTGCTGGCGATGCTTTTGATCCTCCCCACTCATTCCTGTGACATGTGATTCTGGTGGCTGTTGATCTTCTGGTCTTAAGTGTATTATCTGGTGTGGAAAAGCATTCTGAGTCCTGTACTGAGAAGATATTAATGGAGTGAGTAGTCTGGTCTAGACAATCTCTACAGAGCAGAACAAAGGGCTCCTGCATGTAACAGCTTTTTTGAGAAGCTGAAGTCTTCCATGTTTATATTCATTTGGAGTGGGAGGAAAAATGCATGTACATAAGAGTGAAAAATGGTCCTCACTGTAAAATACAAGTATGGGTTTTGGTTCCTATGCAAATCCAAGACGACTTCAAAATAATAATAAAATAAATAAATTCTTTAGGCTAACCCATCCTGCCTCTAAGCTTTCAGTCAATTTGAGTCAGAGTTTTCGGGGTATGTAGAATTGTGATGACTTGTGTATAAAACAGAAAATACACATACAGAGATTGTATAGCCCAGGTTTCTGTCCCAAGTTTTAAACTCCTGTTTTTGTTTTGTTCTGCCGACAATTTTTTATTTTCAGACCATGTAAATTTTCAAATTATTTTCCTCTTAATTAAAAAAAAAAAAATCAATTTCCTATTACCTTTCTGAAAAAATAGTATTTCAAATTTGACCATAAATAATTCATAAAACCATCCTTCTACCCCCCAGAAAACCAAGAAAAAAACCCCACCTGCAGGAAGTGCCATATCATTTCTCCAAGAAGAAGAAAAGAAAGCAATAGTACAAAACTTTCTTTGTATTTTGAAATGTTCATAATTTAGGCTGAAAGAATCAGGGGTGACTCTTTTTTTACGTCAATGGTTTACTTGGGTTTGATAAAATCCTTGAGGTGAGCCCAGGCCTCAGTGCAGATCAACTTTTTATTACTGTGAGTTTTCACCAAATTTGAAGCTAATAATTAGCAGAATTATAAACTCTACCCATACTATGACACAAATCCTAGTGAGATCAGGACCTGTATTCCCATAATTGCTGTAAAAAGATGAAATGCATACACAGAGGGTATACCTGACCTTGTTTTTCTGTTCTCTTCATTAATGTATAGACTCTTTTTTCCTGGACTACAGACCAAAATATGCTATATGAACAACCAACAAAAACTTCAAACAGGAATGTTTCTGGGGAAACCTTACTGGCTTGGCTCTGGCATGACTTTTATTCTTGGGAAAGCTAATCCCCTGAACTGAATAAATTAAGTTTTTTGAAGTGTACGTTATAATTGCAGTTAAAAATTTTCTGCATGTTTGTAAAAACTACTGAAATATTTAAAATAGTTTAGAATATTCTTGTCATTCTGTGGCTCAGCTCTGCAGTTTCTTGCATTATCACTGGGACCCCTGCTGTGAGAACCATGATTTAAAAAATCTCCACCTGTCCTGGAACTTGAGAGGGATGATGGTTACTCAGGGAGAGAAACACAAGACACACCAAGAGAGAAGCATTTCTGGAGGCTGGAGAGAAGACCTGGATTTCCCAGGACATGTGGGTACAGGGGTCATGGTTATAAAGGAAAATATATGCAAGAAGATAGTTGAGATAATTGCTTTGAGGAAACAGTTTCTTTCTAGCATGGTTTTTGTGTTACCCTCAGATGATTTCTGTATTCAGAATAAACATGAAAGTCAGAATATCAATGGTAATTCTTAATATATTGTTTTGCTTAATATATTAGTTTTTGTTACTACATGGGTCTGCATAACAGACTGACTATATTTGAGTTAAATGTGACACAGGTGGAAAGGGAATTAATTTTTTTTAATTAGATAATTTAATTATAATAATAAAGTGGGAAAAAATGCATTAAATGTTTATTTTTTCCTCAGAGAAAAGGTGCAGATAAGATGAGTGACCACAGGAAACCCCTTCAGTTGTAGATACTCTGTAAGGTCAAAAATCTATGAGTACATTGTTACATGTATGTTAATTTGCATGGAGGACTGAGGTTGTTAGACAAATCCTAGGAATTACATAAAGGTACTAAGAGGCATTGACACACAATCTTGAAAAATAGCATTTTATATCATAAAGTTTCAGATCACGAGTTCTTATTTTTACATACTTTATTTTTATATACATGTAAATTTTACAATATATATACAGACCCCAATATCGTGTTCTATTTGGCTTATATATCTTAAGATGGAAAAAAAAGTAAGCAGCAAGCCATTTTCCTTCTACAATGTCATTCCCTTTTTTCTTTCCTTCTGTGAGGCTGTAGCACTCTTAAACCATTCATTAACTTTAAAAACAAAGGTGTCAGAGGTGTGACTTGCCAAGCTGCTAATATTGTATTAGTTTGCTTTCTTCCCAGTACACTTACTGGGTGAGAAACAGGTTTATGGGTGGAAGAATATGTGTTGTATTAGTGGTTATAGGCAACAATCAGGTTTGTGACAAAAATCAGGGTAATTTTTTTCTTACTTTTTTAGAATAAAGCAGACATCATACTTGGAAGATTCAATAAGCTGTAGGTTTGGGGGTTTTTTTTCTTCTTGGACGGGTTTCAATAGGTAAAGGGAGTGGTGATCTCACTTGAAGTTTCCATTGAGTGTGTTCAGTACTCTCTGGGATCATAAACTGTGCAACTTAAAACTGGATTTATTTGTACTTCGGAATCTTAATTTTGTATCTATAGCTGCCTATTTTTGGTGTCTTAATTTTTTCTAAATTCTCACCTAAACCCTCACAAGTAACCATACTAAATAAAGTCTGATTTATCTGGCAGTTTAGATCTGTGGTTCTTCAATTCCTTTATTTTCATTAATGAAACCTTACTAAATAATTCTGCCTCTGAATCATTTATTTCTGATACTTTTAGAATTTTTTCTAAATCATAATGGAAATTTAATATAGAAGTAACAAAAGCAATCCGTGTGGGATCTTAAGATAATTTTTGGTTCAATGATAATTATTTATTTACAATTTGAATGTTTAAATCTAATAGATAAATGGTTGTAAATCCTTTTGAAATTTGGACTTAAGTTTCCTTAGGTTTAAAAAGACATATTTTCCTTATATTTTCAGAGTACCTGAATTCTCATTTTGTCTAAATAAAACTTTATTCAGCCTCCTCTGTGCAAATCAAAATTCTACATGCTTATTAAGCAAGTAGATATCATGTAACCAGCTCACAAAATTAAATTAGCTTATAAGAACCAAAACCAACCCCAAACCCCAGTCTTTTGGGTCTCATTGACAACACCATTTATACACTTTTGAAGATAAGGCAGTAGTAGAGATATCAATGATTTATAAAAGCCTTTTTTAAATCAATGAGAACTATTCGTAGTCAGTTAAGAGTAGAAAGCTGATAATGTTAATTCAAAAAAATCTCAGCTACATGAGAGAATCAGAAAGGGCCACAGTCACAATCCACCAGGAGAACACAATAAAATGATGATGTGAATGCAATATAATGCCAATTACTCAGTTTGAACACAAAGCAGTGTTGGTCAAGGACTAGAGGCACTACAGATACCATTGTATTTGCTAAAAAGGATTATTGAGTCTTACTAAGCCTTTCTGAGAGTATGTGGAAAACCCTAGTCCTCAGTCATCATAGTCAGTCCAGGATTGTCATAGATGTGGGCAAATTTCTTATTACTTCCCTCCACAGTAAAACTCCTCCCCAGTGATCCACAGTTCTTGTTCCCCCTTAAGCATACAGTGAAAACTCATTTTTCCACTGTGGTTATACCACTTGGTCTACAGGTAGCAAATGGCACAGCAGCTGGCTTGCTCTGAGTTTCTGTGTTTTTTAGCAATTAGTTCTTCCCTAAAGATTTAAAGTTTAAAAGGTGGCTTAGAATGGTTTCTGAGTCTGTATTTTGGAAGGAGAGAGACTTGGTCCCTGACAGTGCTCTCTAAGAACTCTCTGTTCCAGGTCAAATGGGAGCATTTTTCCATTCCTTCAGAATCAATTACTTCACGGTAACAGCAGTTGCTTCAGCTGCCTTCTGTTTTTAAAGAGAAGCAACTACGAACGAATTCTGTCCTGAATCCTGTTGGCACGACTTAGACATGTCCTAAGAATACCTATGAGGCTGAAGCCTTTAAAGAGAAATACCCGTTCCCTGTAGCCCGTTCATGCCTAGATGCCATCTGTGTCCTGGGTTGTTCAAAAACAGCTTTGCAGCTGAGATGTTGAACCAACAGCAGGATGTTCCTGTGGCTGGAGCATTTTAAAGGTGCCAGCTAAAATGCCTTGGAATCTGCTTTCCAAGTAAGGTAGTTGCTAAACTAATTCATCTTTAGATTTAAATTCATGTCCCATCCACGAGTGACTAAGCCATATTTTGGATCTGTGTTCCATAGTGACCACCCAGCTGTTAATACAGACCAGTACCAAGCATACAATGAAACTCTCCCCCCATCTAATGAGTGTAGAGTTTTGACCCTGTACAGTTCAGTAAGACAGATTTCATTCCGTGTTCATCGGTTTTCCTTGACAGACGGGCTGAAGCGATAAATTCATCCTTGCAAGCAACATATGACTGGCCCCAAGTATCATCACAATAAAATCCATTTGTAAGGGACATTTTTATAAGCTTTCTACTGAACACTTAACTTTTTTAATATTTTAAAATAAAATATACATAACACTCCTTGTTCAATTCAGATGGGGATGAAAAATAAAGTTTTTCATATAGATGATATATATTCAGGCTTTCTAGGAGCTTACTAGTTCATTATAAAATCCTGTAGAAACTGAGNCATCACAATAAAATCCATTTGTAAAGGACATCTTTATAAGCTTCTAACGAACAATTAACTTTTTTAACATTTTAAAATAAAATATGCATAACACTCCTTGTTTAATTCAGATGGGGATGAAAAATCAAGTTTTTCATATAGATGATATATATTCAGGCTTTCTAGGAGCTTACTAGTTCATTATAAAATCCTGTAGAAACTGAGAAAAATAAAAAACATAAATTCTTTCTTTTCCCCTTCCTGTGGCAAGGTGTAAACTCTCATTCCATTATACAGCGATTTTTCTCCTACAAGGGAAAAAAAATTGATGGTTTCTCTTAATATGCTAATGAAATTTCCTCAGTGTCTCTTATTTGTGGTTCCAGGAAGACTGTGGTGACCAATACTTACAAGGGCAGACTCTGCTTTTATTATTTATATTTTTCTGCCATTGAAAATATGCATAGATAGAAAATCACTTTTTTTTTTTTCTATTTTTTCTGCAACTAGTAGTCAGGAAAATGTGTCCATTGCTTAGTTTGTCTCCAGGTGTTCTACTGCATCTACTTAACTACTTAAAAAAAAACACTGAATATTTTATATTTTCCAGATAGGGTAACAATAATTCCATCACTTTTAAGATCTGTTTGGTCATTTGATTGCAAAAAGAACTTTTTAGTATGACCCTTAAGGTCTTCAAGGTTAAATTAAAAAAGCAATAAAGATTTTTTTTTTATTTTTAATTTCCATATCAAATTATTTAAGTCAGCTTTATACAGTGAAACAGCCTTTCATCAATTTATCATGAATGTAATGCAGTGCAAAAGTGCTTGTGTGTAATTCTTTGAGCTTCACAGCTATTCACATGGAGTGAAATCCTGTACCTGGCAGGTAAATACCAGTAACATAAATGTAGATGAGGCCAAACCTTCCACATAAGTATGTCACCTTTTCCTTTTCTGTAGATTTAGACTACTACAAAATGAGGCAAATGAGCCTGATATTGTCAACCTTTATCCAAGTGTAGTACTTTGTACTTTAGTGCAAGGCTTTACAAATTAAATGGGTCAATCAGGCTACTTATAAGCTTAGAATTTATGATCATAATTCATTATGTAATTTTGCTATTTCAAGCCAAAACCTATAGTAGGGAATTGTTGATATTGCAGATAGTACTTTTTGCAATGGTGGAATAATTTCACCTTGTTCTCTTTCTAATGTGCTAATGAATGCTTAAATAAATTCTTTGGTTTGTGTTTTAATTCATATTGCCTTTAATATAAGTAAATTCTCATAAAGCATGAGCAAATACTTCAGAGGAATTAAAAAGATTGATTTTTTTTTAGCAAAATAACTTCAGATTATGGAACAGCATATCAAGAGGGCTTACCTTTAAGATATATAATGGTAGAGCTTAGGTTTTATTTGATTAATTTTATGACTTGCAACACACAAAAATAACCTTTGTAGAATTATTTATTGTTCTATATTATTTAGCTTCCTTCTGTAGATGAGATTAGACAACAACTAGAAGTCAGTCTGAGAATGAAGTCTATACCTGACTGAAACAGCTGCATTCTAAACAATGTTGTGAAAAAATGCATTAAATAACACTTTGGAGGCACTTCTCTCTTATTTAGAAGAAACAAGCCAAAAACTCGAGCATCAAATACTCATTTATAAATAATAAATCAAAGCAAACCAAAAACTACAGGTATGCTGAATGAACTTCTAAGAAGTGTAATAGAAAACAATCTGTCGGTGCATTCAGCAAAAATCCTTGGAGTCATGGATCTGAACACCACAAGTACATCACCATGACTTGATTTGCTGTTGGTAAATGCACTATTAGGAAAGCAGAGTGAACTATCAGAGATGAACAGCGTCCTTCTTCACTTGATTTCAACCTAATAAATTCAGACTTGATAAACAGATGTGGAACCCATGCTGGTTTTGAAATAATCTTTAATTCCTGTTGATTATCATAGTCTAATTCAGTTATAAAAATATTTTTTAAAATAATGTAAAGATAAACTACAGGGGTTTTTTTTAAATGGGTAAAATATGCTGAGTAGGCAGCAAACCATCACTGCTTAGTTTCCTGTTATGCAGTTACTTGTATTTATCGGAACTGAAAAATAAGTCTAGACAAAACTCTATTTAATTTTAGAGTATTACTAATTTTCTTCTTTGGCCAGATAGTACACATTGAATTTTGAAACACACTGGTCACTTTTTAAGAGAACCTGGCCAATCTATTGTTTTAGGTGATGATAGCAGGAATCCTTAGTTGCCTTGATTTACAGCTGCACTAAATTTTGGCAGTCCTTGCTATGCTTTCACTTGGAGCTTTGGGACTTAACCCAGATCTCAAATTTAAATGAAGAACTTATGATTTCTTATGAAAAAAAATAGCACACTGAGAAAATATCATAGAAGATCCCAATGCATTGAGATAGCACGTAAGAGACAGCAAGTCTCACTACTAGTTTCCTTTTGTCTCTTCTCCATTCTACCCGTCGTACAAACACTCCATGAGACAGCTGCAGTAAATCTTCTCAAGCTTTCCATAATGAAGAGAGTTGAGTCCAAGTCTTATGTTGTTTGAGATATCCATGTAACTGATTAAAACAGCTAACTAATTTGGGGTTTTAACTTCTAATAAAAATCTGTTATTATTTCCAGGTCTTAGTTATTTCTCCTGTCCAATTTCTATCTAATATTTCCTTTTTATCCCCTCTTCCCTTTCCTTTGTCACTATGAAAGAACAAAAGGAGAAAGGAGAAGAGGAAGACACACAATCTCTCAAGTCTAGAAAATCTAGCTGAAAAAGTATTTATTTGCAACAGTTTAGTCAGCTTGAAATTTCAACAGTGTTTTCAATGGTCAAGTAATTTCAAATCTTCTCCTCTTTGCCAACCCTCCAAGGGCTGGCAAATGCATGGGAATAGAACTTCTAGGATACTTTGAAATGGGCAATGTGAAAAAGAATTTATAGTGAACCTACAATATGATGGAGACATGGTGGCAGAAATTTTGAGATAAATAAAAGATAATGAAATATATAAGATAGGTTGCCAAAGCACAATAGAACTGTTCCTCTATTTTAAAAAAATTTAGGAATAAGTGACTGTAAATAATAGAGCAACTTGGAATAGAGTTGAAAATATGAGTATCTTTTGGTGTTTTTCTTGGTTGCAGTTAGAAAAGGTGATAAATTTAATGACAATAAGTGGATTTCTCTTCTCAACAACTATGTTTGGTTTCTTGGCGTTGAAATAAAATGGCAAGAGGATAAGATTAGGCTACCAGCTGAATCACTGGCACATGTCAAAAATATAAGGTCAGAGAACTGTGTTTTTCCAGACTTTCAAACAAGGAACTTTTCTGAGTCTCAGCTTCGTTGAATAGGTGTATGGATAGGTCCTGCTGTGGCACTTGCTCTGGGCACATCACTTGTCCTGCTGCTGCACGATCCAGCAAACCTTAGCACTACTCTAAAAGAGGAGTTTCCCCGAGACCATGGCAGGCTCTGCTTGAGATAAAATGATTCACTGAGGCTGATATATCTCTGACATCACAGCCCAGGCCTGACTGACGGTCCTGGTTTTCCATCAGTTATGGCTGAAATACTGGCCCACAGAGCACACTGGGGCCTCATGCTCTGAACAACCTTTTCATAGCGCATTACGCACTGTGCTCAAACCGCCAGCAGGTCTTTGTCCCAGAGAGGGTTGCCAGTGTAAACACTCACACGCCTTTGATGAATAGTGAGGAAGCCTTCCCAAGTGCTATGAAAAGAAGATATTGTAGACAGACAGCACTCTAGTCAGTTTTATGGGTCTCTGCTGGGAATCCTTGCTGAATACCTGACTGCTCCTAACACCTGAACTGGGGAGACTGCACACAAATCACTTTGCTGCCTGAACTAATAACGTACAGGAGTATAGAAATTAAGAACTTAATGATTTCAAGAATGAAGCAGCCTGTGTGCTTTGCAATGTGCAGCTGTAAAGAACATTCTCCTGCCTCTCTTGGTGAATGGCTTTTCCAGATGCAAGCCTGTCGATGTGTGCAGAAGATGCATATCAAGGCACGCAGCAGAATGCTGCATACAGCTGGTTACTTCCTGAATGGTACTGTTTTCTCCATGCATTGTGAAAAAGCTAGTATGTCCACAGACCTGTTGGGAGGAGCAGCACCTGATAAAGGTTTAAAATGCTCCTTTACCAGAGTCTTATGACTTTAGATAATTACTTGACTTTCACCAATTAAATTCCTTGTATGTGTGACAAAGGTATGTGTAGTTTGTAATTATAACAAAAGATATTATAGTGTTCTTGGTATTACAGCATAGAAGATGATAAAAAGCCTGATTTAAATAGAAAAAAAATACATGTAACTGCTTAATATTAGGAAAAAAATCCTAGCTCTTCTATTTTTTCCGGTTACTAATATAATCAAAATGTCTTGTGTTCATATCCTTACTACTTGGATTTTATTATGACAGAGATATCAATACAGGTGGAGGTTGTAGAAGAAAAGTAATATCTATAATAGCCATGCAAACTGGTCTCTACTTTTGTCATCCCTGAGATATGGAAGGATGACTTTGAATTTTCCATAATTGTTTGTAGATTGGAATATTGGTGTCCTAGAATATGTTATTCCAAAAAAGCACTTATTTTTCTCTTCAGTTCTTACAGACAAGAAGTACCTTTCTTTGGTATTTCAGTGTTTCCAATGCTATTACAGCAGATTTAACCTTCTAATCTGGAATCTTAACATCAGCAGTACTGCACACACATAACTGTTATCTGCTTTTATACTTAAAGGGACTTTCATCTCATTTTGACTACAGTAGTGTTTGTTCACTGTAACTTTTGATTGCAGTGGATAGAAATTTAATCACTTTGGCCACTAGTCCCTGATATATCACAACAAGTCTTTGCTTGGGCTCCCTTGACGGAAGGTATGTGTGGAATAAGATTCATTATGGCATGAGACTGCAATCTGACTTTGAACTAATATGAATCAGCAAACCATGTGCTAAATTCCTTTAATTTGCTAAGAGTAAAGTAAATTCATATCAGTTAATCATTGATCCTGGTAGTCTTACTAAACCAGTTATTTTTTTTCTTAAAATTCTTTGTGTTTAAGTATTTGTAGAAAAACACATTTTAAAAACCAAATCTTTCAGCTTGAATATATTTATGTTCTTTTCTCTAAGTCTAGATTATATTTCTAGTGTCTCTCATTTTGTCTTTACCCACAGAGTTGTGCATCTTGTAAAATGCAGTTAGATACATTATAACACAGTAACTTTAAATTGTCATTGAAAAGCTTAGACTGCTTTGTATGTCTATTTCTTGACAGAAATAAACACACTCTTAGTAATGGTATAATTATATTTTCTATTTAAATAAAGAAAAAACCTGAGGCCTCTGCCCAGGTTATTCTGATTTTCTTTTCTCTTTTATGTGCCAATAGGAAAAATAACCATTAAAACTGTCACCAAAATAATTGCTACTTGCAAGCACTTTCAGCAGTTGGTATCCTTATTTTGCAATTCATTTTCTTAAAGACTATCAGTGCAGGATAATTCTTATGACCTGCTTAGCAATTCCTTTATCAAATTTTCCTTGCTTAACTTGTTAAATTTTTTTCTGGGCTTTTTTTTTTCAGGGGGAGGAAAGGGGGGCTTTGGGGTTGGTGTTTTTGTAGTTTGTTTTTGTTTTCATTTTGTTTTGTGGGTTTTGCCTCTTTGTGAGAAAACCTCTCCCCAGAAAAATAGGGTATTTCATCTAATTCACCACATTATCATGGTGGGTGCTATGGAGAAATTATTCAGAATTCTTTCACCAGAGTAACTGGGTTGCACTTGTTCTGTGCAATACAGGCTCTGACAGGCACTGAGTCAGCAAAACAGCTTCTGTGAGAATGAACCTCTATCCACTGCCAGTACCTGAAGTCCAATTCCATGCAAACCTATTTTCTTTTTAAAATAAAGACTAAATATCAGAGAAAGAAAGGGCAATTTACTATCTACTAGTGTTTATTAGCAAATAGTATTGAACATAATGTAGTTGTTATTTATATGAAGGTTAGATGATAACACTAGTGAAAATCATGGCCTGGTTGTTCTGGGCCCAAACACATACTGCAAATCAGTCCCTGCTGTGAAGAAGTTAAAATGATCCTATGTGACTAGTTTTATTAGTCTTCATCTGCCTGCAGTTCAAATCTCCATCCTACAAAAGCATATTCACATACTTAACCCCTAGCACTGTGATCACTTCTGCTCAAAATTGGTAAGAGTGGGAAGGGAATCAAGGAAAATTACTTGTTTTGTGCCTTAAAGCTGATTAATGTTGATATGGAATGCCCTCAAACGTGTCAGGCCATGAAAAACGCAAGCCACCCTTGTGTTTCTTCCCTTGCACCATCTCAGCAGCACAGGCCGTTCTGAATTAAATTGTTTCATCCAGGCTTCATGACGCACTTGGCCTTGAGCAGGGGCTGAGCTCAGAGGCCATGTATAGAGCACACCAGGCCCAGCCTCTCGTGGTCCGGGTGGTGATGAAGTGACAAACGTGGCCAGTGAAGAAAGGCCCTGCAGGAAGGGGACAGGAGTGCACTTCTGTCTGCTGTTGACCTGAGTTACTGAGGGACATGGGTTAGTGGTGGGCTTGGCAGTACTGCGTTCATGCTTGAAATCAACAATCCTACAGGTCTTTTCCAAACAAAATATGATTCTTTGATTTGCTGATTTCTGAGTTTTTTCCCACTTTAATGTTCTGGTGGATAAAGGAACACTGCCTTGATAAATGTAATTGGCCAATCATTATCATACAATCTTAGTATCTGAAGGGGGCCTACAAGAAAGATAGAGAGAGGCTATTTACAAGGACAGGTAGTGACAGGACAAGAGGGAATGACTTCACACTGATGGAGGGTAGGTTTAGATTGGATATTAGGAAAAATATGGAATCTTAGGAAAATTAAGAATCTTGGGAAAAATATCAGGAAAATGAGGGGATGGTGAGACACAGAAACAGGTTGCTTTGGAAAGCTGTGGCTGCCCCATCCTGGGAAGTGTGCAAGGCCAGGTAGATTGGGGCTTTGAGTAACCTGGTCTAGTGGAAGGTGTCCCTGCCCATAGCAAGGGGTTGGAACTGGGTGATCTTTAAGGTGCCTTCCAACCCAGGCCTTTCTATGATTCTATTATTCTATTTTTTAAAATTTCTTTTAGTATCATAGCTTTCTTCATATGTTATACATGCTTTTCAATTTTGTTTTGCTCACTCTTAATGTGAAATGCTAGGAGAATATATTTCTTTTGGGCCTAATCCTTCAGAATACTGAGAGAACACAGTTCTAATTAGTATCAATAATGTCTCCTCCAAATCCAGCAAGGCCTTTGATTCCTCTCACTGATCCTCTTAATTTTGATAGTTTTCCCTGAAATTGTCTACAATAATTTTACTTTGCTGGGTATTCGTAAATAAGATTAGAAAATATTTGTGTTTGTGCCAAATGCTTTCTATTAAAAAAAAAAAAATCTAAGAATTCACAGTTGAGACTTGGTATGCACTAAGACTTTTTCTTTATTTGACTTTTAAGCAGCTATGGAATAATCTGGAAAATAATCCAGCTGCTTTTTATGGGGACAACTCACTAGCAACTTCATCCCAAATTATAATACTCCTATTAGCTCTCACTGTCCTTTAGTGAGCTATATAAGTATAACCAATCATCACAGTCAGCTTATGATGGCAACAAAGGGTGGTTTGGTTACCAAACTATTTCTCCTGCAGCTTCAAGCTTGAGGTTCACCACAGTCTTCCCATTTTACGGGAACACTCAAATTCTAATGGTACTGCTATGAAAGGACCTTTATGCTACCAGCAGTACCTTTAAATGAGGCAGCCACTTCCTAAGGTGTTATGCAAATGCTATTAAACAAACAAACTTTCAGCTTTTGAATAAAATGGTACCATTATATTACCATGAAATAATGGTACCATTATATTACACACAACTTGACTAAAGAAATGTGGTAAACTAAAATCTACCATTTGTAAAAAGAAAACAGTAATGCAAACAAACAACAACAAAACCCATAATGCTTCCTGAAACATGGGAACAACTTCCACGTTTCAGAATTTCTCTGGAGATCCCCAGAACCTAAAAGGGACTTGAATATCAAGTACTCTCTCTGAAGAAACAGAGGTGTGAAGAAACTAGAAGATCACTATTCTGAAGAGACAGAAAGAGCTGAAAAAACAGACTATTCACCTATTTAATCAATACAGTCAAATAGAAATTATAGTCACACGGTGTTAACCTGAAACTTGAAAAACTCATCAGGCAGATTAGTTGGTTCTTCATAAAATGAACCTTCACAAGTGCTCCTTTCTTTTTTACTTTCTTTCATGAATTTTTTTTTTATTCTCTCCCAGATGAAGACTATATACACATATATGTGTGTGTGTGAATAAAATCCCTATTTGCCTTTGGCACCATTTTATTGTCTTTGTGCTTAATATCCTATCACTAGGAGTTTAGAAGATCTTCAAAAGAAAGAACACTGAGCTGTTACTGTGTCATGTTTTGGATCAATCAGAGAGAATGGTGTCCCTCTCGCATGTTTACAGCAAGGGTTGATACAGATCTCTGTATTCAGAATTGGAAGACTTGAACACCAGATAGGGTCACTAGCTCAGTGACTTGAGATTCTAGGTAGAAAAATAAAAATATGATTAGGACTCTTGTTATGATATAACAAAATAATTAATAAGGACACTAAATGTTAATTAGTGACAGAGAAATTTTTTTATAGACTTTTCCAGTATGTGTTTAAACCTTGTATGAGAAGGCATAAGAAAATGTTGACAGAGATCTACCTGTTCTAAGACCCACAGCAAAGTATTTATTTAGTCTTGCTTTAATTTATGGGAGAGGGAGGGAGAACAGGAAAAGAAAGAGAGTAGACTTGACACTTTGGGTCAATTTTTTTTTTCTTCAGGGGTGGCCCAACAAAACAATAAATGTTGATATTTTCATTGGGAAAAAATTAGTCTTCTGTGTAAGTGGAAGACAAGAGGGAGGAAATGAAAGGGAAAAAAAAAGTAGTACTTGGAATACTCTCATGGGACTGAAGGAATTGAAAGATGCCATTCAGAAGCTAAGGATGTAAATTTAGAGGAGCTCTCTTCTGTTTGTGTACTCTGACATGGCTACAAACATGCTAAAGAAAACAAAATAAAAATTAAGACTGAACATTAATTTAGGTTGCCACATAATAGGTACATACACAAGTAATGTCAGCTTTACAGACCAAAAAATATCATGGAGTACAAAAAGTTTACACATCCGATGACTAGTGGGAAACCACTGATCTTCTGAGAGGGATAAGCCTGTTCAGCCCCAAAGTGGAAGAACACTTATTGAATTTTCAGAAATATTTTGGTCTTATAAAAATGCATTCATCAGCTGTTTATTTCTAGATTTTCAGTTTCATCATTTGTCTCAAATGTTCACTTTTAAAACACATTGGTAGTAAATGGGACCATTACGGGTTTAAAGAAGAAAACGGAAAACCAATAAAACAAAAAACCTTCAAACTTTATATTTTAATTTATTGTTTGATGGGGGTTGGAACAATTTTGTCAGGTGATTACCACTAACAAATTAATCAAGGTGTCATATCAGTATTAAATTCTGTCCCTTTACATGTGCAGTTGCAATATACGTATCATACATAGGATCATACCTATTTCTGACCAAACTCCTCAGTCATCAGTGAGGTTAAAGCATTTTAAATTAAATTTGTGTGCTATCCAAATACTTCTGGGTCTAACACTGGACAGAGATATAGCCTTCCTATCACTGCATTAACAAAAAAAAATCGCCTCAGTCCNAAGGTGTCATATCAGTATTAAATTAATTCAATTAAATTAAATCCTATTATTGCATTAACAAAAAAAATCGCCTCAGTCACCGTAAATTCACCTGCTTGAATCCTACCTATTAAAAAAAGAAAGATAGGTTTGACCTCAAAGGAAAGTACATGTGCACTAAGTAGTTTTTTAATATAAATTAGGAGGAGATATTGGAGTTTGGGCACTGAACTTGGACTCTGGAGATTTGAACACAGCTTCTTGGTTAATTCTGTAATTCTTTGTGTGCAGAAACCTTTCCCAGTTTCCCACATTCCATGTTCACTGTCCTAGTTCTGAAGAGTTTTATTGTAGTTACATGTGGTTACCATTCTAGTTGTGTAGAGGTATAAGTCCAGCCAGAAAACAAGCATCTACCACTTGCTCCCTCCCCACAATAGGATGAGAGAGATAATCAGAAGATTAAGAGCTAGAAAAGCCTTGGGTTGAGATAAAGACACATTAATAGGTAAATAAAAAAACACACACACAAGCAAAGCAAAACAAGGAATTCATTCACCACTTCCATGAGCTGGCAGGTGTTCAGCCATGCCCAGGAGATCAGGGCTTCCTCACACATAATGGTTAACTTAGGAAGACAAAAACTATCATTCCAACTGTCCCTTCACTTCATCCTTCTTCCCCCAGCTTTATATACTGAGAATGATGTCATATGGTCTGGAATATCCCACTGGTCAGTTGGAGTCACCCGTCCTGGCTGTGTCTCCTCTCAGCTTCTACTGCAGCTCCATCCCACATACTGGTGGGGTGATGTGAGGAGCAGAAAAGGCCTTCACACTTACAAGCACTGCTTAACCATAAAAATAAGGCACCCCTGAATTATCAGCACTGTGTTCAGCACAGATCCAGACCCCACCCCTAAACCAGCTACTGTGGAGAAAATTGACTCTACGCCAGCCAAAACCAGCACACATGCGAGATCAAGGAAGGCAAGAGAGGAGAAAATTTAGTAAACTGGATGAATGAAATGTAATCACAAATATTAATGAGTGGAGATATTTATGGAGAGCTGTATTCTGTACGGATGAGCTGGAGAAATTGTCTCAGACTAAAGTATCATTTGTACAGGACTGACTAAAAAAATAGTAGATGATGCAATATAGTAAGGAGTGAACAGAAATGATTGATTTTCAGCCAAGTAGGCTAAAAGTAATCAACAGCAAAATGTTGACATGTTGACATTGGCATGTCAACATGCCAATCCATTTTGTAGTCTAACTAGTCATTTCAGTTTGAGAAGCAAAGAAGTGGCAAATGGTAAAGCGATTTAAAAAAAACCCCAAACCTCAAGAGAAATCAAAGATTAAATAAATTGTGAAATCTCTATGGGACAAATTAACAGATGTGAATAAACAGGATATCGTGGGGACAGTCAAAATGGCATAGATGGAAGAAATGTCCCACAAATCTCCCAGGGAGCTCTCTGAAGAAGACAGTAAATGGACTAAGCAATACAATGTCTCAGGAGAGGTTTATATGTAAAAATATATAATATACGTTGGGCTGAGGTGAAGCAGAAGATGCATTAAGAGATAGCTCTACAATGGAAGGAATTTCCATTGTATTCCAAGGAATTTGTTGGAGTCTGTGCCAACACTTTCCCTGTTCAGCATGTAGACAGATGGTGCGGAAAAGAAGAGGAAAGAGAAGAGAACAAGATCAAAAATTGTTATGAAAAAAAAATGTTCAATTGTATTAAATGTAGATCATGCCTGTTAAATACAGGCAGCTCCTTTTGCAAAGGATAATAAAATAAGGAAATGCAAGAGGTACTAACATGAATGAAAATATTGTGCAACAGTTTCTGTCAGAGAAAGGGGAAACTGATTAAAGGTCTTCCACCCAGGGAAAACATGATGAAGAGAACATGTTAAAGTATAAGGGGGTAGATCAGGAATAAGACAGCAGTTAAAACAAATGAAAGAATTACTCTTTTACGCAGCATGTAATTTACCTACAGACATCACTGGCCCTGCGTGTTGAGACTGCTGGATAAATTCGTAAAGGAAGTAAACTGCTCTGGGGCTCCTGTGAACAGAGACACAGTTGTCCATAATAAGGGAGGTCTTACCCAGGTGGGGCTCTGCTTACAGGTTCATGACTGTCTGAAGATAGTGACTGAGGTAGCTACCAAGCCATTCTCCATATACTTGAAACTGATATTTGAAAAGCCACGGCAGTCAGGTGAAGTCCCCGGTGGCCTGTAAAAGGGAAATATCCATTTTTAAAAATGGAAAAAAAGATTTTTTCTTCTGGGAATTAGAACTACCAACCCATCAGCTTCTCCTCTGTGCATTCATCCTCTAGCTATGCTAGGGCCCAGACAGGACAGGGAAGTGGTTTGAGACAGCTAGCATGGTTTCACCAAGGGCAAGTCCCGCCTGACCAACCTAGCGTCCTTTTAAGATGGAGTGACTACATCAAGGAAGAATGGAGTGACTTCATCTGTGGACAAGGTAAGAGATCCAGATATCATTTCTCTGGACTTCTGTAAGGCTTTTGACATGGTCCCCAGCAACACCCTTCTCTCTAAGTTAGAAGAAATGGATCTGATGAGTGGACTGGAAGAGGAATTAGTTGGATGGTCATATTCAGAGATTAGTGGTCTAAGTCTCACTGTCCATATGGAGACAGTGACAAGTGATGTCGCTTGGGGGTGTGGACTGGGATCATAAGATATTAAACATGATATCTTCATTAATGACATAGATGAAGGGATTGAGTGCACCCTCAGCAAGTGTGTAGTTGATACGAAGCTCTGTGATTGACAACTTTCAACCTGACACACCTGAGGGCGGGATGCCGTCTGGAGGGACCTGAACAAGCTTGTGAAGTGGGCCCATGGGAATCACATGAGGTTTAACAACACCAAGTGCTGGTGCTGCACCTGGGTCAGGGCAAACCCAAGTATCAATCCAGGCTGGGGATGAACAGATCCAGAGCAGCTCTGCTGAGAAGGACTTGTGGGTTCTGGTGGGTGAGAGGCTGGACATGACCCAGCCATGTGCACTGGGAGCCCAGAAACCCCCCGTGTCCTGGGCTGCATCCAAAGCAGTGTGGGCAGCAGGGGAGGGAGGGGATTCTGCCCCTCTGCTCTGCTCTGCTGAGACCCCACCTGCAGTGCTGCCTCCAGCTCTGGGGTCCCAGCACAGGGAGGACATGGACCTGTTGGAGCAAGTCCAGAGGAGGGTCACAAAAACGATCAGGAGGCTGGAAAACCTCTCCTATGAAAAAAAGGATGGGAAAGTTTGGGCTATCCAGCCTAGGAAAGAAAAGGCTCCAGGATGATCTTGGAGTAACCTTCCAGTACCTAAAGGGGGCCTACAAGAAAGGTGGGGAAAACCTTCCTATAAGGCCTCCCTGTAGAATAGATATAAGGAAAAAGTTTTTACAATTAGGGTGGTGAAATATTGAAACAGGTTTTTCAGAGAAGTGGCACATGTCCTATCCCTGGAAACATTCCAGGTCAGGTTGGATGGTGCTCTGAGTAACCTGGTCTAGTGGAAGGTGTCCCTGCTCATTGCAGGGGAGTTGGACTAAATGACCTTCAAAGATCCCCTCTAACTCAAATTATTCTATGATTCTACGATTATTTGGTGCAGAAAATAAATGGTGTTCCACGTGCTTACACCTCTTATTTGAGTGCACTTGTTAATTAAATGTAAAATGACAGCACACATTGCAGCATATAGTATGACAGAAGACATGGAATTAAGCATTCTGCCAATTCCTGCTCAGAGGAATGATAGGCCTGAAGTTACATGGGAAATGTTACATTTCAAAGAAAAATTTTAAAATTTACTCCTAATGAACATATATTTCCATGAAGATATTATTTTATACATTTACTGTATCTCTGGAACAAACAAGACCTGACAAGATTTGTGATGAAGAGATGACAGGTCTGAAGCCTAATCTGCCTCCAGGGAACTGGTGGTTATTGATGTCATGACAGGCTTTCTTTTGCTGTGTTGCATTTCATGACTCAGCTGTCATTCATGATTGCAATGTTTAGACACATGTGTCCTGTCAGCCTTACTGCCAAACTGACAGTAGGGAAGGCACTGTTCTGGTATTGCTCTGTCCTTTAGGGAACAGAACTGAGGATCCCAGCCACTGGTTCTCCAATGCACACGAGTTAAGTCACCTAAAACCTGAGGCTCTGGATGGGCGGCTTGAATCAACATTGTCTTTAGTCATCTGTTGAATGTCATTGATTTTAAAAGTGCGCTGGAACTGTTCCTTCATCCACAGCTTGAGCTTTGAAGCAAATTAACAGAGTTGGAACACTGGATTTATTTTAAGCTGTAAAACTGGCGTTAAATATATTTGAGGTTAACCATAAGTTAATGACATTAAATGAAAGATCGAGTAAGTTAAATAAATGTAAATGATAGTTCTTGGAAGCCTTTGACCTGTCTGTAACCATGACAAGAAGGTGAAAATTCTCAAGACCATTTTTGGTTTCTGCATATAAATTAATTGAGTTTAATTGAAATCCTTCAGAACTTGAATTTAGCATAGTTCACTGCTTTTACCTTGAGTTTATTAAATTTTTATGTCTTCCATATTCTATGCATTTAGTTTTCCAGTAAGTGACTACAGTACAGTGGTTTCCCAGCAGTGAGGTAATACTACAGAAATAGTCCAAACTCAGTATGTTTCAAAATGTTACGTTTTTGTCTTTGTTTCTTGCCTTTTTTTTTTTTCCCTTTAATTTATTTTTCCTTCAGAAAAGGGTTCCGGACTGTTTAAAGTTTTTATAATAGGAGACGTAAACAGAGTTTTGTTGTTTATAAATAGCAGTAATTGCGTAACTGATCCAATGCCTTACTCATTGTGCGTGAGTGTAAAACCATACATCAGATTTTTAATATAATCAGGCTGTTTGACTAAGATGGTCTTTCTTTTCAGGTCTGCCTTTTAAATGCAGGCATAGATAAAAGCCAATTGTGTGACAAAAGCCAGCACATTGATATCTTTCTCAACAAAAAATCTACTGAGGAAGTTCAAGGCTTTCTGTCTACTTATAAACTGGCAGAAAACACTTGTGGTGATACTTAGTGCCTGCCTACATGGATAAATTAAGCTAGAGGAATGACACATCTTTATTTTCCCAGAATTCTAGTTCACTTTCTGCTGGACTCTGATTAAAGGACAGCAGTTATCAGAATTTCTGTATCAGTACAATAGAAAGTATCTCAGTATTTTAAGGAGAAGTCACATTCACTTCTAACTTTTATCTGTAACCTCTCCTTTTCTAAACCACTCATGCACATTGCCCCTGGCCTGTATATCTCTTCTATCAGACACTTTTTTTTTCTTTTCTTTTTGCAAAGAATTGAGTAAATAGTTAATACATTTATAGTTTAAAATTGTAAACTGAGTCCTGTTTATTACAACACTTTCTTTGGGATAGGCAGAAACAGTCGTATCTAATGCCAAGAAAATGCCTTCTCTGGCTCAAGAATTTATTGTAAGCCATTCTGGAGCCAAGGACATTTTGAGGACTAGATCCAAGTCTGTATGGAGATGGCAGTGTATAATATTTTGTGAAATATGGAAACTTTACAGTCAAATTAATTTAATAATTATTTAGTGCATATACATTTGCAATGTATTAGACTTCATTTTAATTTTTAATGTATACCTCAACAGAAGACTTAGGCAAGAATTGGAAATATTGCAACTGACCTTAAATTCTATTCCTGAAAAAAATATTAGTGATGCCAATAACCAGCTTGTGACATTTTTTTTTTATAATTCTGCTTTGCCCAGCCCATTTCTCATTTTCCAAATGTATTTGAACACCAAAAATTCCCAAATTTCACAAAAAGAAAGACATAAAGACTCTCTTAGCTGCTGAGTTGACTGGTAATGATACATTATGTTTACAATAGCTTTCATTTAATTTTATTCTTTAAAATTATTTTTTGAAATAATGTATTTAGAATGCAAGTGGACTGTTTAGTCTTTATATGTTCTTTTTTAATGAAAAAAACCAAATATAGACAGCTAAGAAAAGAGCTGACCTGCAAATGTCAGTTTTAGGTGAGTCTCTTGGTGTTAAGTAGAAAGATTTTAATCGAATTTCTGCAGTGCTATGTTTTCTGTACTATTGTGAATTTAGATTCATGCTAAACTTTGAGCATTGTATCATGAAATGAGATGAAGATCTGTTTTATTCACCGGGTATCAAACAATAGTCTTGTTCTTGGCATGCCTAATCCAAAGCAGAACTTAAAAAAAATGATTTATGGAGTGAGTTTATTTGCTAAACTTTCTTATTTGTAACTGACAAGTATTCAGATCTGGAAATCTGATCCTCACTTATCCATCTGGCTTTTTATCTGTAGAAATATAGGGCATTACAGTTCTAACACAGTGAATCATGGAAGTACTGTTACCTGCAAGTATAAACTGTATATACATACATCACATGTCATTCCCAGGCCTCCTTCTCATGGCTTCTCATTTTTTTCAAGGGATGCCATGTGTTTGCTTTCCTGTGTTTGAATCTGGTAATCCCACAATCTGGACTTTTCTGCAAGTGATTTTGATAGATTTTGTATTCTTAGTAATAAAGTGCACCTTAGTAATCAAGTGCACCCACTTATCATGTATGTTCCGCCCTAAAGAACAGAAAACATATTTATCGTATGACAACAATTACAAAATCTTAAAACACTCCGTCTGTTTTTGAGATAAACATCACATATAATTCAGAAGTCTGTTTATGCCGTGAAAGTAGTGCCACCTCTGTACTGAACCCCACTATTTTTTCATTGTCTGTGGTGTTTCTTAGCTAGTTTCTGACCACCTAAGCAAAATGTTTGCTCTTTTCTGAGGTATCCTAAACTCTGCCCTGAAGGTTGGTTATGCAGTTGTATTGTGGAAGGGACTCAACATTGGTTGTATGAGTCATAAAATCATAGAATTCTGGAATGGGTAAGGTTGGAAGGGACCAAAGTGGATCATGTGGTCCAACTGCCCTGGTCAAGGAGAGTCATCCGAGAGCACATGGCAAAGAATTGCATCTAGATGGTTCTGGAATATCTCCAGAGAAGAAGACTCTACAGCTTCTCTGGGTGGTCTATTCCAGTGTGCAGCCACACACACAGGAAAGAAGTTCTTCCTCATGTTCAGGTGTATCAGTTTCTGTGCATCAGTTCCTGCCCATTGCTTCTTGTCCCATTGCTCGGCACCACTGAGCAGAGCCTGATCCACCCCCGACACGTCCCTGCAGACACTGACAGACATTGATGGGGTCCCCTCTCATCTACCTCCCTCAGCCTTTCCTGAGCATCCTGAGAGGTGCTTCAGTCCCTTCATCACCTTTGTGGCCTCTGCTGAACGCACTCCAGGAGCTCCATGTCTCTCTTGTACTGAGCAGCCCAGACCTGGACACAGCACTGCAGATGCAGCTTGACCAGGGCTGAGTAGAGGGGCAGGTCCCTAGACCTGTTGGCAATGGTCTTCCTAATCCACCCCACTGGCCTTCTTGGCAACAAGGGCACACTGCTGGCTCATGGACAGCCTGTTGTCCACCAGTATCACCAAGTCCTTCTTCCCAGAGCTGTTTTCCAGCAGGTCAGCCCCTGTCCTGTCCTGGTATCTGGCGTTATTATGCCCCACGTGGAGGACCCTGCCTTTGCCTGTATTGAATTTCACCAGTTTCTGCTCTGCCCATCTCTCCAACCTTTCAAGGTCCTTGTGAAGGGCTGCCCAGTGCTGTGGGGTATTGGCCACTCCTTCCAGCTCTGTCATCAATGAACTTGCTGAGGAGGTATCTGCCCCTTCATCCAAGCAACTGATGAATAAGCTAAACAACCTTGGGCCAGTATTGAACTTGGGAGGAATGACAGTCCTCCAACAAGACCCCACACCATGATTACAATCCCCTGGGTTCTGCTGCTCAGTCAGTTCTCAATCGACCTCACTGTCCACTCATCAGGAAAAATAACAAGATATAGTATTTTGGCTGCACTGTCTTATATAATTTCTTCAATCCAATCAATTTTCTCTCATTACTTGAGCTAGCAACCAGCCAGCAACCACTAGCTGATGGTTATGTTCATAAAAATATTTATATGTATTTTTGAGACCCTATGGTCTTGTCTTCCTAAAACGTGATTCCATACCTGCATGAACATACCTGTACCTGTATAAACATGCCACTTTGAAAATAAATCTTGGAAATCAGATGCATGTAGAAACCCTTCTTATAGGATTGCATATATATGACATAACAGAACATGTTATAAAACTCCACATTCTTTATCCATGAAAATATCCCCAAGCATTTGTTTCATTAATTAATTGTGCTTTGTATTAAATTGTTGAATTATAGTTAATTACATGTTAGCATGTGCTAGTTGCAGTTAAGCATGTAAGCACTGGCAACTGATCAGTATCTTTTTAAATGCTTTAAATGCTTCTCCTTTTAGGTTAATTATGTTACATTTAGGACTTTAGGAAAATCATGGAAGTCACCTGTTTTATATTATTTTGGTATACCTTTTCCATTTGTATCCAGAAACGAAAAAAACGCAGGAACATGCTACTTTGTAAGTTATCCCACTGTCTTCGGAGTTTCTATTTATGTTTTTTCTAGACCTCTGGAAAGTTTTTAATTCATGAGCATAATAAATTAAGTACTTTGCTACATTAGATGTAAAAACCCCTACGGTTTTAGGTCAGTGCAGATCATATGAAACATTTTTCAGATGATTGGTCAGTTGACCTTTGCTAGACATACAAGCACTCTCTTTGTGCTCTATTTTCCTTTCATATATAAAGCTTCAGTGACCTGCTCCTGGATATTTAACTTAATATAAAATATAGTTGTTAGCTCTTTTATATATACAGACAGGTAAAGATATTAATATTCAAAAAGAGTTTTGTAATTCAATCCAGTTGAACTGGGCTGACAAAACTACCTGAAGTTGAGCATGACGACAGGTGTCTGGGGTTTGCTAAGACAATGTTAACCCAACAGAACAAACCATGTTTTACATATTCTGTTAGCCTTTCCTAGCCCTTCATTTTCTGGTTGGAAAGGAAGTTTACACAGTATGTCAGTCTGCTTTATTCCCTTTTTTAACCAATTTGGTTGTAATATTACTTTTTAATATCCAAATCAATATTTTCTAAAAATAAACTGATTGCTATTTGAATTTTCCTATTATGTATGTGAGTTTTATATGGGACATGGCAAGTGGTGCATTTTTGCTCTTGTATGAAGAGGAAAAACAGTATAGATGTTCTAGGAGGATTTTAAGTTCAGCATCCTTCCTCTTAAATTGGTTTGCACAATTTTTCTATTTCAATTGAAAGCAAAATTGAAGAAAAATGGAACTCCTGAAATCCAAGAACTAGAGCACATCACTGAAACAAAAGTATTCCTGTACTGCAGGTTATCATGCAGCCACAAGTAAAACATCATCTGTTTGATAGTCTATAAGGTAAAGACTCTACCAGAACAATCAATCTGAAATATTTATTCATATTTCAATGAACTATCTATAAATTAATAGGCATTAATGTGTTATGACTTTAACAGAAAGGATGTGTTCTTAACAGAAAATCTCAAACTATTTTATTTGTATTTTGATTCTTTTCTGCAGATAATTTTGAGTTATTCGTCTGCATCCTTAGTAAAGAGAAAAAGAGAGTATTTTTGTTTCACGGTGTTTAGATAGGACATCTAGAAGTTCATGTTAACTATGTTACTGTTTGCATTTTACTGTGCCTAGAGTCTGTGCTCTCAGAAATAGAAGTTGAACTTTACCACTAGGACTCAACAAACATTTAGCATTGTCCTCAGCTCTGAGTTACTTCTCTATGAATGGGAGGATTTCTTATTCAAATGTTGATGATAAGCAGGAACCACAAAAGGAAGAAACAAATCTCCAGCAAATCCACAGGACACCCTCTAATGCAAACAGAAGCAACCACAATTAGAAGGGTAAATAACACATATTAGAGAGCACACAGCAGCTTGATTTCAACACCCATCTTTGTGTTTAATGTCTTTCTTTAACATATGTGTCAGCTAGTAGAAAACCATTTATAAACAACAGGAATATATTCTAATGCAATATATTAAAAAGGCAAAATGGGTTCTCAGCTATGAAACTGCCAAATAAAAAAAAAATTATGATAAATCACCTGAGAAAAAAATCCTGGAGTGAACTCCTGGCCCTGGTCTCAGACAGTGGCAAGACTCCCATTGACGTCAGCAAAGAATTATCATACCTCTGTTTTTTGGCCTGCTTAATGAGAGGAGCATCACCAGATGCAACTTTCAGTTGTCATATCAGATGTCACTTTAAACTTCTGTAACAAGTGCTGTTTTCTGTGTGACTCATTCCAAAGAATATCTAACGTGGAGCATTTGTAGTTCTCTCATCCAGTATTGGTTCCTCTTTGGTGAGAGATTTCTTTCTTGAGGAGTACTGATATGCTTCACATTTTCTAGAAGAAACACCTGTCTCTAAATTATTTCATTCACATTCCAGTCCTTTTGCCAAACTTATGATTTGTTTGGGATTTGTGGAAGTAGAAATCCTGAAGAATTTTAGAGCTGCTGCCTCATGATCAAATCTCCTGCTCACCTTGCTGAACTCAGGCAACCATTGTCTGCTGCACAAAAAGACTGTCTTTCTTCCTAGATTTCTGGGAGCACGGAAAGCCAGAAAAAGTAGAGAACTGCCAACCACAAAAGCAGTTTTTTAAAGGACATGTTAAGGCAGTTTCTGTAAAACATTCTGGGAAATTCTTTTGCATACTTCCTCTTTTACAAATCTCCCCCCCCCCCTTTTTGATTTCAAACTTTGCATTTATAGACCTTCTTTTACTTGTTGAATTTTACTTGCTATTTATTGTATCATTTTGTATTTATCTTTACCTCTTTAATACATTTGTTCAATTTTCTGACTGTTTTGCTTTCTGTTTGACCTCTATCAGGCCTGTGACAGTCACACAGAAAGCCCACGACAGCTTTATTCTTCAAATAAGGAATAAGTCAGAAATAAAAATCTCTGTTTTCTTTTGATGTCCAAGTCCTTTAACCTGTCAACTTTAAGAAGAGGAATTTTATCTAAAAAGTAGAAAGAATTCTTTTTATAGCTACAAGCAAAAATAAAATATTTCCTTACGGAAGTAGGATATGGACATTGGGACAATGCCTGATTTTAATAAGGACTTCAAAAGGCAATATGATTATTTAAAATGATGATTTATGCCTTTGAAGTCAAAGTGAAAGACAATTACATTTTACTTTGCAAAAGCAAAATTTACAAAGATTTATTTTTACTTATGTTTTATATCTGTGATAATGCTGTATGTCTAAATGAACTCTTGGTGTGTGAAGGATTTATTTACACTCTCAGTGGATCTGTCTGGTTCTCACTAAGCTACTTTAATCATTAGATATTACAAGATATATTCCAGTGTGCTTTTCAAAGCCTGGAAAATCAACATCCTTACATGCTGTGTGGGCTGATGATCTTTTCTGGTCCATCCAGAAGACCTTTTCAAAAGGAACAACTTGGTTGAAACCTTGTGTAGATATACAGTCAAAGGATGGAGAAACTGCGTTTTTTGTTTTACTAGACTCTTGCTTGTTTCTGGAGATTTCCAACCAACCTCTTCTAATTCAAAATCAAGGTGCCTTTTACAGAAAATTATGAAGCCCCATTACAAGGCTTTCTTGTAGACTAGTGAGCTCACTTAGCTTGATTCTCCTTGATCACTTATTTCTAGTAGTTTTGAGGATGATTTTGCACTGATTTTTAAATCATCAAGTGTAGAAAGATAAAAAACCCAGACTACCATATTGTTAAGAACAAGGAGACGACGCATCTAGTATTTCCCAGCTCTTAAACTAGGGGTTATATTATGAATTAACAACTCCCACACAGGCAATGAAAGACTCAGTAGAATGAGGTCAAAACCCAATATTGTTTTTAATCCTGAACTTGCTTTGTATGATTGAATAAGATGTATACTAAATAAGGATCAATACACACTGTCCTGGGTTACACAAAGACTCTGGTACCCACCTTTTCTCTTTTCTCCAAATATGCTTACTAATTTGGACTGTGGGGATGGACTTAAGATAAGTGTGGTATTCTCCTAGAAGAAGAATGTATCCATGAGTGTGAAGAGACTGGCAGGCTGATGACTTGGAGGGCATGCACACCTGCCACCTCAGGCTCCAGCTGGGTGTTGTTTCTCTGTCCTCACACAAACGACTCATCTGTGATAACTCCGTTTGGGGAGGCATCAGGACAATTCACTCACGTGGCCTGAAGATATTCATCTCTGCTGATGGACATAACGGATCCACCTGTGCTTAGAAGGTGTCAAAGACTCTTGAAATGTCCTGTGATCCACTGTTAATCATCCAGTGAAGAAGTCTCCGCCCCAGGGGAGGTACTGGAGGCACTCCCACCTGCCTGAGCCCAATGAAAGACCACACTCAGATTTCAGTCAGGAGGTTGAGGGTCTCTTTCCCTCACTCCATGGGACTTCTACCACTCAGGCTTCTACCACCCCCTTGATGGATCAGGACTACAACCACCATCGCAGTTGCAGCGACCAGGTGTCATCGCAGGATCCAGTGGGTGTCTTGAGAGTCTTTCCAGTCTCAACCCTGACTGATACATACAAAAAATACTTTGTGTTTTTTAGGGGGAAAAAAAACCCCAAAACCAACAACAAACAGCTAAAAGTTTTGTAACAGAAAATGTCTTTTCCATCTTTCCTTCTAGTTTATCTTCTAATGATAGCTTCACCTTCAGCGGTTTCATGTGTTGGCAGTCACACTCTAAAAGAGTCTCCCTTCAAAGGATCCCCATTTCAGGACAGAACATAAATACATGGAGTTTCTCAATGCATAGGTGTTTAGCTTTAGGTTTTATGTGTGTGCCAGGCTATGGAACACACCCTGCAGTTCATAGGGTTCAGAAATGAGAGCCAATCATTTGCCATGTGCTAGAAGAGGTTGCAAAGATATTGCTGTATGCTGCAAGCTATGCTCTCTGTGATGCCTGGACCATAAATTCCCTATGTGTCATGGGCAGCTGAAATGGGAACTGTGCCATTATGCATGGGAAAGAGTGGAAGGGGGTGCTAGAGAGCAACAACAAACTCTTGTTTATAGTTTCCCAGATTAGGAAGCGAATCATAAAGTTGCACAGGTGGGAAAAAAAACCCAGGACTGCTACTCAAATAAAAGCCAACTCTGGGAATAAGACAACAAATAAGACTTTTCAGGGTTTTCCTTAATCAGGTCTTGAAAACCTTCAAGGACACCTTTATGGGCAACCTGTGCCCACTGTGGAGCAAGTCCAGAGGAGGGACACCAAGATGATGAGAGGAGTGGAGCATGTCTGCTATGAGGAAATCCTGAGAGAACTGGATTTGTTCAGCCTGGGGAAGAGAAGGATTTGGGGTGACCTGGGCCTTCCAGTACCTAAAGGGAGTCTACAAGAAAGGTGGAGAGAAACTATTTACAATTCACATGTAGTGACAGGACAAGGGGGAATGGCTTCAAACTGAAATAGAGTACGTTTAGATTAGATATTGGAAGAAATCCTTCACTAAGAGGGTGGTGAGGCACTGGCACAGGTTGCCCAGAGAAGCTGTGGCTGCCCCATCCTTGGAAGTGTTTAAGACCAGGTTGGATGGGGCTCTGAGCAACTAAGTTCACTTCCAACTCAGGCCATTCTATGATTCTATATTCTGTGATTGCTTCATTATTGTGATTGGGATGGGGCTTTTTTATTTTCATATCCAAGCTATATAACAATTTGTTGTTATTCAGGTAGCTTAAAATAATACTTGAGTAAAAGCAAGTAAAATAAAATAAAAAAATAGAAATTATCCTTTTTTTTTTTTTTTTTTTTGTCTCTTGGTTTGTCTCTGGACTTACTAGTCTAGATTCCTTGATTCAGTGGTCCTCTGTCCTTTAGTGGTTCACTGGCAAGCTGCTGTATTGGACTTCATTATGTTATCAACCTGTGGTTGTGTAAAAATTTGATGCAATCAGCTAGATAGGAAAAATGGACTTTTCCCAGTCTCTTGTCTGAGATCAGACACTGTGTAATTCAGCTCTTCTGAGTAACTGTTCTGCAGTCCCTTTCTCCAGTACGTATTATAACTAAAATAATAATTTCAAAGGAGTGCTGAGGATGTGGTATTTCTGCAATTGTTAATATATCATAGTTAATATGATTAATTATGTAATAATTATTGTTTCATAAATGTAAATGAATATGGACACATTTGCAGAAAAGAACTCACATCAGTAAATGTCCTTCCAGCAGTTTGTATCCAGGCTATCTAAGCTTCAAGTACATGTCCACGAGTATAAAACATAGGCATAGTGTTACTGTAAAAGTCATGTTATTTTATTCAGTTAAAAAAAAAAAAAGAGTTATTTCTGGAAAAAAATTAACATAAAAAAGAGCTGCATTTCACACCAGAAAAATAACTGGCAAGGAGAAAATTGCAGGCTGACATTTAAAGAATTTGTGTGACTTCAGAAAAAACATAAACCCCCTGATTTTTATAAAGATGCTAAATTGCCAAAAAAATAAACAGTTGTGTTAAAATACTGTTCTCTCAGCATTTCCATTTTATTTTTCTAAGTTTTGTAGGTCGTATATAAAGACTCGCTGACCATTAGGCTGAACTTAAGCTCTTTATCATATGAGTGTAATGAAAAGGTATTCTCTTT
Source organism: Pachyramphus minor (assembly GCA_013397135.1). NCBI lineage: Eukaryota > Metazoa > Chordata > Aves > Passeriformes > Tyrannidae > Pachyramphus > Pachyramphus minor. The sequence goes on along the minus strand of VYXB01007292.1, from coordinate 182,238 downwards.
GGTTCTGACAACTTTAAGGCATCATACCCTAGATATCACTTCATGTTTAAAATGAATCCCAAGGGAGATCTATCCTGTGAATTTGCAAAGGAAGAGGTTTTTTTTAAATAGGGATTTAATCTTTGAAATCTGTTAGTCGAGACCTAAATACATACAGGACTGAAAAGTTACATTCACGGGCTTTTCAAAAGTTTAGTTGTATTATACAGATTGAGCTGAGGATCCTCTTCTGGCTTTGGATTTTAGTTTCTGATGAAGATTTTGAGGGTTTTTCCCTTGAGCAGCTTTACAGCTGATTACTGGCAGTAAAGGGATTAACAGATTTTTTGTTGGACATGTGAGCATTTCTGCTCTTTAGGAGATCTGCCATGCTGCAAAAATGGATGTTGCTCTCTCTCAGAACATGTCTTGAGCATAATCTGTCAAACAGGTAAATCTGGAGAATTAAAATTTTTCGAAAATGGAAACACTTTGTTTGGTATAATACAAACCTAGACGTTTGAGCTTGGTTCCTTCCAGCTCCTCTTCAGTCTGTATGACAGGAAAACCAGAAACGAGAAGTTCCAAAAGTCAAGTGGAGGTGGGAGCTTTGGAGCTCCAGACTGGGAGACCTATCATCTGAAACACAGACTTGGGAGTGTTGGGAAAATATCACCACCTCAGTAGGTTCTCAAGTGTTGGTCTCCAAGATACAAAGCCTAAACCTCCAAATTCTTCTGAGCTCATAGGGAAATTCTTATCTTCTCCCTCGGTGATTCAAATATAAATTATAGAGAAAATGTGTTCTTCTTTATCCTAAAAGTTCCCAAAGTAATTTTCAAGACTATATCCCATTTCTACAAACTAAAGGGAAAATTCCCTATAGCCCAATCAACACTGGATAAGACTGCAAGAAATGGTATGGATGGTGATGGAAATATTTGCTCTGGCAAATTTCATTAAGTCTGAGTAGTAATATTAGGATAGTGGTAATATTTCATTTTTTGAAAAAGTGTGGGTTTTTTGTTTGTTTGTTTGTTTGTTTTTGTTTTGTTTTTAATAAATACTTGCATGAAACAGTTTTTCCACCTTCAGTTTAATATCCTAAGATAATGAAAGTTCATTTTAAATAATCTTTAAAGCAGATTGGCCATCTTATATATTAGCCACACTATACAGCTCCTCTGACAGTAACTTAGTAGCTTCACTTTTGCACTCATATAAACTTAAGCCTGGATTTTACTATTATTATTGCTATTATTATTTTAATATGCATTGACAAATTCTCTAATCCACAGGGGGGAAAGAAAAAGCACAAGGAATGGGTATTTTTGCCACTATAGTTTTGGTGTCTTGTAAGTAAAACAGGTGCATTTTTTCACATTACACTTAGATACTACCTTTATCTATAGTGTCTAATTTCTATAGCCAGCAGACCCCAAATGTGGCATGATTGCTGTTTTCTTGTCTCTTGGGAAGACAGAAACCCCAGAAAAGTAACACATTCTTAGAATCACCGGTTTTGTCCCAAAGGCAGCAAATGCCTCCGACACCTCCTTCCACTCAGGTTGCCAGCTCGGCTCTGGAGAGCAAGCTGTGAGGATGGAATTGACAGAGCTCCAGCTATTTTATGCATACAGTAGTTTTGTCCTTTAAAACCTGAGTTATGGACCACATTACTTTGTCCTGGAAAATCTTTCAGAAAGAGAGAAGGTATTCCAATATCAACATGAGTATGAATTTTTTGTGAGGATAAGAGGACCGAAAAATATATCTTTTCAATTTTATTATCAGAAGTATCTGTAGGGAGCTAAGCACCTCATTAGTATGCCCCTGAATCTTGGCACTAGAGTGAAGACTTGAAGTTTCTTTCTTCACCTTCTTCTGGATGTCACGATATTGATATGTCTTCTCTCTTGTGTCATTGCTCAGTACAGGTTTAGCTCCTCCCAAACAGATTCAAAGTAGTTACTTACTCTGTAGATAGTCTTTCACTAAAATACACTAGCTGTGGAGGAAAAAATACCTAGAGAGCTTAATACCAGAGTTTGTCCAAGAAAATGTCTAAACCACAGAGGAAGAATTAATGCACTAGTATTTCCATTAATGTTGTGGTAAGTTTGCCAATTCCACCATATACCTAGCATTTGGTCTCATTCTCTCCTAGGCTTTACTTGCCCCAACAAACTCTTTCAGAGTGTCAGACCAATGGGGGTTGCTAGTTATTTTCTCATCTGCTCCTGTTCAGAGGTTGGAGGCCTTTGTACACAGTTGTCCCTTCCTTTATTCCTTTTCCAGAGGTAGCAGAGAGGGTTGCATATGCAAATCTGACAAAAAGCCTAGAACAGAAGATGACAACACTCCAATTCCTGGTATAGATGGGAGGAACTGAATAATTGGTTAAACAGTAATTTACTAGTTCCAGAATCATCAAAGAATTCTGATTGCAGTGGTGAGGACAGCAACCAAGTACATCTGGCTTTCAGGAGAGTGGAAAGTCTACTTTTATGCCAAAGCTAGTCCATAAATGCCTGGCTCAGATCCCAGCTTTGTTGGCTCATTATAAGCACTTTTATTTGACCTTTTTATTAATGTCAGTGTTGTTCTGAGCACACACATGTCTTAGATTCTCAAACAGCAAGAAAATTAAAAGAGATGGTTTAATAAGAATTAAATATACATTATGCAGCACTGTCCTAAAGCCCTTGTCTGAAACCAGTGAGAACTGTGGTCAGTTTGTATGTCATCTGTGAATTTTGTGCTTCAGTGCCAAACAGACAATGAATAAATAAAGAAAAAAAAGCCTGTGAACTTGTTTAAAGTGATTATAAGAAATCACAGCATATGATATAAATACAAAAATCTTACTTTAGGATTATTTATGTCTGTAAAATAGCTTATTTAAACAGGAAGTTTTGTTGTTTCTGCTAGTACTATATCTGTCTTGTTTCTCTCTTAGTTTACAAAAACAAACCTGTTGTGTTTCTTGGAAATTATTATACCTAAGATTAAGTGGTCTGTTGAATAAACATAAATAAAGTGACATTTAAAACTGAAGAGTTTATCTTATGAAAATAAGAATATTAATATAGTTTAAAACTTTAGACCCTTTAGAAAGATTTTTATGTTCATGAAGAGAAATTTAGCTAAAATTGTGAATATAGGTGTATGCCAGGCAGGCACATACACAGCAGGCACAGTTTAAAATTTCTTGACACCTGTAGGAGCCATCGTGAAATTCATTATGTAGATTCATGGATTAAATTAACATTGTGACACATAAAACATTCTATCTGTTCCATTCGTCATCCATAGGTCCAAGTCTTCAATATAAGAACAAAAAAAAAAGGACCTCCGTCTTGGAATATTTTTAATTGTGTAACAGGGTGACTCAGGGATTTGTACTGGCTTAAAGTCATTTATTCAAACAAAGACCAAGCTGGTGGTGACTGCAAATCAGAACTGGCTGCTATGTTTGTGTTTGAGGGCTTGGAGGGCAAGCAGGCATATGTGATAGGCCTGGGCAGTCAGATGCCAGCAGCTGGGGGACACTAAACCATACATATAATGTAAAGTAACCTCACACAACCCGCTCCTCAGCAGCTTCAGCCAAAAGGACAAACATAGAATGGGCACCGAGACAGAGCTAAACTTTCCACCCCATGTAGCAATTGCTTAGAACACACTTTTCAGTAGGGCGGGCAGTGAGAACACCACTTTATTGCCGCCGTCCGCGTTGTACTGAGTCTGTGGAAAAACTGAAGAATGGAGCTTCCAGCAGGGCCAGCCTGGTACTTCTCATAAACCCTTTCACATGCCACCATTGTACTTGTATTCGGATGGAAAATATTAATCACCCCTATCAGCTTGCACCTTTACCATGGCTGACAGGGGTTTCTCATCTGAACACAGCTTTGCAATCAGTTTCCTTGGGACCCAGAACTAGAGTTAAAGGTTGCTCAGTATTAGATGTCACTGTTTAGAGGAGAGATTAAATCAACACTATTTTATTAATTGCCTTTTAATTTATCTGTTGAATACCCAGATAAAAGGATTTTCATGGACATAGGGCTGGACAGAGGCCAGCAAATCAGTGCCCTGCAATGCAGGCTGGAACGAGCCTAGGACAGTGACTAGAGTCAGTAACAGCCTGACCTTTGCAAAGCACCACCACAGACTCCAGGGCTGGCCAGGAAGGCAGCCCACAGGACAAGAACAGGGTCAGGTGCAGAGGCTCTGTTGCACTAAAAGTACATAAATTTGGCAGAAAATAAAACTCCTTACTTTCCAGCTGGTCCTCAGAAATCAGAGGGGCTGGGTGCAGCCAGGCTTAATTTCCAATAAGAGCCAACACGACATTTGAAGTCCAGTCACATGCAATAAGATCCCAGAAGCACCAATAGTGTGGGTTACATTTTAAGTCTGGTCTCATTCATGATCACAGTGTCACCATCAGTGTGGTTTACCAACTCAACACTCCAAGTCTAATCAAGTTCAATAAGAACTTTCACAAGTAGATTCGTCAACAGTGAGGTTTATTGAAGCAACAGGTTTTAGATTCCTGTTAGATTGCCAATGACAACTGCACTAGATCTACAAAATATAAGTGTTTAGCGCTATGCACAAGTGTTCCTGAGTATACTCTAATTAGGTTGGAGGCACAAATCTTACCAAAGAGGTGCTCCTGCTTTGCAGAGGAGAGACAAGCAAGCCTGTCAGTTTGCCTGAAGATGGTTGCATTATCATCCTCTGCCACTGAGGATTTCAAATGCCAAATTATACTTTTGAGAGAAGGGGAAGTGCAAATGAGACCGTAGTCAAATATCCTGTTAATGATGTCATGGATGGGGGAGCAGCCATTTTATATGTAAATTAGGGATATCTAGAGATAAGAAGAGAGAGATTACAAAGAATGTGGGTCTTGTGCAGAGACAGAACCATGAGACTTTATCTCTCCCTCTTCTATCTGGCTGAGGCAGCAATGGGAGTCATCTAGCCTCCACCTACCACCTCTCAGCATGCCATCATGCCCATGTAATCCCTTTGCCACACATCTCATGGCACATTTCATGGAAATCCCTTCACCACATGCCTCACGTCACATCTCATGGCTTTAGATCTCATTCCTACAGACGGTCACCAACATCACCCAGACTCACCAGGAAAGTCACGGAGGTCAGCAAGGTCCTGGTCTGGCTGAGGGACAGGACAGCCTGCAGGGTGACTGCAGCTGCAGCATGGGCAGGGACCGGGAGTAGGAGCCCTGGCTGAAGAAAGGGTTAGCCCCCTGCTCCTGACTCTTTATTTCAAGGCCACCAAATATATTTTGCTTCTGGGTTGACCCTCAGCCCAGGAAGCCAAATCCTGGGTGCTTGGGTGCAGCCAGCATCCTCTCAGAGCTGTCAGACTCAGTGAAAGAAACACCTTTGAGCACTGTAACAAGTTTGCTTTTGGCTTTTTGTGTTTAGGGGATGTAAAGTGTTACAAGTATTGAGATCATCTTAGAAGGACTTGTAACTTTTTCAGATGTTCCCAGAAGGAAATTCTACTCCACAAACAATGCTGCTATACATGATCAGTTCAGGATGTAGAATGTACAAAAGCATTTGTATTCCCTCATTTGATTTGGTATTAGCCAGTGTAACCCATAGCATTTCGTGGTAAACAACAACCTATGATTTACACCTTCAGTAATACAATTCTTGGGACATTTTAATGACGCAAATTCCCTTGGCCCAGAGGTTCTGGGATATATAATGCTCTGGTCAAAATTATGATCCAAATGGGAAGAGTTTGTTAGCTCAGAACTCAGTGATCCAGATGGAGATAGTTAGAAAACAGCACTACTGAGACTTTGGTCTGCATAATATATGCAGTTCAATGGCAACTTTTCAGGGAGACTGACATAGATTTCTTCTTTTTTTTTTT
>VYXB01007292.1:0-176308 GCA_013397135.1 Pachyramphus minor | reverse complement strand
TTTTTTTTTTTTTTTTTTTTTTTAATTTTTCTGGTTTAAGGGACTCTGTCTGAACATACAGAACACAGATTGGTCAATCATGTCTTTAACAAAATTGTTTTTCTATCGACCATAACTTCTAACTTCAAAATGGAATATATTTTCATTTAACAGAAATGTCTCCAAAGTTGCCAGAGAACACTGCAAATTAAGACTGCTAGCCAGGTGGCTTTATCTTCAGACACCAGCACTGGCCTCCTGTTTCCCTTGAATTTCCCATACAAACTTTTCCTCTCCTACAGATTCAGGCAGAAGATATTTTCTTTTCCTGAATCAACCCTATAAGAATAATAAACTATTTAATTTGAATATATTAAAGCGTAACTAATGTCTAACATTCAGAGCTGCTTCTTCTTTTTTCCTAACTTTTGCATTGGTTTTTATAAAAAAAAAAAACAAACAAAACCAAAAAACACCCAAAAACCCCCAAAACATTATATGGCAAAAAAGGAGTAGTGAAAGAGTTACACAATATTGAAGTACAACATGGTAATAATAGTTAAGCCTCAAAGTTTAATTTGGTTTAGATTAGCACCCCAAAGTTCTGGTCCCTATTAAAAGCTGCATTTTAGACAAGAAATTGGACCATGTATCTTTCAATAACAGACTGTCTGGTTAAAATTACAGCACGCCCTGTTTCTTGTCACACTGAAAATGTCACTGGATTAGTTTTTCGCATGGAGAATTCCTCCTTCCAGCTCCAGTGTGATCTTTGTAGCATAATAAGATGCTGACTGAGATTACATGGCAGTGGATGTGTGTGCATGAGACAGGCAAGTGTACAGATTGTGAACAGAGAGGGTTCATCGCTCGAGAATGAACAACTGAAAAGTAAATCCAAGTGCCATGAATTAATGTCATTGCACACCCTGAGAGCAGAGTTCATCTCATCACTGCCAGGCAAAGATTGTGTAGTGGTGGTCCAGGAGTGTTAAAACACTGATGTAAACTCAAGTTTAGGATTCTTTAAAAATGTTTTGAGAGCATGTTTAAGATTTAAGTTTCATATGTCTCACAGACATCACAAGGAAATCAGAACAGCTTTTTGAAACTAAACGTATCTGAACATAAGGATCATAGAGACATTGACTGATTTAATTTTGGGAGAGAACTCCAGAGGATTTCAATTTGGCAATGAAGGGGCTACCAATGCTATTGATTAATTTCTTTAACTGAATAGCTGGAGATAGCAATATGTTACATTATATTAGTCTTACTTACTGGTAGAGCTCTACTGAATTAATGCAGATTTGTTTTTGAAGATACCAATTCTTTCCCACACCTTGATGGGTACAGACTTCTGAGCCAGCCCTATTTCTCGCAAGAGGTACCAGTTCCTGAAGAACTTGTCAGCTATCTAAGCCACTTCAGGTCACCTTGTGTCACCAGCACAACTCCCAGCCATGCATCCAGCTGGAACCCCCAGGCACTTAGCAATACCCTGTAACTCTCGCTGCTCCCATACTATCCAAGGCTTCTATGACAGGGCAAGGAAACTCATGAGGCTGTTCTGTCCCTTCCCTGGCTACTGACCTCATTCTCCCACTTTTGCTGCAAAGCTGTGAATTTAAAATAAGGATAACCAGGGCTGACAGCATCTCTCCAAACACAGCCTGTGGATGTCTCTCCTCCTTCTCTCCATTTCCAGTCTTTACTCACCTGCACTCCATTGCCTGGGCAAGATGGAGAAAAATTGTCTTGTGATCCTTCCCAGGCAACCATCACCACAACTCCTCCCTGCTGCTGGAGTGAGAGAGAGACAGAGCAATCTCCTAGGCACCGGAGTCTTCCTGCTTTTTGCCAACACCTCCATCCACATCAGATCCCATTACATCACTGAGTCTCTGTGCCTTGCCACTTGCAAGCTGGAGTCCTGCCTGTTGGGCTGCAGTGGCAGGAGCTCATAAAGAACACTCACTGCAGCCCAGCTAGGGACTTCTCTGTCCACACTGCACAGCTTCACCCTCAGTGTTTGCAAATACCATCTGATCTTCAGAGCAAGACTGCCCTGGAAGCTGCTCATTCCCAGCCTTGCCATGGGAACTTTCCTGGTTTTCTGAAGATGATGGGATGGCTGTCCCACCCCTGCCTAAGGTTACAGTGCCAAGCAGCACCCACTCAAGAATCACGGAAAACACAAAGCTATTCAGTTATAGAATTATAGAATATCCTGAGGGGAAAGTGACCACAAGGATCATCGAGTCCCAATTCCTGGTTCTGGACAGAACAGAAACAAAAATATATTCTCTTTACCCCTGTGATGAAGAGACAAATCTCTGACAGAGACCCCCTATCTCTGGGGTGAAACTCTAGACTGCATCTTGCCTCTTTCCACATTTTCCCATGTTCCTCTCCCATCTGAAACAAATATGGGAAAGGAAGGTATCTTTCTCCTTGTCTCACTTATCACTGGCAAGGATATATAGGGATACTGTGGTGTTGACTAATGAAGACTAACAGATATGTGACTTGGCTAAAGAAATGTTTATGCCCTCTCTGCCAGGCAGACAACATGCTGGGGGCTAAGGGAATTGCCTCCTCATCCTCCTGCATCTCTGTCCTGTCCATTCCCTACTGCCTCAGTGGGTACTGCAGGAAAGGAAAAGGTAATTCCTGCAAGAACTCCCCATGTCTCTCCCTTGCTACTGTCCTGGCCACTGAAACAGGAAATGCCAAAATAATCTCCAGGTCTGAGGATGGAACAGGAAAAGTGCTTTTTATCACTGAGTAACCCAGGGCAGAGGGCCTTGCCCTTCCCTGAGCTGTACCTCCACTTCACCACAGCCAATGTACTCCTCACATCTAGGCAGATATGGAAAAGAGACCCTCTGCATTGCCAGGCAGCTCCATAACTTGTGAAAGGCCAGGCAAAAAGCTCATTCTTATTTCAAGTGAGACCAATAAGCCTGAGCTTCATGACTTTTTGGGACACAGCCAACTACTTCAACATCTGAATCTGGAATTTCCCTGGCAGGATAAGTAGAAGTGCCAGAAGTCCCTGGCAGGACACTGAGAAGATGAGCCAAGGCAAGTGGAAGCACGGCTGAGCCATCTAAAAAGCTGGCATGAGACTTTTGTGATGCATGGGGGATTAGGGAGGAACCTCACTCCTGCCAAGGAAGGATCCTTGAGATAACCAGTGACCCTCTTGGACTTCTTTCTCAATTAAAGGTTTCCTTGATGTACCTGAGTACAATTTATAATCTCAAATCACTTACACTTTTAACACAATGAAATTTATGCTGCGGCAGATGTGAGTAGCTCTTAGCCATAATCCACTTCTACCATTAAAGCTCTAAAATTATGGTAAGTCTTCCAGAAGTTAGCATAAAGCTTCTTTTACTTTTCAATACTATTTTTAGTCTTTTTTTTCTCTCACACATCATTTTACCTGGGATTTGATCCTCTGAGGATCTTTGCTCATCTCAGGTATCACAGGAAAAGCTATAAAGAGCTGTCAGATATTTCCTGCTTTTGCTGCAACACTTCAGACTCAAAAGTCTGTATCATTTTCTGTTGAATGTCTAGCAACTTGCAATTATAACAGGATTTAGGCTCCCAAATTGCACTAGACTGTTATGGAGTTTCCATTTTCTTTCTTATAACCCCAACTCTTTTAATTGAATCATGTTAATTTCTGTTGCTAGGTGAATTCTTTAACAGAAGGGTGAACAGAGTAAATTTTTATGGTCTCAGGTCATGGAAATGGCACGAGATTTTAACAAAGGGCTCACCGAGTATGAACAACATTATAGTTCACATAATTTGTATATTAATTTAGACCAAATACACTAAATTTAGTTGCTTAATGTTAAGCATTGCACATATTTTTTTTAAAGATTCTGTTATGTTCCTCCTGGCTTCAAATGTTACTCCAGAAGGAATATGTTGAAGAAAAACATGAAGAAAAAATGTTTTTCTCCTGTAGCCTCCTGACTTACTCTAGAAAGATAAGCTCTATATCTATATAAGTGTAGTCAACTGGTTGAAGTTCCATATGTCCACCAGTTTTCAGCCAGCAGGTATCAAGCTATTAAGTACATAAAAAACTGAAATTGCCTTCAATTGTACATTGCATGTAAAGACTGAGAAAACAGATCAAATTACTTTTGATTCTTTAATAAACAGAGAGAAATGGAAGTTTTCCTTCCATTGAAGGAAAGAGAAAATGTGGCATGTGTATGGAAATTTAAGGGAAGAAAAGAGGAGTTGCTAAAACTCAGATAAAACTCTTTGGGGGCTTTTTTTCTCATTTTGGATATTTTATTTTTTTTTTAATTAACTGTATTTCATATTATCAAGGTTATCCCTGAAAAATGAGTCATAAAATAACATCTGATTACTCTTGGAAGGTGGGGTCTTCCTGTTATAACTGTGAATTTCCTACTACTCAAACAAAAGGGAGGGGAGCATCCTGAGCCAGAAAGTGAGACAGGAAGGGTCTGGCAAGATAGGATGAAACCATAAATTGAAGATAGCCTAGAGTCTGAAAGAAGAGGTATTATTATACAGGCTTTTACAAAGAAATATAAAGTGTTTGGAAGCTTTTAGTGAACTTTCTTCAACATTTTTTAATAAGCTTTTTTCATTTTTTTAAAAATATTTTTATTAACCTTTTAAAAGGTTTGCTAAACTTTATGCTACTTGTAAATGATAACAAGTGTTATATTTTTTTCCTTAAATATGCATCAGATCAAAATATGCCTACTACCTTTGGAGTTCATCTGTAAGTTTCTCCAAGGAGATATAAATCCATTATTTCTCCAATATAATATATGATTTAAGGGTTGGTTGAAGTAACCTAATTTGTTGTACACAAAGTAAAAAATCCTATTTTTAAGTCTGCCTTTGTTTTTAGAGCTCTTCATAACCTGCTTTTCAAGTCTTTCTACTTTATAGCCTAAAAAGGAAGCCATTTTACACTCTTTTGTTGAAGAAGATCTAAAGCAAATAAAGCAACTCCAAACCATGACATAATTTTTTGCTGTATCTAGGAGTAATCAGTAAATAGTGTTCAGCCAATATTTGAAATAATGCGGTCTAGCTGTCCAGTAGTAAAAATTGTAAATTTTGTAACATGTGAAAGTGTTCATTTCCCACCTTGTATGTGGACAGACGTTTCAGACCAAGATTTCCTTCCTTGCCAGGTAAACTTCACACATGTTATTGCTTAGGGCCCTTTCTACTTTCAGAAGAATGTGGATTGGGAAACTCTGAGAAAGATTAGGCAAGCAGAAAGTTCTGGGTTGATTAAATGAATCTCTTTCCCAAAACAAATTAAGAATATGGAATAGATAAGTCTATCCTTCCATATTTTCAGTGATAAAAGATGTGTTCTTACATAATCTTGGAACCATGTGTACTGATCCATGCCCTTGCACAACTACAGAGGGAACAATTTATAAAGGTGTATCTTGAACCATAACAAAAAGAGAAATGAAGAAGTGTTTAAGACTGACTTTCCGTATCAGTCCTTTATGACAGCAAAATCCAGGGCTGCTCAGCTTGTAGTCCACAGGCTGGACCTAACCACTGGTACCCAGTAAAACTCATAAAACCCTTCTGGCCTCAGGAGGAGAGGAGGACTGCAGAACCCGGAGCTGTGTGTAGCCTTGACCTGAGAGGTGAACTGGGCAGTGCAAATAACAAACACTTATGGTGGATAAAAGTGGCCTAGCAGGATACAAATGCATTGGTTGGCTTTGAATCACCCTCGTAGCTGGTTAGAGGCTGGTGAGGTAAGGGTAAGGATAGGAAGGGAGGATAACTCTTGGCAAACCTAGTAGAAAGGATAGAATTCGGTGCTGTAGAAAGAAATGGGTTTGAAGATCAGAAACAGAGTTTCCTCCCACTCCTTTTCTTTGCTAATTGCTACCATAGGACTTCCCCACTAATTTCCTTTTACCTGATCTGTGAGCAGTGCAGCTCTGCTTGGCTAACATGCCTTTGGGAGAGAAGGAAACAAGAAATGACAGTGTTAGCTTTATGGGCTGGGTGGATCCCAAAACATCTCTTTTTCTGTCCCCTGCTTCCTTTTTTTCCACAGTGGGCTTCATGAGGAGAAAGCATGAGCCTTCGGTGGTTCCAAACTCTTCTCTGGGTTTGTCTCCATTCCCCAGCCTGCAGCAACAGTAGGACAACACTACAACTCTTGCTTGGTGAAGTATGCTAGGTGTGTGGACAACACCCATCTCATTTATGCTCTGGGCAGCCTTTTTGTCCCCATGGCAAATAACAGCTCCTCCTCTTGGACCAGGCAATTTAGTGTGGTGGATGCAGAGACAGAAACTTTGGAAACTATCTGCAAATGAGGAAAGTGGTAGACAGGGCTGCCTTTCTCTTGCCCAGTCTCTAGGACAGTGTGGGTACATGGGCAAGAGTCATGCCCAGCAGCCTTGGCCTCACTGGAACATGTTGGGCACAGGGGCTGTGGCAGTACCTGGTTAGCCAGGGAAGGGAAACCAAGAAACCACAAAAAGTGTCTTAAGTCCTATTTCTGATCTGCTGTGAAATATGTAAATATATGAAATATGTTAAACTCTATGTGAATGTAAATAATGGTGCCATCACCTATTTATCCAGTACAAGTTTTATTTGTTATATTTTGGAGTGAGAATTGTTCATATCACAGGGGCAACTGGAAAACCAGCTCTCAAACTCAGCAGGAGATGACTTTGCCTAGTTGTGCTTCAGGACACTGAACAAATCCCTGTAAATATTTAATTGCTAAATTGCCCTGGTCTTTGAGATGGTAGAACCAGGGTTACAACACAAGCCCTCTTGTTGCTATAGAGAAATTTCTATGGCTCCTACAGCACCTCCCTTCAAACTGATGCAGCAAAGACATGGAAACTCTTTACTAAGGAGTTGTAAAATCAATCTATTCTGTGTAAATTCTTCTTCTTAAATGTTAGGCATGCTGGTATTGAAATAATATTTTCATTCTCAGAAATGGAGATCTGCAGTTGAGGAAAATAGTTTGGAAGATACGGATTAACATTTTGCTCATTTTTCCTTGGTTTTTGAAATGTACAGCCTTGCATGGTAACTTCTTTAGGCAGTTGGAAGCTGCTCATGTTATTACCCTGAGCAGTGAAGTGAGATGGCTGGAGAACAAGTGTGTATCTCCCTTTTCTCCAGAATGATAGTGACCTCTGGCAGAAATGTGAGATAGATGCATTAATCACTTCATCAAGAAGTGCCAAAATTCATTTGCTAGTGCCTGAGGGCCCGTCTTCAGTTTGGGTATCATATGTCATAATTTACCAACACAGAAAATCAGACAGCCTCTTCTTGAATAGATCCTGATTTTAAATAGTCAGGACAAAAAGCAAGGAGAAGAAATATCACATGCATGCACAACAATAGCAATTTTATTTTAGTCTTTCCTGGGGAGGGAATAAAGAAATTGAGAGATGTGTGCGAAGGTTAGAGTAGGCAATCAACCAGCATGAGGGAGATAACATCTAACAAAATCTGTTCAAAATGCTGATGAAAACATTCTCCAAATGTCTTTGCTTCGGCTGCTTTGACTTGAAACCCTGTCTGGCTCCACTGCAAAATTTCTGAACATGACTGAAGAGTATGAACAAAAACCTGAATTCCAATATATTTCTCCTGGATAAGTCTTTTGCAAACTCCATTTCAAAATTCTTTCACTTCTTTTGGTGTATATCTTAAGCTGTCTCTGCAGCAGAGAGCCAGACCACATGTGATTTAGCTGGTTAAATACATTACAAGTTTGGACTCGCAGTGAAAGCACTCATCGTTTACTTGGGAGACACAAAGTGGGTTCCCAGTTCTACCATAAACCCTGTGGGTGAGCTTTAAGAAAGCATTTCCCTTGCCATGCCTTCATTACAGATAGGAACATTGAGTTTTTCAAACCTTGACATATAAGAATTAAACTGGCAGAAAGGAGGTAAATACTGTTGTTAATTAAAACCATGAATGAAGAGTGGGAAAGGCGGTTCCTCAGCTGCTGGGCTGTTCTGTGCATACCCACTGGGTCTTCTGGCTGCAGCTGCACTGCTGGTGGTAGTGCTTCCAGCTCCTGATGTAAGGGCCCCAGAAAAGGTGTTCATAGCTCACTTCTCTGACATCAGCTCTGCTACATCCTGGGAGGGCAAAACATGACATATGGAGGCAGACCTCAAGCTCAGATCTGCCTAACTTATTTTATCATCATTTGCCTTTTTTTAGATGTGATCATTTATTGATATACAAGTCTTCTCCTTGCTGAAGGTGTTGAGCTAAACCTTTACTTCAAACAGTGGCATATGCAGGTTCCAGACAACATGTTTAAAGCTGATGAAGTCAGCTTGTGAGCATGTAGGTAGGTGTTGGTCAATACAGGGAAAAAAAAAAGTAGTTTTATGAAATCAGTGAAAAATTAGTAAAGATTTCACATGCAGAGTTTGCAAGATTGAGGAGTGTGGGGAGGCAGAAATCATTGGCAGACACTTAATGATCAGGTGGTTTGCTGCTACAATATTTCCAGTTATGTCAGTGAAATATGATTGAGAATCACAGCAACATTGCAACACTTCTGCTAGACTCAGAGCATGTTCGAAGTTTGAAAACAGAGGAAAAGGATTCTAGTTCTTTAGAGTTACTCTGAAATGCCTAGCTCTTGATAAGCACAGATACTGTGCCATTTTTTTAATTAAAAGTCTACCAATTACATTGGAATATTACATAAAAAAAAAGAAAGTAGTAGCTACATTCGCTGTGATCCCAGGTGTGAACCTTGTTGTCACACAGATCTACTTGTGTAAATAAAGGTTGTAATTGTTGTATGATTGCAGTACATAATAACAGGTTATTCTGTTTACATATCTTGATGTATCTGTATGGTTTCAGTAAGGCCTCCAGCAGCAAAGGGTGATCTGCCAGAGTAAGAGGCACCACACAGTCACAAATAAACCTTGGGAGATCATGGCAGTGTTCATTTCTGTCTTTAGATTGACTACCCAGCTATTCCTGACTCCCTTTCTCTGTAGGTAGAACAGAGTTAGTTTTTATCATTAGCAGCACATTAACAAAAGACAGTCTGGAGGCTGCAGTGCAGGCTGGGGTGGCCAGGATGTGGCATGGTGGAGACCAGAGCCCACCTACCCCTGAGGGAAACCTTGAGGGTGCCTGTATTAGATACCTCAAGCCTTGGAGGTGGAAAAGGTAGGATTGTAATGCTGTGGAGACCTTACATAGGCTTGGTGTCAGGGCTCTGCGGAAAAGCAGTGACAAAGAATTCAGAAAAGCAACTGTAACAGTTAAAAATATTTGTCTGGTGTGTTTGCATTGCCTGAGTTTTCTTCCCTCCGAATATGAAGGCTGTACAGGAGCACTGGAAAAGGGCAGGTTTTTCTTTTCCTCCCCCCTACTTTCAGAGGTACGGTGTCAGGCTTTCTCTCTCCACCAAAAGGACCATGTGGTAAAGCTCTTGCTTTAGAGACACTGGCCTTTTCTTCTTGTGGAAAAAAAGGAGCTCCTGTTTTATGGTGGCCTGGAGTCTGAAGAGCCGCTTGCTGCCAGCGCTGCTACTCTAATGGTTTCAGCAATCAGCCTGGCTCCAGCTGAGAGGCAAAGTGGTCAAGCCTCTGCTTACCCTCTGTTTACTCTGTAACCGGGAGCAGCTCCTCTCCCCCTCTCCCACCAGCCCCTCCCTCTGGGCTTGTGCTCGTAAACCTAAGCACAACATCAGCACAAAAATCATTAGAAAGAACCTGTCATCTGCTTGCACAGAACGATGTGCTGAGTTTCTCTCTTGAAGAATGAGGCTTTGCTTTATATTTCATTTCAGCTGATGGGAAAATGTCAAGAGAAGATGAGTCACATGGCAGATCACATCTGAGTAAGGACTTTTTTCACTCGTTGTTTGAGGCTGTATGAACAAGTTTAATACTGACCTCCTTTAATCAAAAAGAGGTTTTAATGTTTCAGCAGATTTCTGAGCATTAGTTGCTGACATCTGGAATATCATAGAAACTGTTAATAAAATATATTTAACATTTTTTTAATTGTCTATATAAAAAACAAAACAAACAAAACCCAAACCAAACCAACCAACCAAACAAAAAAACAGCCGCCCCCCACCCCCCAAGACAGTTTGGGATTCCTGGCTACTTCGGTTCTTATTTTTATTTTCTTACAATTTTTTGTCTGTCAGGCACTGAAACACTTCACAAAATATTTGACAAGATGAGACTTGTAGGGCGTTTTAGGAAGTAAGTTCCAGGTAGGCCTTAAGGAGCTGCTTATTAGTTTTTATCAGCAACTGTTACTCTGCTATTGTGCCTCCTAATCTTACAGAAAAGTGTCTTGGCCACATATAATTGCACCAAGCTGCTGCTAAATCTGTCATTTTTGTACCAGACCCTTCTGAAAATTGGTTTCGCAGGAGAGCCAAATGTTCAAATACAAGGGGATAAACTGACTCTAGTTTGCTACTCTGAAATCAGAAGCTGATATTCACTGACTGACTCCTGTCAGGAGTTTCCACGTTGTTTTAGATATGGGTATTTTATGTCTTTGTAAACCAAGTAAAAGTATGGAAAGTTATGGCTGTTGTGCTTCAGAATCCCAGTCTCTACAGTTATAATGAAAGATTAACATGTAGGAATCATAAAGGCGGCATTTGCAAAGAGATTGTAAAACTTGCTTTCTATTTCCATCCAAAGATTCATGCTTAATAGTGACGGGGGTGGGTTTAGAAATCTCCTCTAGATACTTAAAACCCAAATTAAACCAGGCAGCTGAAATGTATAGCACATTCTGTCCTTGGTCTTGACAATTGTCTTCTGTGAGTCAACTGAAAGCTATTCAGTGTCTATCACTTGTTAAGCTGGGAAGTGCCATGCTGGCAGACCTGAACTGCTCTACTGTGAAGAGGGAGAAATGTTTTTAAGTAGCTGCATGTTTTATTTTTTGTATGCACTGAAGGCCTTTTTATTTGCAAGGCCTCCTCAAAGTTAAATATCATTAAATTCCCTATTCAAGCTTCCATGTAGTACTTGAAGACAAATTACTGGGTGTCCACACAGTATAGATGGGATCCATTTATTCAGGTTGGGTTTTTAGCTGTTTTCTAACTTTGGGAGCATATGCGTCACATGCAAGAAAACATCCTGAGAAGGTAACAAGGAGAGGTCTAACTCTAAAATCTATGCCAAATATGGAAAGATATCAACAGCATAAAAACTGTTCTTTCTCTCTGTGGCACAAAACCCTGGCCCAAGGAATCATGATAAGAAAGGATTTTAGCACAATATTTTGCCTAGTTACAAAAATGTGACAAATTTTCTAGTCACTTTTTCTTGTCTTCTTGTTGTGGAATACCAACAAAGCTAAATCACCAAGGATACAATCAGTTCTGCAGGCTGCTACCTGGGTGTGCTGAATTCTGATGACCATACGAAGGTGTGTCTGATTCACTGATAGAGACATGATCAACATTACAGGTCAGAGCTTTCCCCTACAGCACAGTATGCCCCCCATCTTCATTTTTTTTCCCAACAAAATTATTCATAGTTTCGAAAAAAACCCAACCAAACAAAAAAACCCAAACCAAACGCTCCCATTTTTACTTGCCATGTTTTCATTTTGATCCTTATCTCTTCCTGTATCCTCAATGCCAATATGAAAAAAGGTGGGGCAGAAATCAGACCTCATACAAAGCAGGTGCCTCTCAGAGACTTTAAATCTGGAAATGCTTTTCTTATGAACATTGAGAAGGGGTTGATATTTTGAATTTAACATTTTTCAATACATTTTTTTCCTTTCTGAAAGTTTCCCAAAACAAATTAGCTGTTTTTCAACTATTATGTTTATGGTCTACCAAGACAGAGAGCAGAAACCATTTTTATCTCCTGCTCCTCCCCTCTAAAAGGGAGTATTAAGTTGGCAGGTTTCCTTACAAATTAAAGGACTTTTCTTCTCCAGCATTTCTCATTTGAGCACTTATGTTTCAAATATGATTGTGGTTTTTCCCTACTCTCTTCTGTACCAGATTCTGCTTCTGTCAACTGTCCTGAGTTTCTGTTGTGATACTTCAGTGCATTGATGCTTATACCTCTGTTATGTGACAAAGTCTCGACAATGGCTTTTTTACTACAGTGTTAACCTGGAAGAAATGACTGGAATTTATTGCCTTACGTTAATCCCTCTGCTTTTCACTGTCCTTTTTGGATAATATACTTTGCATCGTGTGAAATACATGCCTTGTTACGTTTACAACAGTGGGATGCTGCTTGGAGACATGGCTGGGAATGCAATGTCTTTATAGCTTCAGATATTTTGTTTTGGTAATTGTGCATATACTTTCTGCCTGCTGTTTTGATCCTGCTGTTGCTATTGTTTGCTGGAGACTCATGCTGCTGTGTCCTGCCTCCGTGCCCAGCCTAAATTCCATTGTACCCACCCCATGGGCTTTTTGTGTAATGTCAAGCTGGCAAAAACCCTGGCATCCTACTCTTTTGTTGCCTGAGGGAGGTATTTGGGAAAGGCAGCTCACCACTCACTCAGGACGGTGACTTGGCACACACCACCCAGCAGTTTCCACTAGACCTCTCTCAGGCTGGAAGACAGTTTTGCTTCAGGTGCACATACATTCATTTTCTGTGTTTGCAATTGAGTTTCACTTGCCAGAACAGCAAAGGAATGCAGGTGTTAGGATTTTGTACTATGGTTTTCACACTTCAAGCAGCATGTTGTACTAATGTGTTATTTATATTACAGTAGTCCCTACAGGCCTTCTTCCACATCTGAATCCCATTGTTCTCACAATATAAAAAGATAGTCAGAAATAGTCCCCAGCACAGAAAAACTTACAGCATTTTACAATGACTAAAGGAGGATTTAGGAGGACCTCAGTGCCCAAGTCTCTGAGAATGACTAAGGCCACCGCATTTACAAGCACCACCCTACTCCTGAAAGGACAGGGACCAGACAAAAGTCACAAAGGGTTATCTAAAATAAACAGAAACCATCCCATGATAAAGCCAATGCTCCTCTACAGGCTCAGAAGTCCCCTGAATGAAAAAGTAGGAGGAAGATAGGTAAAGCTCTTTGATGGTTCAGAAATGGGTACCTTGAGCACCACACCCAAGTTAGTCATGGTCTCACCAAAACTTGTTGCTGCAGAAGGTATATGGGTCTGGTGGCACTTGCCTCCCCAGACTAGAGGAGGCCCTTGAACCCATAGCAGGCATCTCAGGAAGTAATCCCCACTCAGGCCCTGGGAGTTATGCCTGTTACAGCCCTTCATGGCAGCCAGGGACAAATTTGTTTTCAGGGCAGGTGTCCTAGTACAGTGGATGCAAGGAGAGGTAGGGTTTGGTTCCTATTTCAGTGGCTGCAAAATGTGTTTGACATAAGACAAACATTGGACAAAATCAGAACTACACCAGAGAAAAAAGACTACAGCTTCAGCCATTACCCTCTGGGTTAGGAGGGATGTCTGGCTGGAGATGACAGAAAGCTGTAAATACCCACAGAGAAGATTTGATTTCTCTCATTCTGAGATGAGTGCTGCTTTGAGAGTGAAGCAAAAAAGAAAGTTCTTCACACCCTCCCTGTATGTCCAAGGCAGGCAAACATTCACAACTGACACAGGTAGGGGACAGCCAAAAGGGAGAGCAAAATATCTGTGCAGGAATAAAGGACTGGAAAGGAAAACATTGCTGGTTCTGGGTGCAGTCACATGTGCTGTGAGTCAGTACACATCCTTGCTGAAGAGGATTCCTTCTCAAGCTGCTCATTATCACTTCTCCTCCCCACAGGTTGCAGTTCTTTCAAAATAGGGTGAGCTGGCAAAGAGGTTCTTCTCAGATTGTCCAAGGCAGCCCAGTTTGCTTTTGCTGAAACAATTTGGGGGAAGCTCGCAAAAGCAGCAGAAACAGCAGATCGAAAAGGGCGGTAGCTTCTGGCACACTCAGAGACTGTAAATTTCAGATGTCTTCACTGGGAATGTTTTGTGTTAGTCTCCTCTTGACTATTAATATCAATGACATTTTTCTGTGTGATGGTTTCTCTTCCTGACTCACACAAAAGAAGACAGGCCACACAGGATGTCTTCAGTTGGGGATTTTGCTATTTTGTAGCCCTCTTTCCCTTTCTTCTGTTTTCTCTCTCAGTTTTTATAACTGATTTTTAGCAGCCTTTAAAGGGTGATGATTCCTTTCTAGACAACAGGTATTAAATAACCATAGGCTTCCCAAGTGCAGGACTTGGTCCTTCAGATACCAGCTGCTGTGCTGGTAGTCTTGGTTCCTGCTTTTCTGACCCATGTCTTTGTTAAGAAATCTTTGTGGGACTCTGAGTTTTTCTGTTTTACACTTAGGATGTTGTCACACTGTTGTCAAACAGAGAAAGAAAGCCCTGTTTCCACACTTTGATTTAGGGAGATTAATAAAGGGGCTCAGTACTATTCAGAGTTCATTTTCTTTCCTATCTGTGGATTTTAAGAGTCTTGAGACAATTGGCTGGTCTGACCAGTGTGAAACCAAGCCTGTCACATAGCCAGAAGGCAAAAATGGGTTCCCTTGACTTTGAAAAAGTAGTCTTGTTTTGTCTTTCGAAAATGCTACTTTTTGTATAAGTATCTCTCAAGTCAGTACAGTTGGGTGGACTATGTTGTCCATTAAGTCCTGATAGGGGGAGGACTGCAGCTTGGAGCCTGCTGACAAGATCCGCATCTCAGGAACATTCTGTTGGCATCAGGGATACTTGAGCTTTGCCAAAGTGAAACTGAAGGAGACTCTATCCGAGATAGGTCACACTGTGTTTTGGATTTGATTCCTTCCATCTGTTTGCCATAACTATCCATTTCTGCTCCAGGAAAAAGCTTTTCTGGAGCGTGTCATCCTTCTCTACTCTCCTAGTCAAGTGCTTAGATTCCCCCTGCAATCCCTATGCTGTTCCTTGGTCAGCACAGCAGCAGTTGCTAAGGCTGAGTGATGAGGTCACCCCTACGGAAAGGGTAGTAACATATTCCAAAACAAATCACAGAAGTTAAGACGTGTAAAATGTTCACATACAGCTGCCTGTGTTGAGACTTGTGGATGTTGAGTTTTGAAGTGTTCTTTTTTTTTTTCTTTTAGTCTTTGATTATTTTTTAAGGTGTTCTGTAGCTGAAAGGCCTTAGTCTTAAGAAAAGGAATATTGCATAACATCTTTATCCTTTGATGCCAATGGCCTGTTTGGTCCCCAGTTAGGACCATTCTGTTGGGGTTTTTTGTTTGGTTGGGTTTTTTTTTCCTCCCCAGGCAAGAGGTATTTTCTAACCTTTTGATCTTTCATGTGAAGTTACTGATATGACCAGTTTTTTTCAGCACCCACTGTGAGACACCGAGTCACTAGATTATGTAATTATTCGGTCGAGTCAACCAACTTGTGTGTGTTGGGGGAGGGGCCAGGTTGGAATCTACCTGGATTCCTTCAAAAGGAAGGCCTTTTGATTGACAGCTCTGCCACATGGCTTCCAATACTGCCTTGGGGCTGCAGGCCATGTGCGTTCCGTGGCAAGCCCTCCTGGTAGCGCACCCACACCATGCCCCCAGGAACCCCTGACCCAGCCTCTGAGTGGATGCACTGCCTCTCACTCCGGCCTGGAGCTGCAGAGTGGTCAGTGCTGGATGTCCCACTGGGAGGGGTGGACGTGGTCACCAAAGCACTTAAATACAGGAGCACAGAGCTCCATCTTTCCCTTTTCTCTCAGGACCTTCCATCACCATGTGAAGCCCCAGATTCTTAGGTGGTAGTTATGCAATTCTCTTATTCTAATCTCTTTCTTTACTCTTTCTTCTCTTTTCTTATTTCTTTTATTACTCTTAATCTCCCTTCCTTTCTTTATTCTTCCTTAATCTCTTTTGGGTAACTTGAAACTGATGGGTTGTATTTTACTAAGTTGTGGGTTAGTGTGTACTGGGTGCTTTGTGGAACCTTCTGCCTTGGTTGTATGTTACGCCTGTGAACCTTTTGCCAAAATGCCTATTTTCTCCCTAAATTAAAAGAAATCTATTGGGAAATTGTATGCACTTTCTCTTTACATGACCTCTAGGTATTAAAGAACTAAAAGGCTTTGCAAAATAATTAGGTGGCAAATTATTTTACAGCCTTAAACATAAGTGATACTCCCAGTAAAGCTTGAGGTTTTGGGACTGGGCTGTTACACCCTCATGTACTATACTTACAAGACCAGCAACAAGATAAAATTACTGACTGTGCAGAGACTGATTACAGACTGTGTCAGATCTACAGATCACAATGTGGATGGGGCTGGAGTGGAACCAAGATTGGTATAACTAAAGGTATTTGATTATATGAAGAATTTAAGAGAAGTTTGAAATTAGAATCTTGTTTGCAATGAAGGCTCAGCTAGATAAAAATTGGTTTTGTTTGCTAGTTTTTTCCCCGTCTGTTTCACCATTATATAAATTGATTTGCTTCAATAAAATTCAAAGAGTTCAATAAAATCTGTCAAGGAAAATTATATGGAAGCCTGTTTTTGTGCTAAAGGATGGTTTTTTATTAGCACTACTTGAGGACAGGTGACACTGGAATGATAGCATTGAAGAAAAAGCCTAGCAAAAATATAGGAAATTACATGAGTTGATTCTGATCTCATCTGTGTAATTTTATCCTGATTTCATATGTGATCTCCTCTGAGAAATCTGCGTGTGATCTCGTTCCCATACTCTACCTGAAGATTCAAAATGCTCTGCATGGCAGTGACTGCTCCCTAAACTCTAGAATAACCTGCTCCTTGACAGAACTCAGGGGAACAGTCGTAGGCACTGTTTATGTTTGTTTTATTGTAACACATAATAATTGCTGGGCTTCCTGTTACAAGACACCTGCATACATTGTGCTGCCTTACTGATCCAAGGCTGAGCTCTCTAATGTGGCTGTTCTTGCCTGCTTATGTTTCCATTTCCCTGGGCATATGCATATGTTGCGATACCTTTCTCTCTATGGATTGTTTTTCCACTTATTTCTCTGATTTTGCTTTTCTAGAGCTGAATCCCCAAAGTTTATACAGTCTAGAAAAATAGACTTCTAAGTCAGAGCTTTCTTCCTAATAGTTTGATGTCTTGTGTTTCTTTTTTTTTCTCTCCATATTTGGCAATGCCTCAAAATCCATGTGCCAAACATTGTATAAATAGGAGTAGTCATGATGGTGCCCTGAGCAACTTACAGTTTAATTAAAGACAGGAAAAAAAGAACTAAGTCCTAAACAATAGGACAGAGACTGAGGGCAATAGTAAAAATGTCATGTATTTAAAATAGGCTCAGTGTGCACAGTTTGTGTGAAGCTCCAAATCAGAAGTCCAATGGCTTTGACACATGCTTTCCATGAGGTCAAGTGACTCTTCAATATTTTCTCTGTCTTCCCTTCTTCCCTTTTCCAGTCATGGAGAAGCTGTTCTGCTCTTTGCCTGCACAATGCTCTGTCCCAATGCAGGTTAAAGTACATAAAGGAACTATACTAGCTCCAGTGAGGAGGGAATTTCCTGAGGTATTGGCCCTGCTTTAAGCCTGCTTTTTTTTCAAGCAAAGAATATTTTTAGCTCATGTATCCCCTGCTACATGGCTCAAACTCCCTGCTTTAGAAGTGTGCCATTGCCTACTGACTGGAGAAGAGAAGCCTGAGGGATCCAGTATCCCGCTGTTAAACCATCTTTCTCTCTGAGCTCCAGGGCAGCGCTGGGCCATGATTCATCTTCTCTCCCCATTTGAATTCATTGGCAATTTCTGCTCTGTAGGGTTCTGATGCTGGTGCAAAGCTATGCCACCCACTAGCTTGATCACCATGTCAGCTGCTTCCATGTCCAGACATTATCTTAAGGCTGGTGTCTGAGCCCCAGAGGGCAGCCTCAGATGTGGGGGTTTGTGCTTGTTGCAGCAAAGAGAAAACACCACATACACTGGTCAGACTGGGTCCAGCCCTGTCTCAGTACTTATTTTCTCTGCAGCTGCAACACAACTGACTTCAAAGAACCCACATGTACAGTCTGTTTTGTATGGGCAGATCTGCTGTGAATGCCTCATAATCTTCCGTGTAATGATCATCTGCTGTTTTTCTTTCTTTGCAAATGAGTGGGCAGAAGCTCTAGTGCTGAAGATGCCCTAAGCACGGCATCTCTCCAGTGTTCACAGGCATACTGCAATGGCATAGCAGTCTTCTGACAAGTTGATGCTCCTCTTTGCTCAGCTGCTGGCCTTGGAGCTGCTTCTCATTTCATTTGAAGGGACATGAAGACTTTCCAGCCTGACTCATCTGGTGATGTCCTACTACCTATCCTAATCCACCCAAAGAGAGTTATAGACACCAAGGGACACTATTTAAGTGAGAGATTAGTGTCTGCATGAGGCGTACTGGGGGTTGGAGGGGAAAAAGAGAGGAAGGCAAGACAGATGCAACACTATTTGGAGGACGAGAATAATTTGAAAGGCTGTATGCAGCACTGTCCATGCTTGTCAGTGACACAACTCTTCAAGGCAGTGCTTCACTCAGTGCTCACATGTTCTTCATGAGGGTCCATTTCAAACAGGACATTTCAGGCAAGGAAATCCCCTCTCATCCATAAGGGATGCTCCAGCAGAGGGTCACCAGAGAGTGACAGGCTCTGGAGGTGCTCCCTTTGCTAGGGTGTCAGTGTGCACTGCGCCAGCTTCTGCTGCCAGCCCTGTAAAAGAACAATAGAGACATCCAGGCTGGGATGTCTGCAGGAGGGTGAGCTGGATAATATGAGATCCTGGGGCTGGGCTTTGCCTTCATCTCTTAAAAGAACACTCTTCACTGAAGCTAGATAAGAGAAAGATAAAAACCATGGCAAATAAATTTTAAAAATATTCCCATGTAAGGAAGGACCTTTATGTCTCAGCAGAAGTCTTCCTTCCCAGGAAAGTTATATTTAATCACTTTTCTGACCTCTTTTTTAATTAGTTTCAGATACTTATTTGGTATGTAGTAGTTCTTTGCCTGAAGTGGTGATGATATTTTTTTCCAAACTGCATTGAGCCTGATTTCAAATGTGGTGTATTTTCCATTGTCACATGGCACTTTCTCTCTAAATGTCCCTCCTTTCTTTCTAAACCTAAACAAGCTTATGTATTTTGATATATTATGGGAAATAGATCCCCTATGAAGAATATACTGCAATAGAGAAAAATAAAAAGCTGAAAGAAAATATTTTTTTATTGCTGTCCTTAGAATTGTGTTTGTCTTTACCATTTTAAGAGCTAGAATAAATGCCATAGGCTTTATTTCAATAATAACTGCAAGATGTGCACAGGCAGGTCATTGCATAGACTCTTTTGCTTACAGTGGTAACAGCATGTTTTTATTTCTTTCTTTTGTTTAGTGATCACATTTGACAGTTCCAGAAGGTTGTTCCCCTTCCTAATATACTGAAGCACATGAGAATGTCTGCCTCTGAAGTCCTAGAGAAAAACCTACTGAATTTAAAGATTTCCTTCATTCTTTGTGAAACCTAAATACCTACAATTTCTAAATTAAAATCTTTAAAATGTCTTTAATAAAATGTCTCAGTAATGTCTTCTTGACAGTAAAAAAAGTATGAGATTTTAAAAGATGGTCAGATTGGTCTGTGCAAGTGTCAAAGATGTTTATGGTGTTGCAAACTCTGGCAAAATAAGGGTGAGCCGTGACCATGCTGGAGCCATGGGTGGTGGGTTGACCCTGGCTGGACACCAGGTGCTCACCAAAACTGCTCTGTCACTGCCCTCCTCAGCTGGACAGAGGAAAGAAAATATAGCAAAAGACCCTTGAAGCAAGGTAAGGACAGGGAGAGATCACTCACCAGTTATCGGCGTGGGCAAAATGGACTCAACTTGGGGAAACTGGTTTAATTTATTACATATCAAATCAGAGCAGGATAACGAGAAATGAAATACAATCTTAAAAACACCATTCCCCCACCCCTCCCTTCTGCCCTGGCTCAACTTCAGTCCCAATTTTCTCTGTCTCCTCCCCACAGTGGTGCAGGGGGACGAGGGTTGCAATCAGTTCATCACATGTTGTCTCTGCCACTCCTTCCTCCCCAGGAGGAAGACTCCTTACCCTCTTACCCTGCTCCAGCATGGGATTCTGTCCATGGGAGTAAGTCCCCCACAAACTTCTCCAGTGTGGATCCCTTCTAGAGGGTGCAGTCCTTCAGGAGCAGAGTGCTCCTGGGTGGGTCCCTTGCGAGGTCCCAAGGCCTACCAGGAAACCTGCTCCAGTGTGAGTTCCTCTTTTCATGGGTCCACAGTTCCTGCCAGCAGCTTGCTTCAATGCAGGCTTGCCACGGGATCACAGACTCCTGTAGGCATCTCCCTGCTCCAGCGTGGGGTCCTCCATGGGCTGCAGGTGTATGTCTGATCCCTCATGGGCTTCCATGGGCTGTATGGAGACAACCTGCCTCACCATGGTCTTCATCACAATCTGCAAGGGAATCTCTGCTTAGGTGCCTGCAGCAACTCCTGCCCCTCCTTCCTACTGACCTTGGTATCTGCAGGGCTGTTTCTCTCACATATTCTCACTTCTCTCTTCTCTGGCCACAGTCTACTTCTGTGCAATTATGTTTTCACCTTCTTAAATATGTTATCACAGAGGTGTTACTGCCACCCTTCATGGGCTCAGCCTTGGCCAGTGGTGGGTTCATCTTGGAGCCAGCTGGCATTGGTTCTACTGAACATGAGGGAAGCTTCCAAAACCTCAGAGAAGACACCCCTGTAACTCCCCTACTGCCAAAACCTGGCCAAGCAAACCCAATACACCGTAAAAATATGTGTTCTGATGACCATCAAAGATAAACCCCACAAATAGTCTTATGATCATCTACAGTTCTTGTTGGTGAAACCCTCTTTCTCATATTTTAGTTTTCCTAGGCACAGGAAAGAATTTTCACTTATATTTGGGCATATAGCTGGAGGGTTCTTTGTATTATTAGGTTAGATTTTTACACAGAGTCATTAATTTATGAAAGTGATTTATGTAGTATGAAATAGTATTGGACTGCCTTATTAGAGGCAATCACTCTCTGACAGAATCAGAATCACAGAATGGCTAAGGTTGGAAAAGGCTTTTAAGATCATTGAATCCAACTGTTCCCCCAGCACTGCCAGGCCCACCACTAACCCATGTCCCCAATGCCACATCTACATGACTTTTAAATACCTCCATGGATGGGCAGCCTGTTGCAGGGTTTGACAACTCTTTTGGTGAAAAAATTTTTTCCTAATATCCAATCTAAACCTCTCCTTGAGGCATTTTCCTCTTGCTTGTTACTCGGGAAAACAGATCAAGAGCTATCTCCTTTGAGGTAGTTGTAGAGAATGACAAGGTCACCCCTGAGCATCCTCTTCTCCAGACTAAACACCCCAGCTTCCTCAGCTGGTCCTCATCAGGCTTGTGCTCCAGACTATTCCTTCCCCAGCTCCTTTGCCCATCTCTGGATGCTCCAGCATCTCAATGTCCTTCTTGTCATCAGGGGCCAAAAACTGATCTCAGGATTTGGGGTGAAGCCTCACCAGTACTAAGTACAGGGGCACAATCACTGCCTTGGTCCTGATGGCCACATGATTCCTGATACAAGCCAGGTACCATTGGCCTTCTTGGCCACCTGGGCGCATATTGGCTCATGTTCAGTCACTGTCAACCAGCACCCCCAGGTCCTTTTCCCCTCGGCAGTTTTCCAGCCACTCTGCCCCAAACCTGTAGCTCTGCCTGGAGTTGTTGTGACCCAGGTAAGGACCCAGCACTTGGCCTTGCTGAACCTCACACTGCTGACCTTGGCTCATCAGTTCAGCCTGTCTAGATCCCTTTGCAGGGCCCTTCTGCCCTTCAGTAGATCTACACTCCAACCCAACTTAGCGTTGTCCGCACACTTACTTAGGGTACACCGGATTCCCTTTTCCAGTTCATCAATGAAGATATTAAGCAGGACCAGGCCCAATATTTGGTCCTGGGGAACATCACTGCTGACCAGCTGCCAGCTGGATGTAACTCCATATACCACGACTCTTGGGGCCCAACCACTTCGTCCATTTTTTACCCAGCAAACAGTGCACCTGTCCAAGCCTGGACAGAGAAGTAAAAGATGTGTTGACTTCCACCATTGCTAGACATCATGACAGTGGTGTTCATTAATTCTTGCATTAATAAAGCAATTTCAATCAACAAGAAATTTTAAAAAAAATATAAAGATCTTTCAAGCTGTAATCTTATTTTTGACACCTGACAGGTTTATTTCTTCAACATTAGTATCCTNCTGCTCCAGCATGGGTCTCCCATGGGGTCACATGTCCTACCAGGAAACCTGCTCCAGTGTGAGTTCCTCTTTTCATGGGTCCACAGTTCCTGCCAGCAGCTTGCTTCAATGCAGGCTTGCCACGGGATCACAGACTCCTGTAGGCATCTCCCTGCTCCAGCGTGGGGTCCTCCATGGGCTGCAGGTGTATGTCTGATCCCTCATGGGCTTCCATGGGCTGTATGGAGACAACCTGCCTCACCATGGTCTTCATCACAATCTGCAAGGGAATCTCTGCTTAGGTGCCTGCAGCAACTCCTGCCCCTCCTTCCTACTGACCTTGGTGTCTGCAAGGGCTGCTTCTCTCACATATTCTCACTTCTCTCTTCTCTGGCCACAGTCTACTTCTGTGCAATTATGTTTTCACCTTCTTAAATATGTTATCACAGAGGTGTTACTGCCACCCTTCATGGGCTCAGCCTTGGCCAGTGGTGGGTTCATCTTGGAGCCAGCTGGCATTGGTTCTACTGAACATGAGGGAAGCTTCCAAAACCTCAGAGAAGACACCCCTGTAACTCCCCTACTGCCAAAACCTGGCCAAGCAAACCCAATACACCGTAAAAATATGTGTTCTGATGACCATCAAAGATAAACCCCACAAATAGTCTTATGATCATCTACAGTTCTTGTTGGTGAAACCCTCTTTCTCATATTTTAGTTTTCCTAGGCACAGGAAAGAATTTTCACTTATATTTGGGCATATAGCTGGAGGGTTCTTTATATTATTAGGTTAGATTTTTACACAGAGTCATTAATTTATGAAAGTGATTTATGTAGTATGAAATAGTATTGGACTGCCTTATTAGAGGCAATCACTCTCTGACAGAATCAGAATCACAGAATGGCTAAGGTTGGAAAAGGCTTTTAAGATCATTGAATCCAACTGTTCCCCCAGCACTGCCAGGCCCACCACTAACCCATGTCCCCAATGCCACATCTACATGACTTTTAAATACCTCCATGGATGGGCAGCCTGTTGCAGGGTTTGACAACTCTTTTGGTGAAAAAATTTTTTCCTAATATCCAATCTAAACCTCTCCTTGAGGCATTTTCCTCTTGCTTGTTACTCGGGAAAACAGATCAAGAGCTATCTCCTTTGAGGTAGTTGTAGAGAATGACAAGGTCACCCCTGAGCATCCTTTTCTCCAGACTAAACACCCCAGCTTCCTCAGCTGGTCCTCATCAGGCTTGTGCTCCAGACTATTCCTTCCCCAGCTCCTTTGCCCATCTCTGGATGCTCCAGCATCTCAATGTCCTTCTTGTCATCAGGGGCCAAAAACTGATCTCAGGATTTGGGGTGAAGCCTCACCAGTACTAAGTACAGGGGCACAATCACTGCCTTGGTCCTGATGGCCACATGATTCCTGATACAAGCCAGGTACCATTCGACCTCTTGGCCACCTGGGCACATATTGGCTCATGTTCAGTCACTGTCAACCAGCACCCCCAGGTCCTTTTCCCCTCGGCAGTTTTCCAGCCACTCTGCCCCAAACCTGTAGCTCTGCCTGGAGTTGTTGTGACCCAGGTAAGGACCCAGCACTTGGCCTTGCTGAACCTCACACTGCTGACCTTGGCTCATCAGTTCAGCCTGTCTAGATCCCTTTGCAGGGCCCTTCTGCCCTTCAGTAGATCTACACTCCAACCCAACTTAGCGTTGTCCGCACACTTACTTAGGGTACACCGGATTCCCTTTTCCAGTTCATCAATGAAGATATTAAGCAGGACCAGGCCCAATATTTGGTCCTGGGGAACATCACTGCTGACCAGCTGCCAGCTGGATGTAACTCCATATACCACGACTCTTGGGGCCCAACCACTTCGTCCATTTTTTACCCAGCAAACAGTGCACCTGTCCAAGCCTGGACAGAGAAGTAAAAGATGTGTTGACTTCCACCATTGCTAGACATCATGACAGTGGTGTTCATTAATTCTTGCATTAATAAAGCAATTTCAATCAACAAGAAATTTTAAAAAAAATATAAAGATCTTTCAAGCTGTAATCTTATTTTTGACACCTGACAAGTTTATTTCTTCAACATTAGTATCCTAAAGAAAATGTAACAATCCAAAAGCACCTACTCAAAAATAAAAAATGTTGCATGATATCTTATTTTGCCTAAATGAAACACTGCACTATGCTGATACACTAAAATTTCCCATGTTAAAAAGATGGCAAGAATTACTGCACTGGCATCTTGAATCTTGAAAGCTGCTGTTATGTTTTTGGCTCAAATAGAGTTAATTTTCTTCCTAGTAGCCAACACAGTGCTGTGTTTTGGATTTAGTATGAGAATAATGCTGATAAAACACCAGTGGTTTAGTATTGCTAATTGCTGCTTAAACTAAGTCAAGAACCACCCATGTTCAGGGAGCAGGTGCACAAGAAACTGGCAGGAGACACAGACAAGGCAGCCAATCCAACCTGGCCAAAGGGATGTTCCACACCATGGAACGTCATGCCTAGTATATAAACTGGGGGAGTTGGCTGGAAGGGGCTGATGATGGTGGGAGACAGGATGGGTATCAGTCAGCAGGTGGTGAGCAGCTGTACTGGGTATCAGTTGCCTGTCTTGGGCTTTGTTCCTCTTTATGCTTTTGTAGTCTCCCTTTTCATTACATCATTATTGGTATTATTGTTGTTATTATTATTGTTGTTATTATTATTATTAAATTCCAATTATTAAAATGTTCTTAACTAACCCCACTTGTTTTACCTTTTTTTTTTAACTGTCCTCCCCATCCCACCATTGGGGAGAGGAAGTAAGGAAGCAACTGAAAGGTGCTTAGTTACCACTTGGGTTTAAACCATAACAGACACCTTCTTGCAAGACATTTAATTACCTGATTAATTCCATTGACCAAAGTCATTGATGTAAATTAAACTTCTCCTATGGCTATCTTACATATGGAGAACTAATGGTGACACAATCCAAAATACATAAGAAAATACAGTTGTGTTGTAGAGAATTTGCAGTAAAATAAATCCAAAGCCATCCAAATTCTGTTCTCTGTGATGCAGCTACTCTGCTATGGCCAGTTGATTTCCACCAGGATCCATTTGGAATAGTTGTAAGAAGATTTTCTGCATTAAAACTAATTTTTCTTTGCATTGGGTACTATCACAGAATCTTAGATTTTTGGGGTTGGAAGGGAAAATTTATAGCACTGTTCCATAAGCGTATGTTGTTAAACTGCTGAAAACTGGAACCAATAAAAAATTTGAAGTAAAGCTAACAGATACAATAACCTATTGCCTCTGAGACATTACTCCACATTACTGAAATTGAGTTTTTTTACTGTAGTTATCTCACTCCAAGATCTGATTTATTTTTGTAAGCTATACTGAAACTGCTCTTTTTGTTTGTATTCATAAATACATTTCCCTGAAGTAGTAATATATGTCATTTAATGTTGTTTTGAAGTACTGTACTAAAGTGCTAGATTATTTTGGGGTTTCATCAGGAATGGCAAAGAAAGCCATCTGTGTAAGACAAATGATCTGCCTCATAGGTGCTTGCTTTGACTAGATTTTAGGCTATTACTTATGTATTCTTCTGTGCTCTTTCTTTATTTTCTCCTTTTTTTTACATCTGCAGAAATGCTGGTGTACATGGATAACATCTGGATTAAAAAAAAGCTTTACAGGCCAACATATTAGCTCATAAACTTTACTCCCACTATTATTATGATTAATATTTTGATTTTGTAGAGTTAAAGAAATAAAACTCAGTCATATAACACATTAAATTTTCTGAAAAGACACAGATTAAAAGAAAGAGTGTATACTGAGAGGACCTTAAAGAATAGAGAGCAATAAAAAGTTTACAGTAAATAAGATAATGTGGAAATCTCATAAATCTCATTCTTATATCTGAAATAAATTCAGTTTCTATGGATATATTCAAGAAAGAATCTGAGCTAAAATTCTCAGAAAACCTACTATCATATTTGAATTAAAACATACTAATTGCAATTTCCTCTTTGTATATATCTACTCTTGACATGATTGAGGTGAACTTTCTGCTTATCATTCAGTATTTGGGACTGTGCCGTTTTGGCCATTTTTGTGCTTGAGTTAATTTTCTTCCCAATGGATAGCAGGCTTTGGATTTGTGCTAAACACAGGGTTGATAATACAGAGATGTTTTTGTTATTGCTGAGCAGAGCTTGCACAGAGCCAGGGCCTTTTCTGCTTTTCACACTGCCACACTGGCGAGGGAGTTGTGGGTGCATGGGAGGCTGGGAGGAGGCACAACTGGGACAGGTCACCCAAATTGACCAAAGGGATATTTCATATGGTATGACATCATGCTGAGTGTATAAAGTGGAGGAAAGAGTAGGGAATGGGGGGCAGGTGGGAGGATTTGGATTGAAGGAGTTTTCCCAAGTAACAGTTACATGTGACGGGGCCCTGCTCTCCTGGGGATGGCTGAACACCTGCCTGTCCATGGGAAGCAGTGAATTAATTATTTGTTTTGCTTTGCTTGTATGTATGACTTCTGCTTTCCTTATTAAACTGCCTTTCTCTCAACCCAAAAGTTTCCAGCTTTTACTCTTCTGAGTCTCTCCCTGACCCCAACGGTGGTGAAGTGAGTGGCTGTGAGGGACCTGGCTGCTGGCTGGGGTTAACCCACAAAAGGGACTCGTGTCAGCTCTTAACATGCTGCTGTCAAAGAGACTGTAACTACTGAAAAAGACCTGAATCACTTGCTATGGAAAATGGCACATGAAGTGACATGTCAGGGCTGAAATAGTGCAAGGGGTTTACCTACAGGTTTGTAATCTGTTTAAATAGCTTTAGAAAAAAGAAGCATAGAAATGCCAGGTAGTAAAACCTAGTGTGGTGTGTCTAAATAACATCTCACTTGGGTAACTAGGGTCAAAGCAGAGATAAACAATAGAGAAGTCTGGCTCAGCGATTACTCTCAATTGTTTCTGGTGATGAAAAGATGGATGAAGAGAGAGGACAATCAAAGTGACAATATTTGTTTAAAGCAGTCAAGAAGTCGAGCAATTACTCAGTGTTGTAAACAATTAAACTGAGCTATGCTCATCCTTTCTGACTGATGTGGATTTTTCTGGCTGGAGATTGGAGAAAAAGCAAATTTCTGAATTAGGGCAGGGAGTTTTCTTATAACGCTATTTCACAGCTTTTTCAGAAGAAAAATAGACAACACAGTAAATCATTTCTTTTCAAGTCTGAAAGTTTTTGAAATGGGAACCAGTTCACTTCATAATACACTTGTACAAATCATAGCTCCACAGAGAAAATGGTAATTATACAGCCATGCAAATCAGAAATAAGAATTACAGCTCCAATTTCACAAGTACTTGTCTCAGATTTCACTAATGATTTAGAATTAATAGGTTTTATTTGATATAATGAACTTAGTAATGACCTAGATTCTGTTTCAATATTTAATTAAATTTATGTAATACATCCAAAATACAGTTTGCCTTGCTTAATATTTTTAGAAAGTGAATACTTTATTTGATAGGGTGGATTATTTGTCAATTCAAACCTTAAACACCAGTTTACTCAAAGACATAAAGTTCATGGCTAAACAGAAGATTACAGAATGGCGACCTATAATCACATATTTCAATAAACAAAAAGAGAACATAGAAATAAGATTCCGATATTACTGGGTCAATAGTGAGATAACTACCTCTTTCTCAACCTGCTGTGGTGTGCTTGTATGGATTATAGAATAAAACATTAGTTTTCAGTTTTGCCTTTTAAGTTCTACATGAAGTTATTGCTGCTTTGTGTTTAATTTAGGTTTAAGTTCAATGAATGAGACACAATTTTTATTTGCAAAATAAATTCAACAAATTTTGCAGATAAGAGAGAATAATTCAGATGCTAATATCAACTTCATGAACAATCTTTTCTTAGGAAGCAGTAATTGGAGTCACTGAATTTTTTTATGAAACTATCTTTTTTCTTCTGTTTAACTCCAGGAGCCATTAGCTCCATTAATATCAATTTGAGGATGCCTATTTATACAATTGTATGTATTATGTAGAACTACTTGCATAGAAATTTTATTTTATAATGTGTAGAAGTAAGAGAAGATTTGGTGTCTGATATAAAATGCACTAAAGCCAAACAACTGTTTCTGCTTAACATCTGATTAGCTTTCAGATTAAAATCTCAATAACTAGGGAAAATAAGTCCTAGAATACCAGCTTGGAAGGGACTTCAAGCATCATCTGGTCCAACCCTTCTTGGCAAAAGCATATTCTAGATAAAATGTCCCACATCCTTGTCTTACTGAGTTAAAAATTGTCCAGTGTTGGAGAACCCACCATTTCCCATGGGGATATCATTGTCCTCATTGTTCAAAATTTTCCTCTTTTGTCCAGTCAGAATTTCCCCAGGATTAACTTGTGCACATCACCCCTCATCTTTTCCAAGTGACTCCTTTTAAAAAGGGAGTCTCCATCTTCTTTGTAGCCATCCTTTAAACATTGCAACATGGTGATGAGGTCTTCCCTAAATCTTCTTTTCTCAAGGCTGAAGAAACCAAGCTCTCTCAATCTTTTCTAACATGACAGTCTTCCCAGTCTTTGGATCATCTTTGTGGCCCTTCTCTGGACCCTCTCCAGCCTGTCCACATAGTTTTTGTATATCTGGGATCAAAACTGAACATTGTATTGACATGTGGCCTGTCAAGTGCTCATTAGAGTGTGATGGTGACTTTTTTGTCTCTGCTGCTGATGGTTTCCTTTACTGCTGCACACTGTTCACTTATATTGAACTTGTCCAGCAGCACCCTTTCCACAGAGCTGCTCCCCATCCAGGTAGATCCCAGCCTGTGCTGCTCTTCTGGACTATACACCTGTTGAACTTCATAAGGTTCTTGTCTAGCCCACTCTTCCAGCCTATGCAGGCCTTCCTGGAGGGTGGCTGTCCCCTCTGAAGTGTTCAATTCTCCACTCAGTTTGGTGCCATTAGCAAAATTCATCAGGATACAATTGATCCCATCATCCAGATCACTTAGGAAGATTAATTAAACAGCCTTGGGCCCAATATTGATCCTTGGAGGACCCAACCTGTGACAGGTTACCAGTCTGAAAAGACAGTTTAGTCAGCCAGGTCCCCACCCTTTGCATGGAGCACTTGTCTAGATCATAATGCATCAGTTTCTCTAGGAGGGGGAAACCATATCAAAAGCCTTGGAAAAATCCCCCACTGAACTGAGCAGGTTACTTTGTCATGGAAGGTGATCAGGTTTGTCGAGCGTGATTTGCTTGATTTTCCAAATCGTGTTCTTCATTTGACTTCTGATAATCTTCAAGAGAACTTGCTCTATAACTTTCCCAGAGACTATAGTTAGACTGATTAGCCTATAATTTTCTGGATCCTCTTTTAACCCCTTCTTGTAGGTGAGGGTGACGTTAGCCTTCTTCCAGTCTTCTTGGATGTCTCCTGATCTCCATGAGTTCTTGTGGAGAGTGGCCTCACAACGTCACCATCCAGCTCTCCTAACACACTCAGGTGGGTGTTGTCAGGGCCCATCAATTTGTGGGGGTCACACTCCTGTAATAGTTCACATACCAACTCTGCCTTCACTGATGGTGGGTCTGGGCTTGCATCAACATATTTAGGAAGGACTTAAAAATTTTAAAGTTATATTTCCAAATTAGGAAAATGCAAACATATGTTAAGGATAACAAGGTATTTCTATAATTAGTGTGTCTAGATGTATTAATTTTGGAGTTTATTACCCATTTTTATTATTTTTTTACAATCTTTCTCTGAAAAGAAGTTATTTTATGTTTTTCAGTTATTGGAATTGCAGAAAACATGAAAGAGTAAAAAATGAGAAATTGACAGCAATATAGCCCAAGAGTTTGTGTCATATTCAAAAAGAAAAGCAGTGTAAACCTTACTTCTCAGAAAAATTGATCTGTTCACAGAAATTTAGTTAAAAACTTTTCAATTTTTATGTTACAGTCTGATGCCTTCCATTCTTTTCAAAGTAGGTGATAGGTCATTTCACTGTAGAAAGCCAAACAACTGAGATGAAAATCTGTTCATCAATGTACAGAATGGACTGACCATATTTTTAAAAATAAATACTAAAATTTAAAACTATTTATAATTTTGTTTATTTGTTTTCCTGAGCAGAGAATAATTGGAACTCAATAAAATGCATATCTATGGGCCTAAAAAGCATCTCACATGGGGAATTTACTTTCTCTGTTCTCTCTCTGAATGTAATCAACTGTCCTCCAAACATCTTTTTCCTTGTCTTCTCTTACTACCAAGGTTTATTACAGATATAAAGCAGAGGTCTAGACACCAAAAATCTGACTTTTGTTCCCAGATCAACCACAGCCTTTTATATGACCCTAAACAACTCTTTTATCTCAACTTCAAAGGCACTAGGGAGGATAAAATGAGACATTGCAGTGCCCTCAGATGCTATAACATAAGGGTTATTCTGTGCCACTAACTACATTTAGTAGCATTCTAACTATTTTTTAAGGGAGGGAAACAGATAGAAGGATGCTGACATAAATAAATATTTTAGTAATCCCTAGTTTGTCCTACCTCTGCTGTCTATACACTTGCCACCCGAAGCACAGCAAATAAGTCGATTTATAAAAATCTTTCAATTCAGGATGTTACTGGATTTTAGTAATCTAGACGAGTTACCTCTTCCTGGAAATCCTGATTGCAGAAACTCTTAAATATTGTAGAAAAATGAAAGTCACATTTTCCACAAAACTGTGCCTGTGTTTCATCTGTTTGCTCTGCGTGTGCTTTACCTGGCTGTGTGATTGTGCAAGCTCCAGCTGCTACTCATAGAATGGAAAACTAGCCTCAGAATCTCACCTCAATTTTTCGTTGGCAGCTTTCCTCAAACACCTAACAGAGAAAGTGCACCTTTATTTAAACCATACTTAGAACTTGCAAAGCAAGACATTATTATGTAGGGCATTTGTGTAGCTCTTTCTCTGTCATACAGCCTTCTACTGAAAAAATATAAACTTACGGGTATTTTCACTGTATCTTGAAGACAAACTTGTATTAAACCCAGACCTGTTCCGAGAAAAAGAGCAGATTCCAGGATAATGTTTTGCTATGGTGGGTAATGATGTTAATAGGGGAAAAAAAAAAAAAAGAGAACAAGAAACTAACAGGGCACTAAAATCCGTAATGAAGTCACTCTGCATGAACTGATCTGTGGTCACCAGGTGTGTCTGTGTGAATCTCATGCCAGTGCAGAGCACTGTAGCACAGCTTACCAACCTTTATGTGTTCAGATAGGCAAAATACATTTGCATCTGCTACCAAGACCAGTGTCAGAGCCATTAAAGGGCAACTGTAGTACATAAAAACTGACTCCTTCCTAACTCTATTCTCCTACCATTGTAAATCTGGATTAATCCCTCTGAGGTCAAGTGAACTTAAGTGGAATTTCTTTCCAGCTTGTGTAACTTTTTTAGCTGAGAAGAAAATTAGAACTTTTTTTTTTTTTTTTTTTGTTGAGTGCCATCTTGACTTACCTAAGTAAAACAACTTCATAAAAGAGACACTTAGTTCAATGCTCTCAGTATTAAAAATTGCTGAGTTTCTGTGGTCTGCATTTTGCAAGAAGGGCTTGCTAAATCAAGGACCCCATGACCTCAAAATCTCTAAAACTGTATTGCAGTCTCATGAAATACGAAGCTTTTAATGGTTTATTTTGAATAGAATGGGAGGCAGAAATGGGTTTTGTGGTGTGCCACAAGTGTAGTGTCATGGAGGGAGAGAGGAGCAGAGATTGAGCCTGTAATTGACTGTTCTCTGGGATCTATTCTAAAATGTATGAAAAGAGCCCTTTGAGAGCTGTTACCTGACTTCCTGTAATCATCATCATAGAATCATCACAGAATGGCCTGGGTTGGAAGGAACCTTAAGGATCATCTAGTTCCAACCTTCCTGCCAAGGCAGAGACACCTTCCACTAGGCCAGGTTGCTCAGAGCCCCATCCAATCTCTCCTTGAATACTTCCAGGGATGGGGCAGCCACAGCTTCTCTGGGCAACCCGTTCCAGAGAACAGCATGTCTCACACCCTCACAGTAAAGAATTTTTTCTTAGTATCAAATCTAAATCTACTCTCTGTCAGTTTGAAGCCATTCCCTCATGTTCTGTCACTACATGCTCTTGCAAACAGTTTCTCAATTTTTATTGTAGGCTCCCTTCATGTACTTTGTAAAAAGACTAAGGGTTGATTAGCAAACTGACTTTTTGTGAGTGGAAACCCATCCTTGTGCTATACCCAGTTGATAAATTATACCTTAACAATGGTGAGATACAGTTTTCATTTCCTTTTCTGGATGCCTGGAACAAAAGGGAGCAGTAAGGAGAGGGCTGTCAGTGTGGAGATTCACCTTTGGTGGTGTGATGAGGTGACTACACTGCATGAGCTGTAGTGCAGTTGTCACATAAGAAGTTACTTTCAGACAAAAAGTGACACAGATACTCTTTTTCTGTTGAGTGTGAGAGGAATTTTGGAGCTCAGAGAGTAGATGTCTGTGTGTCAGTGCTAACAGGGGTATTTTATGCTCCCCTGCCTCTTCATTGATTTTTCTAACTCAGGCCAACTCAAACACCTCCAAACTTTTCCATTGAAAAGGGATGACTGATTTTTTAGTACTCTGATAAAATTATATGAAAGTATACCAAAACTACTCAGTTGATTAAATTACTTATTTTCTTAGACCTTACATTTTGGTGGGAATGCCTCTCGCAGTCTCTTTCCGAAGAGAGATCAGTTGTTTCCTGACTTGCTGCTTGTCTATGCCCTGTCAATGGTGTTGCTAGCACAAAACTTTTTGTTCTTACTTTATTGAGAGTTTTCTTTTTTTTTTTTTTTTTCAAATGAGGTATTTGAGGCATTTTCTGTGAACATGATGACAATTCTTTTTGGTTAATATCATAAGCAATAGTAGCAAGTCCTAAAATTCACATTACATCATTTCTTGATAATAATTTTCTTCCTGATTCTTAGAGCTTTGATATATGAAAAGACTTGCTATGAAAAATTTTTCTTAGATCCATGGGTGTAAAATTATTTTGATAAATAATGACTGGGCTATTATATGCACTGATCAGAGGTAAAAAATGCCACCCTAACTCTGTTGTTAGAACTTTTGCACACTGAATGTAATGGTGTCCAAGCTGTTAAACACTACATTTAAATGTATGTTTTTACAAAACCAAGTTATAAATATTTGGCAAAGTTCCATGATAATGCCAATTGTTAAGTACTTTGTAACACCTGAAAATTATGTACAAGAGCATTAAGAATCTTACTCAAAGAAACTCTACCCAAGAGAAAGTGTCCATGAAAGCTCATTTCCATTTTAGAGAGGACCTAACAAGGGATCTGATATTGTGTTTGGTTATGTTTATCTCCTAGAAATAAAAATCAAAAGACATTACAGAAGTTGAATATCTGAAGAGATATCTGGCATTTGCCAGACACCAATATTACACCAGTTAATTAACTTGCAGCAACACAGTTATTTGATTCACTGTTTTCTCTAAACTTTTTTTCCACATTGCTTACAAGTCCTGTCTCTGATATCCATCTCAAGCATGCATGTATGAAGAGTTTAAAATGTTTATTTTAATCCCCTATAGGGCACCACATTTCCAAAAGTCTACTTCTACTGTTCCTTCAGTGCTCTGTGGGGCCATCGTCTTGACTTTTCAAGCAAGGAAACATGGCCCAAAAAAGATTTAAAGGAATGCAGTTGTCTTTTAATAGTATAGCAAGGAATTCATTAACTCCAGCATATGGCCGTGGAATGGACCCAGTAACCCCATGGTTTGTGTGTTTATAAGCGTCAGCTTTAATCGTCCGTTGTGATAGATGAGGGATATTAAAGTCTTATAGTTAGTGCTCCTGCCTGACTGCCTAGGCATTTACAGTCAGCAGAGGGTTAGAAGTTAAAGGTCAAGCCTAGGAGAGTTAGAAAATGTGTAATTCTGCTAAGCAAACTCTGAAGGCAAGGAATGGGCTGCTCCAGGGACTGGAGGCCAAGGCTGACTTTTCTGCTGTTGTTGTTTTTCCTGGCCCAGGGTAAGTTTATGCACAACCCAAAGCATTCAGAATGAAATATTCTTCTTTCTTCGTGTCAAAATAAATGTGCACATGATCCACCAGAGGGTTTCTTAAGTTGAATATATTTCCCTGTGTCATTTTACCTACTATGTTTACTAGAGAAAGAGACATTTTTTATTTGATCAGCCCTTTCCAGGCAGGCTGTTAAATATAAGAGAATGATTTCCAGCAAACTGGTTTACTTACCAATATGCTGAAGGTCTTGATACTTCAAAATATGTTTTAGCATCTGGGTAGTGCTACTGCCAAACATGTGCTGCTGCCTTTGGGGATCAGCTCAGGTGTTGGCTCTAGAAACTGGAGCATATCAAAAGTAAGGATCAGAAAAGAGCATAGTCAGCAAGGCCAGCAGCAGAATTACTGAGGAGGGAATATTCACATTGCAGAGAAGTCAAGTGTCCATTTTATTATTTGGTGCCCTGCATAAGGCTGTATATCTAAATACAATCTGTTTATTTAATCATTGGAAGTGCAGAACTAGCTTTAGGCATGAAGAAGATCCCAGAACCCTGATGCAGAGATGAAGATGATGAAGGTAAATTAAAGTTGCTTTAAGCCACTTTTACATACTTTGTCCTGGGATCTGGCTCAGTCTCAACTCAGTTTGTCCCCAGAATGAGACCTCCTGTGACATACCTTCTTTTTTCTGCATCTTTCTGCATCTTTCTGCCCCTCTTTCTCATTAGCCTTTGATGGCCAAAAATGTGGGAACAGTACAACTTCCTCTGGTTACACTGCTGACATACTCTTCCTGTGA
Source organism: Pachyramphus minor (assembly GCA_013397135.1). Classification (NCBI taxonomy): domain Eukaryota; kingdom Metazoa; phylum Chordata; class Aves; order Passeriformes; family Tyrannidae; genus Pachyramphus; species Pachyramphus minor. The sequence goes on along the minus strand of VYXB01007292.1, from coordinate 141,070 downwards.
GAGCTGGGGAAGACTGCTGAGCCATCCCTTTCCATTAGTTATATCTTTTTCAGAGGGATTAGGGAGCTGATTACACCATTTTAAGGTCTCTTTGGTTTCATGGGATGGCATGTAGAAACACTGGAATAACTGGGAACAGAGCCAAAGAGCAGGAATCCACAAGGATAACTACTGACCAAATTTTTGACCATGCCTTCAAAGATACTGCCTCTGTTTTAGAGCACCCTTTGTGAACGGAGGACAGAAAAGGCTGGTTATATGTTCTTTAATCACACTCAAATGTATAGGTTAACACAAACACAAAACTATGATGCTGGTGATATGTTTGCCCTTCTACATTTATGCACGAGCTGATTTCTGCTTCTGTGTGAAGCAGCAAGGCATTTTTAGCACCAGGTTTCTGCTGGTTGTGAAACTCAGAGGGAAGCAGCCCCAGCCACTGCCTTACATAAGCCCTGTGCATGGTACAATGGACTGCTGCCACTGTCATGTTTGTAGTAGCAAGATTTCCTTTCTGACCTACTTTTCTGCTGAATGCATTGGGCCAGGCCCTCTGGAGCATTAGAACATTTTATATCATTCCCGTGCCACAAAGCTGCCCTGACACCACCTTGAGCAGCCAAGGAATGATCCTGTCAGCCTGGAGGGATCCACAAACTACTTAAAAGCTCCCTTGTCTTTTTTTCTTGCTTCAGCCAGTGCAGCAGATGTACTAAGTGTGCTCTAAAGCAGGCAACAGGTCCTTAGCTATATGCATAGTTACTCTTTAGGTTGCTCCACATGGGGCAATGATTGAGCACATAAGACTAGGAATATTGGAATGGTACTCAGAGATACACAGGTCTATGCTGAGCACATCTTGCCATAATTGCCTGGGGTAAGTAGATATCAAGGAAAGTGATACTGGTGGAGACAGCTTGGGCAGACAGAATTACGGAATGATTTAGGTTGGAAAAGACCTCCAAGATCATCAAGTCCTACCTTTGATTGAACACCACCAAGTCAACTAAACTATAGCACTGAGTGTCATGTCAGGTCATTTCTTGAACACCTTCAGGGGTGGTGACTCCACCACCTCCCTGGACAACCCATTCCTGTGCCTGACCACCCTTTCAGTGAAAAAATTCTAACTGATGTCTAGCCTGAACCTCCCCTGGTGCAGCTTGAGGCTGTGTCCTCTTGTTCTGTCACTATTTGCCTGGGAGAAGAGTCTGACTCCCATCTTGCCACAACTCTTTTCAGGAGGAAATTGAAGGAATATTGAAGGAATATCCTTCAAGGTAATAAAAAAAAAAATGGAATTTTGTAAACTTTTAAAAAATTTTAGAATATAAAATGTGCAGTATTTGATTATACAAAAGTCTTTATAAGAGCTGGAAAGAGCTCTTTGCATCTGTGAAGTTTTCATGAAGGAAGAGAGAGTAAGAATGGGAAAGACCCAGTTGTAGATCTGTATCTTAGTCTGAGTAGGATGATAAAGGACTGTGTTAATCCTTGCCTTCCTCCTCTCAGAGCTGTGAAGTCACTGCCTCTTTCTTCTCCCTCTTAGAGGTATCTGTGGTTGTCTAGAACAGCTCTAAGTCTTCTTAACATTATTGAAAACATCAATTCTATACCATAATTCCCTACCCATGTCTTCTACTCTGTAATATTATTTTTTACAATCGTAATGTTAAATTCCTGTCATATTTACTACAGACAAATTTTCATGCTCTATTATGCTTAGTTCCTTGCAGGATAGCTGATACAGCCTATGAAGTAAATGTGCCACCAAGTGTAACATAAGATTAGATACCAGAGACATTTAATTATTTTGGAGGAGAGTCAGAGTCTAACTGGCATGCTGAAAGTAGATTGCTGGGTTTTCTCTTGATGAGTAAGATACATATTTGCCACCTTTTCATCTTATCTGAGTGATACATATCCCCCTGGAATTACCCTGCAGAGCCCTACTATGATACCTTCAGACATGTGTACACTTAGCCTGGTGAAAGCCCTGGCAGCCTGTATACACCCTGGACTTCCAGTTATTGCAACTGTAATTTGCACTGTAATTTTTGTGTAGCAAAAATTTTTGCCTGAACTGTGCCATAGGTGCTCACAGAGCAGGATGCTCATGGGGTGCCCAGGAGGGAAATTTAGTTTCACCAGGCTCCTCTGCACAGAGGAGAGAGCAGAGAATGGGAACTCTCCCAAAAGAGAATCACAGGGACATGGTTTCCTTGCTGAGGGAGTCCTGTTAGGCTGAGAGGAAGAAAACAACAGCAGGGGAGAGGCTCTCAGCCAAAGGCAGACTTGAGGGCAGCTGATCTCAAGCACATCCTGCAGTGAGAAAAGAAATAGGGCAAGGAAAGCGTGCAGGTGATTCATCATGTTTTGCCTACATGTCCTTCACAAGTGCTATTTAGCTTAAAGAGTGCCTGGGTTAAGAAAACCTCCTGTAGCACTCACTCTATGTGCTTATGCATGTCCTGAGCTGTTGATGATTGTCCAAAAGGCTGGAACTTGGCAAAAAGAGGCAGTCTCTTCGCGTGGCTGAGCAGGATTTTGCTGGCAGAGTGATCTGTTATCCTATTTCTGAAAAATGCCCCTCAAGAGTCTGTGCCTCAGGAGTCAAAGAAAGAGGCGGTTTTGCAATGTTCCCATATTATAGAAGTTTAAAGAGTTCACAGACCCAATGTGCTATGACCTAAACATAAGGCCTCACAGCTCGATACTCACCAGGCTATTATATTGGCCATGGGAGCAACTTGGCTTGGCTGGTTTTATCCTGGTACATCCATGCAAGTCTGGATCTGATTTAGACACTATGATCAGAGAGATTTAATGAAGAAATAAAACTTCAGTAGTTAAAATCAGATATGCAAGACAACCATGAAAAAAGTTAACAGGATGTTTCATCTACCTGGTAGCTTGAAAACATTGCATTTTGGACAAAATATTATTTTTCTTCTTGTGACTCTGTAGTAAATATCTGTAAAATATCCTCCAAGGGATATTTTATTTTGCATATGTGGCATATTTTTTTTCACACATATATGAATGGTTTATATCTCAGAACATCATAACTTTCACATGCAAGACTGTCATCTTAATTCCTGGTCACGATTTTGACCTTGTCAGTTTGAAAAGCCAGATATATTCTGCTGATGTTATCCTGAGTATCAAAAGTGTCCCTATAGCAGTTTCCCATGCCTTTTTAAGAACCCTGAAGGTAAGCACAAAACCCCCAAATCACTGGGCACAGGTACTCCTAGAAATGTGCCTATTCCCCTGAAATAAGCATAAGGTGTGATTATAGGGACCTTTTGCCAGCTGCCTGGCTGCTTCTGTCACATCCTGCAGCACAGTTTACCACACAGGTATTTGTTTGTGGGGCTGCAATGCAAACAAATTCACTGAAATAAACAGAACTGGAAAAAAGAAAGAAACCCATTCCCTGTTTCCCAATTATATTTTTGTCCTGAATTAGGGATGTATGCACGGGTTTTTTCCTTCCCCTCAAATTCTAATTGTTTCAGCAATCTGTGTGACAGTGTGACCTCATATGTTAGGAGGGGCTGATAACGTTCAGGGGGGCAGAAATGAGTAGATGCTGGAGGGGAGGGGATAGGAATCAACATAAATTGCTTTTGTCGTGAGAGTAATGTTCATATGACAGCCTTTCCATGATTTCTCTTAAGTGTTTGCTAACAGAGGATGCCTTGTTCAGCAAGGTAGAAGAGCACCATGACTGCAAATGAGCATTAGCTTCTAAACCTTGAAGTCTGTTTCCCCTTCAGCATCTGGTAGTGCCAAACTTTCTGGTGCCAGAAATCCAAACCACAGGCTTATCTTGTGCTATTTGTCAAGCAATCTGCTGCCATTGTTCAAACCAGCAAAGGGTATTTTATGGAAGAAGGACAAGCTATGTGCTCCATGGCTGGGGCAGGGTGATTATTAGACTGGCTGCATAATTGCTGCAATACAAAAGGGTATGAGAACTACTCAAGGATACTGAGTACTTTCTATTTCCCAATTCCTTTCAAGTTGGCTTGTAAAGACAACATTGCCCATCCACTTATAACCTGGATGTTTACTCAATCACAAATCCCATTAAAAGAAGAGGACTTGAGGGAGTAAAGTTGATGAGATTTGTCCATAAATACTTGTATTTTTTTGACAGCTGAATAGAGTTGTTGCTGGTTGGATTTGTGAAAGAATATGTATGAACTTGAATCTTGGATATTGAATGGCAATGCAAAGTGATGTCTTTATATAAAAGTAACTGGCTGTTACATATTTAGACATATGGCACCAGTCCTATACCAGGTGCACTGGAGACAGTTTAAATACAGTTCAGGACAAGTTTAGGTAATGCAAAGAAAGTTTCATAATTGTATGTGTGTCTGCTTTTCCCCTTTATCCTGAGGTAAACCCCATGTTTTTTTCTTACGCCATTTCAATTATTTTCGTGTTTTGCTGACTCGGAGGCATTCCTATATAGACTTCATGACCTCATGAAAGACTTCATAAGGGTCAGGATCAATAAATCTCTCTGCAGAGCTTGTTGCATTCCTGGCTTTCCTGTCAGGCTTGAAGGTGTCAACACAGGAGCTGTGGCCTCTGGCAGAAGACCCCATAGTATGAGAACTGGAAGTGCACTCAAACGGTTCTGGGGAGTAGATACCCACAAAAGAGAAGTACAAAGCCCTTCTCTGTGTTTTATCCCCATTCTTATTTGAAATTTACTTATTGATTAATCTGTACCTGGGAAAACTTGTTTTGTAAATAACCTTGGTTGGAATTCCATGGTTCAATTTGGAAAGCAGTGACATCATAGCCCCCTAAGTAATATACATATTGTCATCTACCTGGACTACTGTAAGGTCACCCACAACTTCCTTGATGCTAAATTGGAAAGATATGGATTTGATGGATGGACTGGTAGGATGGATAAGGAATTGTTTGGATGACTGCGTTCAAGAAGTTACAATTAACAGCTCGATGTCCAAGTGAAAACCAGTAACAAATGATGTCTCTCAAGAGTCCACACTGGGATCAGTTTTATTTAATATCTTCATCAATGATATAGACAGTGGGATCACTTGTAACCTCAGTAAGTTTGAGGATGACACCAAGCTGAGTGGTGCAATTAATGCACCAAAGGGAAGGGATGCCATCCAGAGGGACCATGACAATCTGTGTGAACCTCGTGAAGTGCCATAGGGCCATCAATATAGACTGAGGGATGAAAGGATTAAAAGCAGTCCTGCAGAGGAGGATTTGGAGAAATTGGTGGATGAAAAACAGGACCCCTGGAGTGTCATGGGTACCTGGAATAACTGCGTTCAGCTCTGGCATCCCAGAAAAGACAAGTGTCTTTTGTGTCGCACAAGAAAGACAAGTGTCTGTGAGAGCAGGTCCAGAGAGTGAACGTAAAAAAGATCAGAGTGCTGGAACACCTCTGCTGTGAAGAAAGATGGAGAAAATTCAGGTTGTTCAGTCTGGAGAAAAAAACCAGGTCCCCGAAGTTTTTATTGAGGCCTTTCTCTATATAAAACTGCCTTATAAGAAAGACAAGGACTTTTTACCAGTGCTGGTAGTCATCTGTAGTGACTGGACAAGAGGCAACATTTTTTAACTGAAAGGGGGTAGATCTAAAGAATTTTTTTTTTTTCAGTGAGGCTCTGAAACAAGTTGTCAAGTAACTGCAGATGTCCCATTTTTGGAAACAATCAAGGTCAGGTTGGAAGGGGCTTGGAGCACCCCGGTTTATTAGAAGATGTCCCTGTCCATGGAGCTAGACTAGGTCATCTTTAAATGTCCCTTCAAAGCCAAATTGTTCTATGATTTTATGAACCTATGATATTGGTATTATCATTAGATTTTAGGTTTTAGAGGGTTTAAGAGGCCTCTCTCACTTTCTATTTTTTTTCAAATTTTTTTTCTGTCCTGTATCTGTGTTAGCACTTATTGCATTTTTTTTTGTGTGTGTGTGTGAACTGCAGAACAAAAGATAATGCTCTAACTGAAAGTTCTGAGTACTTTTATCACTCATAAGATAAGCAAAAATAAATAACAAAAATAGCAAAAACGTTTTCAAAGATAGAATTACGAGAAAAACTCATCAATGAACAAAACACAAGTTCCTGGTGATTACTGCATTCAGCTCATATTAATAAGGGATTGGATACTTTTCATACTGTCCCACTTAGTCTAGCTAGTAGGTCTATAGAGTTCATCAAAATACAAATAACAATGATGTAGCCTTGAGCTGAAATGAACCTGAATGATTTTGGCTTAAAAATCTCTGGGTTACTTTTTTTTTTCTGTATTTTTTACCTTTTATAATACTATTTATTTTTCATTCAGCCAAGTGGGGTTTTTTACCACTTGACAGATCCTTATGAAGTTTGGAGATTTGGACTACAAAATGCAGCAGAGATCAGTATTGTAGACTGTGCCATCAACCTCAGATAGCCTATTTCATCTCCCCTACATGTATTTATTTTTCTAGATATTGATCTTCTGGATGGCAATGACTTCAAGAGAACAAATTTCTCTACTTAGTCGTGCACAGCTCCTTGTGTGTTCTCAGCTGGAGAGCTAAAGACCAACTGTAAGTTCAAGTGCAGTATCAAGTATCAATAGTGCTGAGATTGTGCATTGCTTGTTTGCATCTGAGAAGTTACTGTCATAAATTTCAAGGTCCCTGGGGAAAACATTACATATTTCCATCTATATGTATTATTTTGAGCTTGATATTTACCCTGAGAAGCATGTATTTATCTCTAAATCACCTCCCCTTTACTTACAGATACAAAGAGGAATACAAAATGAATGTATATTTTTGCCTGACCTTTATTTATAAGCTGAACAAAGTGATATTTTCATCACACAAATTAGCACTGCAGAGTGCTCTTTTTTAAATGGGTAATGTCCATCATGAAAGGCACTAACTCATGCCCTTGGTTAGAGTGAAAAGTCTGCAGAATATTCATTTCTTTTTGATCTGAATAAGAAGTTCTTTAAATTGGGTAAAATTCTAATGCAACTTTATGAAAATAAACAAATAAGCAAATTTCTTGGTGCACTTCTACGGAAAAAAAAATTGAAGAAGCAAACAGACCCTTTGACTCTAGAGCTACAGAGCACTTCACCTTTGCTTGTTGAGTTGCTTTGTAGTGTTTTGGAGAGGTTTTTTGAGCATCACATCTGAGCTTTAGTGAAATAATTACACTGATGGTTTTGGTTTGCAATGTAGAGCGCATAAATCTGCAAAAGCTATTGGGCAAATTCTGCTGAGTCTTTCACCTCAGATCAGCAGCTCTCAGGTCATTAATCATGCTTTATAAGTTTTAATAGACTAAGTGTTTTAAAGACATCTGCTGAGTCTCAAAGAACAGAGTGCAGACTTCGCTTTTCTGAGATTTCTGTGTTAGAGCAGTAATAACTTTGGGGGTAAAAAAAAAAAAGACCCTATATAAAAAAAGCTTTGCCTCTCTCTTTGTTTCCAGAAAGACCTGCAAAAAATGCTGCAAAAGAGGATAATCATGCAAGTTATTTATAATTGGAGATTAAGGAAATTAAGCTTACCATGTATTAACATGTGTTCTTAGACATAGGGATTGTCACCATCATGACTTGCTCAGGCAGTAAGCGTATAAAGAAATATCTGCTTCACATGAAGTGTGTGAATAAAACACAGTTTTGTCCTGAACATGTCTGAAAATCACTGCAGGTAACTGGCCTTTAGCTTATTTACCTTGTCTGACTGAGTCAGTCAAACATGTATTTTTGTGAAGGCCGTTGTTGAATATCTTGCACAAAAGACATAAAATTAGTTTTCTGTTTCTCACATTTTAAGGAAGTACTGTGCCAGGCTTGGAAGCTAATTCTGAGTTATGTTAGTGAGTTAGAAATATTCTTCTGTAAATGTATTTTTGCATTTGTTACCTGTTCACTTATGGTTATTTTTTCCACTGGATACCTTATTGTGGGGTAGGAGATTCTCAGTACAACAAAACACTCACAGTGGAAAGGGAGGACAGAGGTGGAAAGGAGCTTGAGGGCATGCAAGCTCTTGGTTATGGATACACATTTGTTTCCAAACAGTTAAAAATGGGGAATGTTGGGCAACAGAATTGTGGGATGCTTTTGCTCATGTCTTGTGTAAATTGTCAAGTTCGTTGTTGTGATTTTGATTTTTGTGCAGAGAATTTTCATTTAGTTTTGTTTTGGCTGGTTGGTTTTGTTGATGTTAAGTAAAGGTTGCATCATGAATGTGGATTTTAATGATAATTCTTAAATTAACCCTCCCTGAAAGCATCAGTGGTTGAGCTAAATGCTTGTCCTGTACTCCCATATTTATTCTTTAGCATAGAGGGTGAACATCAGGAAGTTCAGTAGCTGATGTGTCCCAGTGCCACTATACCTTTGCTGTTTGAAAGTGCTTTATCTGAACTGTGTGAAATCAGGATGAATTCTGTCTTCTCCCACACTGTCTTAGGAAGCACCCCAATTACCAGGCTATATAGTGTGACTGCAATGAGAGTTGTCTTTCCATTTTCCAAACATACCAGAGCAGAGGCTGAAAGCTGGATGTCCTTGCCACTAATTTGAGGAGTCACCTTCCTTCAGGCCAAGTGATATTTAAGAGGTTCTTCAATGGTGGAGGCAGCCACAAAGCCTCCTTGAAAAACCCTCCAGCCTGTGGTAGTGGAGTAAGATGCCCAGCTGCAAGGTGGAAGACCCAGCTGTAACTCTACTCTCCTCAGATTCAGAGCAGTGACTGGTGGTATAAACTTTTCCCGTGCTGATTGGAAACTGTTGGGGCTAGGTATTCACTCCCAAAGTCCTGTAACAGGAGCAATCCCAGGTGTAGGATATGATTCTTTACTGTTAAAAAGCAGAGAAGAGCTCTGTAGTGTGGTGTGTGCCTGTGTGAGATGTCACTGGTGCCCTCAGGCAGAAGAGAAGCTTGGCCTTAGTACTGCTGTGTGAGTGCTCTAGTACATGAGTGCACAGGGAAATGTCAGCTGCAGGGCTGCTGCTCATTGCCTATGTTTTTCTTACAAAACTTGAACAAAGTGTCTTATGCTGAGTCAGATTTTTTCATATGAGATGATCTTTCTTCCTGGCTCTTTGTATTGGTTAGGAAAAAAAGGTAATAAAATAAATAATATAAGAAATTTGCACGTAATCCAGAATAATTTCCCCTTTCCTCTCTACCCTGTGTTTCTCAGTTTGGTATTGAAGACATTGATTACTCTTCCAGCTCTTTGAGGCCCAGACCAAAGCCAAGAAAATGAATGAAAAGGTAAGCAGAAGCAAAGAAAAATAGATATATGATCAGAGACACAAAGCAGGTTCCTGGCAGAATGTGGAATTGAGTCTTCTTGCTTTCTGCAGAATCCAAGCTTTCCTTAAAAGGGAAACTGAAGGAAATAGGTCAACTCAAATTACATTAAATCACGCTGTATGAAAATGTATCCCTCTCATTTCATTTCTCATTTCTAGTTTTTAAACCTAGATTTACTAATGTGATGTACAGGGAGGGTCTCTGGGATCCGAACATTGTTCCTTGCTTGGTGTGACAGTTTTTCTAACAATCTTCTCACTGTATCTGCTCTCAGCTGTTCTGGTTCTCTCTCTCTTTTTTTTGTTTTGTTTTGTTTAAAGAAACCTTGAGTCATTGCCACTGTTTATTCCCTCCTCACTACTTTAATGGGATCTTCCTTCACTTATTTCTTTTTTTTTTTGCCTCATTCCATTTTATGAGAATTTTATTCTCCTCTTTATATAGTTCCAACACTTTCTTACCTTCTCTCTAATGATAAAGAAAATGAAAGGCTTATGCTATAGCATTCTGAAATAAAACTCTAGAGTATCACTCCTGTTTTAAATGCACTTGGGGAAAGAGGAAGGCAGCTTTATTTAATTTTAATTTTTTTTTCCATAGGTCCTGCTTCTGATTTCAGAATTCTGACATCGTGCAGGGTACCCTACAAAAATATTTCTTTCAAATTCTTTGCTAAATATTTAATAAATAGCAAATGCATTTCCTAATGGACTTCATGCAATAGTGTCTTTTACAGGAGGAGCTTTGGGAAAGGTGTTAGAGGTCAGGCTAAACAACAGTAGAGTGAGAGGGAATTATCTTTGTCCTTAAAGACATTATCAAAAAAGGGAACTGTAAACCAGAATGGAATGCTTTTTACTTTTTGAAACTAGTCTGTAGGTAGATATGTTAGTAAACTCTCAAAATAAAAATTAATTTCTGGGCAGACAGATGAAAAGTTATTTTTTCGATTTCTTTTCAGCTACTTTGTCCATTTATTAATGTACTTTGTCCATATTACGAGGCTAAAATAGATCAGAGAGTGCTGTTAACAATGTAACAGAAAAAGGAAAGCAGCACTAAATATTCCTAAAAATCTGAAATTGAGATGTCTATGTAAAGCTAAATCTTAGGCTACTGTAATACTTTAGTAGTAGTTATCGTGGTGTTAACCTCCCAGCATTTGTTTAATTTGCATTAGGCTAGTTATGCCACACCAGCTAATGACAAATGACTTTGCTCTAAAGACTTACACAGCTGATAAATCCAGGTCTGGTCTGACCTTCATCAGAGACCATGATTTGAATAGGGACCTGAACAGCACACGACCCTCAATTTCGCCAGGGTTTAGCACAAGGGAGTTAAGTCTGTATTTCTTGTCTGTTGTGCTTCTTGGAAGCAGATTGTGTATTTTCTTGCATGTTCCCACAGTCCTCAGCTCCTTTAGCCCCCATCTCCCGCTCCTGCCTCGCCCTTGCTCGTTCGCTGCTCCCCCGTGCATGCAGGATGGGCTGCTGCCGGCATCAGAGAAGAGGCAGCAGGAGGGGTGCAAGGGGGAGCAGTGTAGTGGCTGAAGGCACTTTGTCTCCTTGGTAAGTTGTGCCTGGAGTCCCTGGCTGGGGATGGTGGGCGTGTCTGAGGGAGGAATCATTAACGATGAACATCCAGTGCTGCTCTCCTTCCCAAGAGGGAAGGTGCCTTCAGAGAGTGGACAGAAGCACTGTGAGAGTGCCAGTATCTGCAGTCATAAGACCATGTTAAGTCTGTTTGTCAAAATTTGATGTAGCCCAGTAAGTCTGATGATAATCTAAATCAGACAGTAAACAGAAGTAGTAGTAACAGATTTTTTTCTGCCTCTGCAAGATAATACTGGCATAGATGTTGGAGATTTTGCCAGGTAAACTTATAGAAAATACACTTTGGATCACAAGAGTCAGGAACCCTGCAATTCCTTAAGGATTATTATTGTCTTATTGTGAGAGCGCTTCTGTAATTTCGTGATGAGTCTCTCCTTGCATGAAGACCTGTTTGACATCTGAGCTATGAAAGCTGCCATCCTGCTTATGTTTCTGTGACAGCAGGTAGTGAGGTAAGCTGCCCATGCAGCTAAAGGTTCCTTAAATGTGAAGTATCTTGATCACAGTTCTTACGAGATGGTAGTTCTAACACATTGAACCCTGGAGTACGTTTTCTTCTCTGGCACGGATTAGCAGAGTACTTTCCAGTTAGCGGTCTGTGTTGGTTAAATTTACTGAAATTCCAGTTCTGAAAAGCGTTCAGAGAGGGCGCTGGAACGAAGGGATTCAGCACAGCGTCTTCAGCAGCAGGGAGATAGGCACCAGGTGGCACCCACGGACCGTGCAAAAACCCCGCCTTGCCGCATCAATCCAGGTGAGATGGGCCACTTAAAACCCGGGGGGGGACTTGGCTTAATGCACAGTTACCTTTCCTAAGTTACACATTTGGTGTTTGAAATAAAAGACATGCTATTGATCCTCGCTACCAGCCCTTGCACTATAAAATATACCCACAAAACTTGTCTTCTCCCTTTATAGCTATATGAAACACTTTATCCTTCAGTATGGTATACATAGATTGACAAGTCAAAGCTCTGTTTGCCTTTTTTATGTCTTCCCAGCTAGCAAACAATAGAGTGGAAAAACAGCTATAGTGGAAATATGTTTCAAAGGCACACAGCTTACCCAACCTTCCCCTTATCTTTGAAAAAAACTTCCCAAAACTCCCAGGCTGGGGAGGACTGCTATACCTCTGGTTTGTTTTAAGAAAGATATAAATACATTGTGCAAATGAGAAGTTAAGGACGCAGCTTTTCACCCAATTGCCACATAATCCTTCATCATTCACAGTCTTTCTTATGCAATTCATGTCACCTCCTCACTTTGTTTGGGATTTTTTGTTGTTGTTGGGTTTTCTTTGTTTTGGTTTGGTTGGTTTCTTGAGATTTTTTGAGGTTTTTTTTTGTTTGTTTTCCCTGCGGTGGAAAAAAGTTCTTTGATACACTCAGGCAATCTTATGTTCTGTTTTGCTAATGTTAGTAAAGATTTTAAAAGGAGATTAGTCCCAACGAACATTCTGCTATGCCAGGGCTTTCTAAGCTTTCTCACAGTGTGCTGGTGGCCTAAAAAATATCTTCATAAAAAAAAATACATTTTGACTTGTGGAATTAAACATGCAGTAATGTGTACTTTTAAATGTGTACTAAGGCTTTTCATCAATTATTTGTACAACCATCCCGAGTGACTATAATTTGTTGTAGTTAATATTTCCAGGTTATTTCACTATTATGCTTGGGAAGAGGCAGTTAAAGTATTATCATCTCTATTATACAATAACACCTTATTATCCTAGGTAGTAAAAGGATTATCATCTGTATATTGCAGTCTTTCAGGCACAATTTTTGAACCAGTAGAACTAGAGAATGGCTGGGAGGGTCACCAAGTCTTCTGCTCCTTCACACGTGGGTTCGTGTCATGAACAGTACCATGGGGCCAGCAGGAGCACAGTGCTCACTCCTGCCACTGAGTGTTGGGCTGGGGCAGCAGCTCAGCTCTGCAGTTGCAGTGTCTGGCCCGTGGACCACCCTTTGGTCTCTTCCACCACCAGCCAGACACTGGCACTGCCTTCCAGTCTGATCAGCCTATGGTGGTATCACAGCTCACCTGTCCATCACCTTCAGGTACCGCTGTCTTGACCACCACCAGTGTACAGCCTGTGCCAAAGCTTATCACATCCTGTTCTTGTCTACACTGTCAAGTGGCTCGTGCCTTGGCAGAGCTCACAAGGTCAGCCCTGTCACCTTTGTGCTCTTCTCATGCCCAAGGCAAGGCCATGGTGCTCCTGTGCCACCAGACCAAAAAAACAAAGAAGGTTTGAAGCAGTAAGTCACACATACGAGGTTAGAAAACATATTTTAATATGGAGTTACTTGAGGTACATCAATAACATTTATTTTCTGGAGTTATTAAACTTTTTTAAAAAATGTACTTTTTCTGTGCTGTTGTATGGACTATGACTTATGATATATATGTGGAAAAGAGGTGAAAATCCATTTCTATAGGGAGGTGTTTTTGTAGGTATGCATTTAGCAAGAAAGAAAGTGAAAGTTAGTTTACTAATCCATGCTAGAATTTCATCTAGCTTGGGAGGAAGGAGTGAGCAACAGGGTGACTCTTAAAATGAATGCAAAACTTAGATAATAGAATCATAGAATGGTTTTAAGAACCTTAATGAATATCTAGTTTCAACCACCCTACCGTACATGCTCAGAGCTCCATCCAACCTGGCCTTAAACACTTCCAGCCACAACTTCTCTGGGCAACCAGAGGTACTGCTTTTTCTTTTCTCCTCTCCTCATTTTGCCTTCTTTCTTCAAGATTTTGAGAAGGCAACATATAAATATCACCTGGGTCTTCATCCCCACTCCTTAATTCCTTCTCAGAACATATTTGCCTATGCTGGTGATATTAAACCTGAACAGTCATAGAGATCTCTTTCAACAGGTCTGGTATGAACTCAGGACTTCATTTATGAATTTGTTAATTCTGACACATGGAAAATGTTACATGTAATGATTTCTTGGTATTGTTTTAGTAGTCGGAAGAGGTTATATTCCCGGCTGTTTCATAACACAGTTTGCATAGGTTATGACATTTTTTCATCATGGTCAGATGCAGGCAGTGGCATTGAATCCCCAGGCTGCTAGTTTAAGTCTGACAGCTGCTGATATTAATGTGGATAATATTTGCTTATATTCTTCAAGACTGGATTATCTATTAGGATTTTTGCTTTCAAATATTTAGGGTGCTCTATTTCATTTATATGAAGAAATAGTAATCAAACATTGTGTTTAGTAAACCTATTTGTTGCTGGCAAATTTACTGGCAGGCAGGAAACAGGCATTGATCTGGTTTCATGGTTGCATTATCATAGTGTGTGAATGTATTCGACGTAGTAAAGCTTACATTTGGAGAAGGGATTGAATTACCCTAAGCAGTTTCCTCATGTTCTTAGGAATACAATGTGTTTTGTGGCATTACATCCTCACACGTTGGTGAGAGGATGTGGCTTGCTCTGAGTAATTTGGGAAATAACAGAATTTCATTTTCAAGAAAACTGGGAAGAAGAGTTATTCATTCAGAGCAGGAAAGACTAGTTCAGTTTCTATATCCTCAGGGTTTTTCTTGAGGAGAATACCTCCTGATTTACTGAATCAAGACATGGTTGTGAAATACAAGCATCATGAATGAAATAAAACCTGGAGTTTCTTCCATTTATTTCTCCACAACAGTTCAACCCAGAATAGCAAAATGTTCAGCACAGGGGACTGTGAAACTTACTGAGTCTTATAGTAACACTGCTGGAGCAGAAGGCTCACTCTGCTTCCCCTCTAGGGGTGCTTATTTATCTCAAGCTGAAAACATTTGGTAGTCAACATGTCTTTCTTTGTGTGGGCTGGAGGTACCTTTGGTGGGACAGGCTTCCTTGGGCTACATCTGACCCTTGGAGTGTATTAGACAGACAGAGGTTATGCCACCCAGGAGCAGACATTCTCAGAAACGGAATTCCTACTATTTGTTAGAAATTTTGAAAATTACAAATGATGAACCAGAAAACATTCCTATTCAGTCAAAAATTCCTAGCTGTAAAAATCTGCCTTTGAGCATTCTCTATAAAATTTTAATTCTGAGTGAATCTCTTCTCTCAATGTATCAAAACAATCCTTACTCCATTTATTTGTGCCTTTTTTATCTTTCCCTGGTTCTTTCACTCCTTTCATTGATCATGTCTCTGAACAGTTCCTTCTAAGTGAAGCACCATCGTTCTGCCTTATTTATGATTTCACCTCTGACCCTTGTGCTTCTTATTCCTTTTGCTTTCTAATACTTGGATTCTAGTCCTCCTTGCTTTTGTTCCTACTCTCCTGCCATAACTTGTTTGTATTAAAGACCTAGTGAGAGATATTGTGGATTCAGTCTGTCTTGAGCATACCTTTCTTTTTTAATTCATTCAGCTCTGGATTGATGTTTACTATTGATTATGAATGTCTATGCAAAGTAAATACTAATAAAGGGTGTGTAGCAGGTAAAAAAAGTAAAACTTAAACCTCTATAAACCATTTTTTTTCCTTTTGCCTTACTGGGGTTTCACTGATGCTTTGCAAAAAAAAACAAACAAAAACCCAACCAAACAAAACCAAACAAACAAACCAAAACCAAAACAACCCCCCCACTTTATTTTAGTTAAATACTTTTTTTAAAAGATTGCTTCTGCTTCCTAACAGCCTTCTTTCTATGTAGTTGAGCTAGTGAGATTACTGGTATTTAAAGGGGCCTACAAGAGAGTTAGAGAGGGGCTTTTTATAAGGGCATGCAGTGACAGAACAAGGGAGAAAAGGCTTCAAACTGAGAGTAGCTTTAGATTAGATATTATGAAGACATTCTTTCCTGTGAGGGTGGTGAGGTACAGGTTGCCCAGAGAAGCTTTGACTGCCCCGTCCCTGGAAGTGTTCAAGGCCAGGTTGGATGGGGCTTTGAGCAGCCTGGTCTAGTGGAAAGTGTCCCTGCTTATGGCAAGGGAATGGAACTAGATGACCTTTAAGGTCACTTCCAACCAAAAACAGTCTATAATTCTGTGTATCTTTACTTTTATTATTATTATTTCTAAAGTTATACATAGTAGAAAATAATTAGGAGATTAGTAGAGCATAACTATGTGATTTTGGGAGACATAGAGCACAGGCCAGTGCTGTGTAAAGATCCTCAAGGATAATGTTACAGCAACCTGATCAAGTATATCGAAATGCTCAGTTAAACACTTTACAGGTGCCTTGAGGTTACCTTGGTCCTGAGGGATGCAAAGCACATTTCACTGAAGAAATTCTAGGGTGAAATGGGTGGGACTTGAGAGAAGGAAAGAATATGACATAGGCATAGTTAAGTCTTTCCATGGTAAGATAGGATTTGACAGTATTTGGGCAGATGACTTGTGCTTGGAGTCAAGTGATTCCGAACTCAGTCTTCTCCTATAATGGATGTGGGCCATTATGCAATGCCAGGCAAGAGGCAGGGAGTCAGGAAGGAATTCTAATAGTATCCATGGTTACTGAGAGTGCATGTCCATTTTTGCTGTCCAACAGGTGAATGTAATTCTTCTGATGAGCCTATCAGAGGAATGTGGATGTACATAGGCCACACTGATGTTGAAACACCTTATTTATGTCCAGTTTTCTTCTTACCGGATGTCCCGTGCCATGGAAATATCTTTAGAAAACATGGCTGTGCTTTACTCACCTTGAATATTGTGTGCAGTTTTTGGTCTCCACAATATAAGAAAGGTATTAGGCTATTAGAGTTTACAAAGGAGGGCAATGAGGATGGTGAGAGGGCCTTGAGGGGAAGCTGTGTGAGGAGCGGCTGAAGGCACTTGGTCTGTTCAGCCTGGAGAAGAGGAGGCTGAGAGGAGACCTTATTGAGATCTACAATTTCTTCATGAGGGGAAGAGGAGGGGCAGGCACTGATCTCTTCTCTGTGGTGAGCTTGCTTTAAGCTGATTGGTTGTGGTAGTGCCAGGGATAAAAAGTTGAATCAAGATACCAAGTAATAAATTTTAATTTAGATATTGTTATAAAACAAGGAGAGACTATAAGGCTGCCAAATATAAAAAGACCAGGAATTTAAACATATGCCTTTGCACATTTTTGGGGTGTCATGAAAAGAAGTTGCTTTTCTTTTTCCTTAAAATGAGATATAACTCCATGAAGAGGATAATTCAGATTATTTTTTTTTTAAAAAAAAAAAGGGCCCTACCATACAGGACTTTAATTTTCAATGGGCTTTAGGGAAGTGAAATAGTTTTCATGTTTCAACAGTAAATAAAATGGGAGGAAATATTGTTTGCCTCTGAAATGGTGCTTTTCTTCTGCAAAGATGACAAATAAAAATGTTGTTTGTGGAAACATGCAGCAGTTTCCAGGACAGTTACCAGTGTAGAGAAACAGAAAGGGGCTTGCTAAAATTTCTTGGAGTATGCACAACACCTTATTTAGGCAAATACTGGCTAGTCAATCACGCCTTGACTGTATAAAGTGTGAACAAATGTGTGCATCCCTTTCCTGATGTAAGGAAAAAGTCATGTATAGCAAACAAGACTTATTCACTTCCAACTTCAGCTTTCAATTAGTCCATAACAATTTTTTTCCACAGTGGGATATACATATTTTTTTCATGAGTCATGGGAGGATTCACCTTTTTGAAAACACCGTATCTGTATCAAAGCTTGGAGACATTTATAATAGTTTCAGAAGACTGAATTTTAAAACTAATGAAGTATTGAAATAAAAATTTTGTGCTTTTACTCAAAAGTGCACAAACCAATGTAACTATGGTCACTATTATAGGGCGTGAATCAAATATATTTAGAATTTATCCTGTCTACTGACTTTTTAGGTTGTAATTAAAATGAAGAGTTTGCTACAGAATATAATTGAGCTATCATCAATGTGCTAAAAAAAAAAAGCACAAAAAATGAAAAACTATGAGATATGGTAACAATTTAATGCTTTGAATATTTCAGGTGGAATATCATAATGCCATGTTTAAAATAAGGAAGAAAAAATGTTACGGGGCGAATTGATGACAACTTGGTATGACTTGGCACTGGTTGCAGGCATTCATTTGCTCTTTGAATAGTCATGCAAGCAGGTTTCTCAGTCCTCCTCTTACTGAGAGAAAACTAATTGTGAGATTAAGTTATTGTATGAATAGAGTTGATTCATGAAGCCAATGAAAACTCTGATTTAAAAAAAGTTAATGAGTCTCTGAAACAGTCCTCAGCTCTTACAAAAGCCATATCCTAAAGAAGAAGAAAAAGTCTTTTGTAGAAGCTGAAGTGTTTGTTCTTGAGGCATCCAGAGTTCATCACTTGCATTTTGCAAGGTCCTTGTCCTCATTCCTGGGTGCTTCAACCTGTGTTTGGGTAACAAATCCCAGAGGCTGCAGTGTTTGAGAAGATAGGCCTAATTTATGCTGTTAGCTCTCTCTGCTGCTTTGTAACTCCTGCTGATTAAAGTGGATTTTTTTTTTTCAAGCTCAGAAAGATATTACATGGAGTCAGATGAGGACTAGGACTGCTATGAGTATAAAGAAACTGTGCCTACTCTAGTGCTGTGTTTCCTCTGAACTATGTTTTTACTAGCTGCAGATTTTTGCAAACCATTCATTGCACAGTTTACTGACAGCTCTGGAAAAAAACAAAAACTGTTTATTTATTGTTCTTAGTGACTTGAAAATTCACAAAACTGAAGTTAAATATTTTAGCAAAATGACACCTGAGCATTTCCCGAGATATTGTATTCGAAAGTAAGATATATGGGTATTTCAAAATGAACAACTGTGTCAAGTGACATGGAAGGATTTAGTCTTGAAGAGTTGATGGATGAAAACTGGTGAAACACATCAATTAAAAGTTTGGGTTCTGTTTCATCTTATTTATTTATTGTCTGGAATAGGCTGAACAAAGAAAAACCAAAATAAACCTGTAATATTGAAATACCATTTTCCCGTTTTGGCAGAAGCTTTTTGTTATGCCAAAGGAAGAAACTAGACTTTGAAATTCACATTTCTTTTATAATTGTTTAAACTTGAAGTAGTGCTTTCTGTAGGTGTAAAAATTGCCCAATCTGATAATGGCAATAAGCTAGTGTTGCTTATATTACTGATTTCACACTTGTGCATCTTTATTGATAGACAAGTAATACTGCAATTTTTGTGTGTGGAAAAGTCTAAATCAGAATTTATGTTTTTTTCGAAGCGTATTTGTAGTCTTTTAAAAATTGAGGATCTTCTACTTCTGCCAGAATTTTCTTACAATGAAACAGGCTGTGAATCGGCATCTGGAAGCTTATGAAAAGAAATACGTTTTTGACAAAAATAGTTTTTTATGTTGAAAAATCTACAGATAAAACTAGCTACAATTTGTGTGTGTGTTTATGTATACTTATAAATGACATCCATTAATTGGTGCCCTAGCAAAATATCAGGAAATTAATGAATTCTAGAAGTTTTTTCCTTTTTCTGTTTATAAAACAAACCAAACAAAAAAGCCCCAGATAATCACTGCAGTTCTTAAGCATAAATTATTTATTCCCATTTAAAGGAAGCTACATACTAGAGCTACTGAAAAAAAAAAAAGTGACTTTTCATTCCCCATAAAAACTCAAAGGGAACTCCCAACCAGTCCCGTAAGAGAAAATCCCTTCCCAAATGGGATCACTAGAAAATTTCTTCAGACGCATTTGTTTTCCAGTTGTTCTTTCCCAGGGAATTATATTGGTTTAAATACTGGAAAGATTCCTTGGAAGTTTCCAAGTCTTTACTAACACTATGAGTCAGATGTCTCCAGGTTGTGTTATGCCAGATTTGATGTCAAATGATAATCCAATGGGGTTTTCCACTAGACTTCATAATGCAGATTCAATGGGCTTTTACTGGGTAAAATAACCATATTTTGTCTGAATCACCAAAGCTACCATTAAAAATCTGATATTGTTATTTGGTTTGTTAAAACAAATTTTTAAAGGCTTAAAATGTTGGGGGGAAAAAAAACCCACAAAGATTTTAAGCCTGAGTATGCAGCAATATCAATTTTGAAATGTTTCATGACTGAATAGCATGTTAGTGCACCACAGACAAAGTCTCTGCTCCGGTTAGTCTTTGTGGCAACAACAAGCACTGATTATTTCTCTCTCTGAAAGGCAGTATGTCTTCTCTCCAAGACTGGGGCGTGCTCTTGCAAGTACAGTTATTATTGCTCATTGGAAATTTACTGAGGAAGAAAGGAAGTGTTGCCTCATGGCTGCGTTTGGCGGGTCCTCCCTGCAGCTGGGGACACAAGGAGCTCCATGGCCTTGGTCATAGGTGGCCTGTAAACATCTGCCCTGGGACCAGCACCATTGGATGACCTCTAAAGCTGTGTGAAACTTATATTTTTGTGAATTTTACTGAGTTAATAAAAGATTCAAGGAGCTCCCAGCTCTTGAGGATTTGGGGAGTTGTGTCTATTTTTTCTTTGAATTTTTGTCCTATTTGGGAATCCAGCTTCTTTGGCTAATCTGTCTCCCACACTGATGTACATTCTCGAGCAGAACTTTTGTCTTCATCTGAAAGGGAAAAGATTAAAGTGTAGATGCATGAATTTGGCTTTGACAAACCCTTTTTGCCCATTCTTAAGAAAATAATAATTTAAAATATATGGAATTAATCTTAGGGAGAATACATGAAGTCCATAGTTAAGTGAACCAGTGGAAGCCCTTCTCCCATTATTCAAAGATCTTTTAAAGGTAGGCTTAGAAAATTGTCTGAAGAGGAAGAAAGGCAGGATTAGAGCCCCAAATGGTAGCTGAATAGTTGAGAAGTGCTACATTTAGCTCAATCCTATGGAAAACTACAAAGGAATGGGAATATGGATTTTTAAGTCATGGTTAATATAATGTTACCCATACAACGTGGAACTTGATTTTACATGAGGGAAGTAGATTTTCTTTTCAGCTGGGAGCCAGGGAAAATTTGTAGTTGCTGTCTTTGCCATGAAGTTCTTAAAAATAATCTCGGACAGTTTCTATTAAATGCTACTGTGTGTTTTACAGGGAGAAATTTGTAGTAGATCTCAGCAACTGGCCTCATGCTTCTGCCCATCAATGGCACCCTGCAATGCCCAGACAGGAAAAGGAGTATTGCATATGTTGCCATAAACTTCTTTTTTTTCCAGACAAGGAGAAGTCACCCAATTTTTTCCTGCATTCTTGGCGGCAGATAATTGATAATTGTTCATAAAAGAAACTGTAAAAGGTTCTGGGGATTACTGGGTGGAGAGATTTCCAATGTCTGCTTTAGCAACTCACCATCTCCCTCCTTTTCTGGATATAAGCACCTTAATTATAAACAATATAAGTAGGTCCATTGTCTCATAGCACCCACATTACAACACAAACACAGAGGAGCTTACGCTCACCAAAAGTCAGGTGAAGTCTGTGAGATTCCTGATGGCATGAATCATGTTGAATTTGGCTTGCTCCCAAATGTACATATTAGCAGAGAAGTCTTTCACCTGACTGAGGATAAATCATGTTGGAATATGTGGTAGCGAGAGCAGCAGTATAGAAGCAGTATATTGTACATGAAGTGTATTTTCTTATGGTTATGGTTTGTTTTGGTGTGAGTCAAATTGTCAATGGTCTTATTAGGTAATCTTCTGGGGAATGGTGGAACTGCTCTCTCCTGCCACTCTCCTTCTTGAGCAATCATTGAATAAAAGATAGGGAATTGGTGGGGGTGCATGTTCCTAGAAAGGAACAGCGTGTGCACAAGCAGGCAGGATGGGTACAGATCCAGGTTATCAGTCGTCACAAAGCACCGTTAGATACAGATACTGATAACATCTATATTGAGGAAAATAAGGACAGCTGCACTAATCCAAGTGTTCACCCAATTCTTACTCCTGTGCTTGGCATGTGCCTCTGTGTCTACCTCTCATTCCTCCACTGTTAAAATGTGTGGATTTTACATGACTGGAGAACCAAGACACTGGAGAAGATCTTGGTACATCCCAGAGCAGAAGCAGAGTCTGTCACAGGCTTCCTGGGTTCACTGAACAAGGGGAAAGGTTTTCAAACTGAAAAAGAGTAGGTTTAGATTAGAGACGAGAAAGAAATTCTTTCCTGTGGGGGTGGTGAGGCACAGGAAGAGCTTACCCTAAGAAGAAGTGGATGTCCCATCCCTGAAAGTGTGTAAGACCAGGTTGAATGGAACAACCTGGCCTAGTGGAAAGTGCCCCTCCCATGGCAGGGGCATTGGAGCTAGATGATCTTTAAGATGCCTTCTAACCAAAACCGTTCTGTGATTCTATGATAATATCTAAGTAGAAAGATAGCGACCACAGAAACAGCTACAGTTACTGCCTCTTCTGACATATGCTTGACCCATGTTTTAATTGTGTACCAGTATGCCCCTCTAGCTGGTACAAGAAAAGTTTTAGGAAATAGAAAGTCTCCCCACTGTACCTAATTTATCTTATTTTCACATCTTAAATGCCATTCTTGTAGAAAATGGAAGTTCTACTGCATTCTCGGGATTATATGAATTGTTTGCATATACTTAGTCTTGCCTTTTATTGAGAAAGAGGAAATGGGCACACAGCATGGCTGCATGAGTCACAAACATCTGTCTTTGTGTGTGACCCATTTGATTAGTAGAAATTTACAACCATTTCAGCCTTTCTTCATACTAAGGCCCCCAAACAGCATGTGAGTAATTTTGGCCTTCAAATGTTGCCTGGAGGTGACAAATTTTCCCGACTTTTTCTGTATTCAAAGGTGTTTGTCTTTCAGGCATGAAATTCAGAATGTGAGGGGTTTTTTTTCCCTTTTGGCTTACAGATATCATTTAAGTCTGCCTCTTGCTGACGGTAAATGCAGTCTTGAAAACCTCTGAGGATAATAGAAATAGAAGCGAGGCATAGAGGCTCTGCCTTTAGCTTGACACATTTTCCACATGGTTTAGTCATAAATTCTAAAAAGAAATTGCAGCTTTTCTCTGTTGGCATGACTGAAAATCAGTAGCAGACGCCTTCTACATTTTCCAGGTAATAGAACTTTTCAAGGATTGGCTTCACTTGGTCCAAAGACACAGAAAGTTCCTGATGTGCCAGACTGTAATTGTGCCAAGCATGGGCAGTGTGGTGATTGCTTTGCTGTGTCCTTCTTGCACTGTCATCAGTGTAAAATAAATAAGAATGCTTTTGGCCCTTGTCATAGTTCTGATTAGCTAAGCAGTTTTATGGGTTTATTTTGCCTTTTTAAACCATTTCCATCCAGTTTAGTGCAAACAGGTTCAGTTTACTGCTGAAATCCTCTCCAGTAGTTTATTCCCTGAATGTACCTCCCTTCATCCCCTGTGCTCTATGGCCAGCTGTGGTGGTTTAGGAATGGTACTCCCAAATTTAGTGCTCTCACTGAGACTCTGCAAACAATAAGTTGCTTGCCAGCTCCCCCTCCCCCTGCCTCCTTGCAGTGGGCTGGAGAGGAGAACTGGAGGACAAAAATGCAAAGATCGTGGGTTAAGAACAATTTACTGGAAACAGGAGTGAGATATGAAAATGAACAGCACCAGCAACAATATTAATGACAGAGGGTACAAGGAAAAGGTGAACCATTCACACAGAAATCCCCCCTCCATCGCACTACGCTGAACCACAAGCGACCCCTCTTCCCAGAAAGAGACTCAGCAATGACAAGAGGCGGTATAGAATTACCTCTAGGTCCTGGCCATGTCCCCTCCTGGCTACTGCAAAAATTAACCTTGTCCTGGCTGAAACCAGGGCGCCACCACACTCCCATTGCTAGTAAAATGTCACTATCTGGGAAACCTCTAATTATCTGTAAATCAGTTCTTAATTTACTTATGTTTCTACTGCAGTGTGAATGTAAAATAAAATAGAAGCCACAAATTGGTCTTTTGTGTGGGGAAGAAATCTTGTATATTCTTTGAGTAAGTCTCCAAGAGAACAGAAAGCACTTCAGGAACCTGAAAAGCAGACCTCAGTGACAGAGCAGGCCCTGAACAACTCTCTTTTTTTATTTTCATAGGAGAAGGTGGGATTAACATTCGGAAACTTAATTGTGTCCCTGAAAAGGTAACAAGTCTTGTGCAATTTCTTGTACAATAATTTCTCAGAATGAAGTCTAAAAATGTGTCTTGTCTCACAGTCTGTAGGTGGTATCATGTGAATTGTTTTCCCTCTATTAAGGTGGGGGAAAAAAATCCTACCGCCTATCCACACATTAAAGACTTTCAACTTTCTACATCAATAATATATATTAAATATCAAGGAACTTGCTTTACTGAATGTTTCTAGAACGTATAACTTAACACTGCCAAATATCCTATGTTCTCCTTTACTTGGAATTAGGACAACTAAAATACAAAGTCAAGTTTATTTGTAGAGAGAAATCTGTTAATGACTGTCAACATTAGTCACCACTTGATGTAGAAGGAGTTGGTGTGGAAAGAGAAAGCAAATATAATGGGGAATGAGGTATTTCCAATCATTTACACAGGTGGTCCAAGTCTTGAGTACTTGTAAATATGGGTTTCATCACACTTTGTTTATACTTAGTCTCCAATTTTCTTTTTGTTTCCCATACATTAGCACAACATGTCAAGGCAACATTTGTTTTAATGCCCCTCTGTTTCAGTTATGCTAGATCCTGACTAGTGAAAATGGTAAAGTCCTACTTTCTACCAAGTTATAGTAATGGGTACCATACGCAGCCTTGTCTACTTGACTTCTACTCAAGGATAGTTTGGTTAGAACTCTCTTACTGAGTTTTTCAAGGCTGTCTTTAAAATCATAATTCCAGGCTCAAACAAGGTAGAAGACACTGGTAGTAGGGTCTCTCTGATGTGGATGACTGTGTGAACCTGTCAACCCCTTGAGACCAGGGCTAAACTCATCAGCTGAGGTTCATATGGGTGGGTAACAAGTGAAACCCCAGTGCGGACCCGCTTTACCTCAACAAGTTTCTGTTCTGCAAGCGTGACATTTACATTGTGTGTACACACCCACCACCCCAAAATAAACATAAGATCAGAGCAGCAATTGTTTTCAGTTGCACCCTCAAGAATAATTGAACATCATTTTTTTTTAATCAGCCTCTCAACAAATACATGAGAAATGTTGAGAAGTATCACTTTATTTTCCGCGGTGTAAACTGCTTTTCCAGCAGTGTTCTGTCAATTACCTGGCAAAGGCCTAAACTGTCAATTCTTCTGAGTGACCATTTGTAGTTTCCTGAGAAACAAACCTTGTGACTCTTTGGTAAGACTAAGGATTTGGCGATTGATCCAACAGTGTGATTAGGGTCACAACCAAGCGGTGAATGATCATGTGCTCCCAGCAAGGAACACTGCTTTAGAGAACACAAATCAACAGCTGTTTGCTTGAATTGATGTATGAGCCTCTAATTTTTCCAGGCATCAAAACTAGAAAATAAGGACTGTTACTTCAGATACTTTTTTTGTGTTTGCTCCAATTTTTCGACAGGAAGTTCACTGGGCTCCTGAAGACCCATGGTAGACATCCAGTCTGTTACCAATGATGATAGCCAGTGGGGGAATTGAGCCAAAATAGCTTTCCAGAAAGCAGTTTCTGTAAATCACTTAAAAGTGAAGGAAAATTCTCCCTCTCCCCCTTATGAAATATTAGTATTTGTTTAATAACTTTCCATTTCTTTCAATTTCTCCTGCTTTGTTTGATTTATTACAAAATCTAACAAAGCACGGTTCTGAAGCGACTGAATTTTCACAATTAGAAAAATAAGATAGAAAAATGATTGAAGATGAAAATTACATTTTTAAATTATTAGTGTTTAAAGAACAATAGAACTGGCAGCTGTGTCAAAACTACTTCTTAATGATTTACATATAAATTTTTCAGTAATGTTTTTACAAAAAAGCTTACTTTTATGCAGTCTGAAGCATGAGATACATTTATATCCTCCTTTTCTCCCCAAATCTGAATTGCAAAAACTTACATCAAGTGAAAGTACCATCTTCACTGGATGCATGTTGTCTTAAATTTAGAGGTACAGAGGCCACTGAAAATCAGTGATTTTGACTCCATGTGGGTACCGAAAAAGCAGGACCCCAGATCTCATTAGCCCCTTCTGAAGGTATTGAAGGTCAGTGGTCTTTGAGGCTGAAAGGCTTTGCACTTTTTATATTTTAAACAATAGTCCTCTAAATGGTGAGTTCCAATCTTTTTCTTGCTTTGTCAAATTAAATGAACACTTTGACTGACAGCTCTGTTGGCTGGACAAATCTTCCAATATCTTTGGCAGCTCCTGAACTTGGCTTTCTCTGTGAAGTGTCTTGTTGTTTCTGCTGCCAGGACACACATAGGGACTCATATGTTCTCTGCCTGGCTGCTTCTCACTCACCCTCCCTGCATGTCTCCTTCTTCCAAAGAGTCCCTGTTCAGCATTCCTACCTTAAACTTGCTCCTCTTTTTCCCCTCTCTACTGGCAAAATGCATCTCTGATGGGCAGGTGCTCTCCCTTTTCTCTAAGAAAGAAAGGCAGTCTTGCTGCTTGGGTACTGCAAAGGCCACAGCAAAGAGTCCTAGATCACTGCTGATCCCCTTCCTCACCTCCCTGCTCTTTGCTGCACTGAATGTCCTTATATCACAAGCCTTCTGAGAGAGCTTTCAGGTTTATTTTTATGCCATTAAGAGGCCAAACTCCAGTTGGTATTTATATTAAGAGGGTGTTTATGGTTAGACCAATATTAATATGCTCTACAGACAGAAACCTGCTGAAAATTCTTGTAGCCATATAGATCTCTCCAAATAGGTTGATGTCTAGGCCACAAATCAACAAGGGCACAATTTATTCAGTGTTTGCATGTACATTTTGTCAAGTCCACCTGTCTCCTGAGAGTCCTCTGTTATTTCCCTGATACAGAAGGTAAAAACAAGGATGTTCAGGGGAACATAGGGTTTTAGAAGAGATCCTGTCTCTTCGTTGTCTGAATTCTGATTCTTTTGGTGTATTTTGCTTCCTTTAGGCGTCAGCTGCACTATTGGGGACAACAGGTTTTCCACATGACCCAGCAGCCCTGCTGTCACTGAGGGATCCAGGTGGGCTGGAGGTGCTGGGCATGCTGTTCTCTCACTGAGAATTTCAGTGGGGGTGAGGGCAGAGGCCAATCACTCTGTGAGACTGAGAAGGATTTGGGTGAGCTGCTAAAGGAAATGGAAAGCACTGTAGACCGATGTACCTACTGGGAGTTGCCTTGCTATCCACATCATGAAAATGCCTGTCTCTCTCCTGCAAAAGGAGACACTGGTTGCACCAGAAACTACATCCAGTGAGGAAGCAGACCAGAATGTAAAAAAGATTGGATGAGAAGGCGAGAAATGGAGAAAACAAAATTAGTCCTTGAACTTAAAACTTTAATAAGATCTTTGATGTATTCCAGCCCAAGGTTTATTTGAGTGCATGTTTGATTATTGAAATTATGCAGAGATAAAAATCAGAAAAAAATTGTTATTTGAAATTTCACATGAACTTAATTCTTCAAGTGAAGAATTCTGTCATGGGATGTAAAGCTTTGAATTGAATCATTACTTTTTTTTTTTTTCTGTTGTCTGTGTTGTTTTCTTTGAATTTGGTCATGAAAAGTATGCTTTTTTCGAAGATGTTAGAGGAAAGCAGGTGGCATCTGATCATTAAATATGTTACATGAAAAACTGCCATATCCAATGGACTGCAAATATCCTGGGTATCAACTTTCCAATGGACTGACTAGAAGAGTAGGTAAGTGTAAAGGAATATAATTTTTCCCTTCTCTGGCCAATATTCTTGAAGCAATTTTCATTTCAGAGATGCAATCTCACATGTAAAACTTTCACTTTAGAGGTGCATTATTTGATGGTCTAGACAGACTATATCCTGTGTCTGTAACTAGAATCAAAGCCACATTTTTTGCTGTTGTGTATTTGGACACCACAGATGTGCACGTTAATTACTTTGAGCACATAGTTTATTTAAAAAAAATGAATTAATTTATTATGTGAATGCAGTGGCTTATCTATGACCATGAAAATGAAGAAGGAAAAAAAATTAGGAGAATTACCTCTTTCCTGTGTGGTAACACAGAAATATATTTGGTGAACCTTTACATTATTACTAGCTTCTGTATTCCTTTTCTGTAGAAATATTGTCTCTGACATTGCCTACACTGTATATGTAGGTGCATTATTCCTTATCTTCTTTATATGTCTAGGCAAGCTGTCAGGTTGCTTTGGGGTGCAATACAGAAACCTTTATCTCTGGCAGATAATAACAGACATAATAACTCTCAAATGATTTAGGTCATGTGGTCTACTCATACCAACTAATGACTGCTTGTTTGGAGTTTTAAAAATCCTACTGATGAAGAAAATGTTTGGTCTGCTGCAATTTTATATGACAAAGAAATAAAATTAAAAAGAAAGAAAATCTGGAAGTGGGAATTTTATCAATGATAAATATAAGTTAAAAAACCAAAATTACAGTGTCTCTACATTGTATCCTGACCATGATGCAATTTGCAGTGTGTAATGTATTGCCATTCTGGAATAATAAGTCCTAGCACACACATGGCTCACTGAGAGATTAGCAAATAGCCAGACTGAAGAGGGTAGCTAAGAAAAACTACTTAACCATGAAAAAAGTAAATAATTCTCTACTACAAAGTAACAGATATAATGCAGGACCTTTGAGTCTGAACAAACTATCATACATATGCTTCAAAGACACAATTGCATAATTGTATCTAGTGCACTGACTTATCCCTGTTAAAATACATGCAGAAGTATTAATGTGTTAGTATTTTTAAATAACACTAAATGAATGAGTGGAAATCATTGCCTGAGTTTGTAAATGTCACTGTAGTGTAACACCAAACTCTCTGGATGAGGAGTGGGGAACAACCGTGGCAATTCTGAATTAAAATATTTTTATCTCAATCAAAAGTATGTCCAAGTTTTGACTGAATTCCTTGGGCTTAGATTTTCAAATGGTATATAACCAATCATTCCTCAGAAAATCACCTCTCAGTTAAGATATACTGATATTGGAGAAATTGGTAACACAAACTATTCATTTGGGGATCTGTGCAGAGGCAGCCAAAGTGCTACTGAAATCCTCTATCTGCTTCTGTGACTGAGGTTTATAAAATAACACTAAGCCACTATACGTGCTAAAAGCTCTTTTCACCTTGTTGTGGATAAAACTTCTGTACCCTTCTTGCTGTAAACATTAATGACTCCTTGAGAAACAATGAGCTGTGCTTTAATGAAGCAATGAACAGTGTTAATGCTCAAAGAGCCAGATGTGTGATGTTTCACCACTTTGAAACATGAAACAATTATGTTACTTGGAATTCACTTTGTGAATTGCTTTTTTGCTCCCTCACACTATGCATTTGCAAAAATAGTCCCTGTTTTCCTTTTGTTTACTTATTTTTGGTGTGTCTTTTCCCTGACTGTAGCCATAAGTTAGAACTTCAAGAAAAAACTGTGCATGGCTCTCATTCTGGATGGAACTTTGAGAAACTTCTAAGAAGATACCTGCTAGCTGGGAGATGACTTTTCTTCCTAGTTACAAGTAGCCTCAGAACTGATTTTCTGTAACACTGGAGTTTCTTTATCTTATCTAATGCGACTGTTAACGATTTTAAAATAATTCCAGGAAGAAACAAATGTCATCACTGAGGTCAAGTGAGCAACTGGGCTAAGTGCACTCTCGAACCCCAGCAGAGAGCTGGGGGAGGGAGAATCATGCAGCAACAGGAACAAGACAAAGTTTTAGTGAGTTGTTTTCCAGCTGCTTGCAGATTCCTGGGGGTGCAATGTATAAAAAGGGTACCGGTATAAACCAGTGCTGTTTTGAGACTACTTTAATTTATGTTTGATATCAGGGTGGCTACTGCCTGGAGAGCCTCAGCTTGTTAACACAGCAGAATTAAGAAACAGATTCTCTCCTCCCTTTAGGATTTCAGAACAGCAGTGCAAGCTGATCATTTCCTTTGGAAGGGGTCAGTCCAAACCCACAGATTGAGAACAGGGAGGAGTTCTCATTAATTCTGGAAGAGAAAAGGCAGTTGACAAGAAAACATTGTCCAAAGCAGACTATAATGGTTCCAGATAGTTGTAACTTCATGATGTCTTGACCACTTCCACATTTTTACTCTTCTCCAAGATAACAGACTGTCAGAATTCCCAGTTCTTTTTAATTTTTTTTTCTTTTTCTGACGTCCGTGTTCCTTAGCCATTTCCCAGAATACAGTTGTTTATTTCTCTTTTACCACAGTATTTTCTATTATCTTTTACTTCAGTCCAATGCTGACTATTGGTACTACGAATAACCTTTTTGCTTCTCCAGAAATCATAAATAAACTCCAGAAAAATACAGTTTTGAAACTGTTAAGAAAAATAAGACCAGATCTGCAAATACAGCATTTGGCCTGTGTGCTGGGACTGGACACTGGGCATCCCGCTGAGACTTGTGGCAGCAGTTTTCTCTCAGTGCTCCCTGAACAGGTGCGAAGATGATCCCTGAAGTGGTTTGCTCCATGTGTTTCCAGTTACTTCATGAAACTAGGGTTAGGGAAAGGGCAGAAAAGGGAAGCAGAGGGGGAGACAAAGCACTCACCACCTGTCCTCGACACTCCCCTGTTTTGTACCTACTTATTGTGGATGGGTAAATGATGCAATAAAAATACTTCAGAAGGGCTGGTTACCTCTTCCAGCAGCCTTTCTTTATATCTCACTCTTCTCCCTTAACCTCTGCCCACACCATAAATAAGGGTGTTTAATGATCAAGTCTGGCCCATGCACATGCTTTTTTTATCACAAAGCATGAGGACATTTCCATAAAATTTGTCCACAAGATCAGACTAAGCAAAAATTTTCCATCACACATATTTTTAGGTGTTTTGTATCTTTTGATTTGGTTTAATTTTTGTCTGTTTTGTTTATTTTGGTTTTGTTTCATTAAAAACTGTGTTGCTAATAGCACTATTTCCCTGAACAAGCCTTAAAAAAGAGAGAACAGCTAGGCAGAGCTTCTTACAAAGAGGGAACTCCCAGAGTTTTTGGAAGTCAAATCAGTGATCATCTTTCCTCAATAGTTGCTGCTCCTTTCTGCCTCAGGTTCTATTGGCCTCCTTGGGAATGGTAGTGCTCAGAAAGCACCAATATTTCTGCAACCTGGCCTTAACCAAGCCCTAAAATAAAATAAACTGAATAAATAAAATAAAATGAATTAGAAATGCTGGTACTTCTTTCCTCTTTACCAATATTTTGGAAATTTTGCATACTTTGAAATTAAATGTCGACTACTAAAACACTTTGTGAAGCATAATTAGCACTTCTATGCAGTTCTTATACATAATTTATATGAATGTTTCCACATCTCTTCAGTGGCCAATCTTTTGTCAAAAGGTTGTTTATTTTGAGAAATAACTGATTCCGTCTTCTTGGTCTCTAGTTAACTGTATTTCTGTAACTTCTATTCAGTTTTGCGGCCATAGTGATGAAAGGTATTTTTGCTGCAGTTACAATAACTCTAAACATGTATTTATGTTTATTTCATATCCACAAACCTGAACACAAAACTCTGGATATTTCATATGCACAATCCTGAACAATTATAACTTTGAGGACTATGTTCTTGAAATACTGTTATACCTGTTTCCTTGTGATGTATCAAATATTTTAAAGTTTGGGACACTTAAAGAAGTTCTGGTGCGTTCTCTAGCATTTGGTGCATTGACAATGGAGTCAAGGTCAAAGTTTTGTAGGCAGTAGATTCTGCATGAATTTCCCAGGCATACTTGGTCAACTTTGTCAAAGGTTGGAGAAAATGCTTCCCAATCACAAGGGGCAATGCAGGAAAATTAAAACTCATGTGTCCACACACGTATTTTATTACTTTCATTGCTTATATGAAATTATCAGGGCAGAATTTAACTGTTTCCAGAATGCAGCAGCTTTTAGTTTAACAGGGTTTTTTGGGGTTTTTTTTGGGTTTTTTTTTGACTCTTTGTTCCGAATATTGCATTTCTTTTAAAGGAAGTATAGTTCTCATCATCGTCACCATCATGGCTTGGCTTTGTGAACAAAGATTTGGGAAGGGCTCTACCCACACTTGCTGCAGGCACGCTGATGGCTGAAAAGGTCAATACATGATAGACAAGTCTGGTTGCAAAAGGCACAGCAGAAAGATTCCCCAGGCTGTACCGACATTAAGACGCAGTTCTTTCGGTGTTGTCTTTTCTCCTTGAGAGTGACCCTGCGTGTGTTCTCAAAGGAGGCAGCAGTGTTACAGATAGTGTGTCTCCAGGCCTCCCCATGGGAGTTCTAATGGTGTCTCTAAATGCTTATAGTGCTTTAAATATATAATCTTTGAGATTTTATTATGCCTTGATAAGGAGAACCTGGAAGAAGCACAAGTTGGCAGGGCCACATTTCTCCACTTAGTGTGCCTGTTTTGTCTGCCAGTTCTCTATCTCAGGCACTCAGCCACTAGACTCCCTTTATAAAATGAAGGGAACAGCCTAATGTCATGCAGGAGTTCTGAAACTATCAAGAAATAATAAAACTCCACTCAAAAAACTAAAAATCCAGGCAATTTGTTTTAGGTGTTTGCATGTTGCTCACTGGATATCTTTGAATTGTTTGAATTTGGTTGGAATCATTGTGTATGCAAATTTAATTGCATTTCAGACTACTCACAGTATAGGAGGAGTATGGGAGCCAGCTCACCCACCACCCCTCTGGTTTTTCTGGTTGTTTGGCCTCCCTTATCTGAATGGAGGGCTTAGACTTCTCAGTGTAATTCTTGGGCACAATTTGAAATTTTTGCCATAGTCAGAAGACAATAAGCTGTACTTGTCCATACAAAAATATATAGGCTTTTTTTTTCCTTTTTCTCACTTTATCTCATACTTTTCTAAACCAAGTTATGGGTGGATCATGTGGGAATCAAAATAATGAAGACATGTACTTTTTCACATAGACATTTTGTGTGTAGAACTGCCATAGGTTTTTATTGAAGCACGACAGAATTTGGAGCATTTATGAACTGTAATGGCCTTATGAGAGAATTTAAACATATTTTTTGAATGACGTATGCTGTTCCTTTCTCTTTATGTCCAACAAGTAAAGTTATTTGGATAACATCTGCTTTTCTTGCTGCCTTGAATAAAGTCAATCAAGTCTTCTTTGCAAGTTCTTGTGAATATAAACTTCACAGCAAGAATGTGGCTTAGCTCAGTAGATGGTAACTGAGAAAGAGGATGGAAACGTTATGCAAAATCTCATTTAAGCCCGAGTTCATTTTTTTCTGAGATGTTGAAATTTTGCTCTGGTAAATACTTTGAAAGTAGGTATCACAAATAAATTTTTGTGGTTTTGTAAGTTTTTCCTTATTAGTGGCACTTAGGGTACACCATGGACTACATCTACCTAAAACCCATTCATTTTAATTTAAGAAAAATCATGAAACTCTTGGTAAAATAAATTAATTGTAATAACTGGAGTTTAGATAGTCTAAAGAGAAGTCATGGGGCTAAAATTCATGAAAGAATTAGTGAGGAATTATGGCTGAATTTCGTTGGTAAGATTTTTCTTCGTTCTTTTTTTTTTTTTCCCAATTTTTACTTTTCTTTAAAGTTGGTGTGCTGTATGGATATTAAAACATAAAAATCATGGCTACTGAAGGGGATAAAAACTGGAGTGGAAAATTGTAACAGGTTATTAAACTTCATCATTAATACATGAAGATTGATATATGCTTCTGTTTTGAAATTTAGGATAGATGATTACTGAATTCTAGCTCAGAGTGACTTCTGCAAGACTTTTAGAGTGCTGTTGGTCCTTTGAGCTGAGACTCCTTGAATACAAGCAGTGATTAAAGCTGTATATTCAGTGATATAACCATGTGCCATCTTTTTAATTTTTATTTTGTTCATTCAACCAAACAAATAACTTCAATCATGGTCACTAATCCAAAGATTAATAAGGCTCTTCTTACTTTTCTTTTTACTTAAAAACTTTATTAGAAATAAGATATCGATCTTACTGATTCAATGCTTACTTGTAGAGTTGCTGCTTAGAGTCTAATGGATACATCTAGATCTCTATTATTTCTGGGCTGCAACCAGTCAAGAATAGGAAAAACAGATCTGAAAGCATTTTATTGAGATGATTTATAGTTTATGAAAAGATCACAAATGAAATGTTGCTTTCACGGCGGCCACTAGAACAGAAATTTCCGTGAGATGCAGAGAAATAGGTAAAACNTTTATTGAGATGATTTATAGTTTATGAAAAGATCACAAATGAAATGTTGCTTTCACGGCGGCCACTAGAACAGAAATTTCCATGACTGCAGAGAAATAGGTAAAACATATATGGAGATTGAAATCTTCATACTGTTCCATTCCTGCCCTGAAATCATTAAAGAGCTTTAAATAGTAAGCAGTCTAGCTAGCAAAGTATTGCAGAGATATCCAGTGTCAGCCTAATAGGATCTGATCAGCCCTGGCAGGCGTTCTGTGGTCCCTGGTGGAATCTGGAAAAACCAGTCTATGAAGACTGAAAATAACAATCATCATTCCCTTTTATCAAAATCTAGCTCTTTCATCATCCTCTCCTCACTTCATACCTAAAGTTTTGGTTATGCAGCTAAGCCCATACCTAACATGGCTTTGAATCCACAGTGGCATGACAGAATGCATATTTAGGGTAATGAATCTATCACTCTATAGGAAGTTTTGACTGCAGCTATGCTGGGGTAACAAAGTAGGAGATGAGGAGCGTCCAGAAAAATCCTTTGGGAAAACTGTTTGATGGAAAAAACAAAGCAGCTCTGTCCTCAGGTGTTCGGCTGTGGAACTTGAGTTGGTGTTTCGTGCCAAAAAAAGAAAAGCGTTCTATTCATTCCATGCACTCTACTGAAAAATTAAACCAAATACATTATTCTAGCTTACAAATTACTAACTTTATTTTGGCATTTGTTTAATCATTTATGAAAGGGTCTTATTTGAGAAAGCCTCTAAGTATTCACTTAAAACAAAGTAGATACTTAAGGACCTCATTGAATAAGGGCCAGAGTGCTTGAAATTAGGAGCTACACATCTTTTTAGTGTAAAAAAAACCCAAAACAACAAAAAAATCCAAACTAAAACCTAATTGAAAATTGAAACAAGACTTCCTTCCATAGTACTGTAGTAAAAAGCTCTACAGCCAAAGAGCTTTTCTGAACTTTATAAACACTTAATTTAAAAAAGATAATGAACCAATATCTGTGTAATTGTGTTTACAATAAGCATGAGAACTTGCAAGACCTACCTGTATGCTGGTGTTGCTCTGACTGTTTTTTTTTGGAAACCTTTCAAAAAAGTCCAGGAGAGGCTGAGGTACTGAAACATGTCCTTACACAATGTCCTTTATTTGCCAGAAGCTAAAAGAATAAAACTGTGGAGATATCTGATGGCCAGAGATCTTTCTTGTTTTGCTTCGGTATGTATGTTTTGGAAAGATGATTGTTTCTCCTGAACTTTTTACCAAGAGAGCAAAGAAACTGAGATACCAGGTTAGCTAGGAAACTGGAATTTTAGTTCTGGTTTTAGAATACAGACTCTGTGAGGGAATGTATACAGGTGAGGATTTTAAAAGGGCATAGGAGAGACATGCCCTGTCAAAACCAGCCCTAATATTCTACAGAGTTCATATGTAGGGCCTTAGTGGAAAAACTCTGATTATCTAGACTTGATGGAAATATGGGATGTTTTTCTCTCTGTGGAAAACAAGCCAAGATCCTCAACTATATTTTGAGAAATTTTGAGAAACTAAATTTTGAGAAACACAAGCAGCAATGAATTCTGGAAAGGCATGACTTAAGCTTCAGCATCTACAAAATTAAAATGCTTCCTGTATAGACTGAGTATACCAGAAATTGTACAGACTGATGAGAAGAGCTCTGATTCACCAGTATTTATTTTAATCATGTGAAAACTCCCACTGAGAAAAGGCGAATTTTGTGGGAGGTGAATGAACAGGGTGTCTATAATCTCAGAACAGAGTAAAACTCCAGGAAGCAGTAGAAAAATATTTAAACAGTTGCATTCATCATTAATAAAAGAAGCAAAGGCAGTTGAGTTCTTTTTAGATACAAATCATCAAAAGCCAGAAGGAGATTATTTAAAAACAGTTATTAAAGGAAAATGATAAATATTCATTGCTGTAGCCAAGACTGATCATCAGTAAATTATTCAGCTTCTCCAGACTACACCCTATTTTTCTATAGATAAAAGCATATTTTGCCTACACTTGCAAGTTGAGAATTGAACACTGGGATCCTGATGAAGAAAGGAATAAGAATATATAGGTACTAAATTAAGATTCTTCGGGTGTTTCTCTCTTCGAGCATCAGTAATCCAGTCAAGACCGAGGGTTCCACAGGTATACAAAGAACAACAATAACCTTATCAGAAACAAGAACTGCTATCAACAGAATTATTGTCGTGGGGAAAAGAATTACCTTTCTCCCAGCACAGAGCTTTCGATAGACTGCAGAAAAATGTCATGTGCAATATGACTCATCTGGTGTGGTATGTTTGGTCCTGGGCTTCCCAATATGATAAAGATATGGACTTAAAGGAGTGAGCCTAGCAAAGAGCCACAAAGATGATGTTATGCATGTGTATAAACATGGAAATGAAGGTGAGGGAATGAGACTTCTCAGGACTGCTAGAGACAGGACATGAGGCAATGGGCACAAATTAAAGTACACAAAATTTCCTCTGAACACAGCCCTGCACCTTTTTACTATAAGAGTGGATAAACACTAGAAAAGATTTCCCAGGGAGCTACTGGCGTTTGTATGCATAAGAGATACTAAAAACCAAAATGAACACAGCCCTGGGCAACCTTTTCTGGTGACAGAAGGTGACAACCAGAGGTGTCTTTCAACCTCCATCAGTCTGCGAAAGAAAGGAAGAAAAATTGAAAAGCCTCCAAAAGAGGCTAATACCACTTCAAAAGAAGATGGATCACAGGCATAAACCAAAGCTGAATTCTCCAAATAAAATCTAGGTCAAGATTAATAGCATGTTCCTGAATTAGTGCTCTGATGTTTCAGAAGTGTCATTTGGACTTCAATAACAGTTGTTGTGCACCCAAGGGCACAATATGAATTCAAAGTTGTGAGTGAAACCATAAGGTTCTTAGTTTGTGATCTGCCCATCTGAAGTCATTATGACTCAGTTAATAAATTCTGTAAGTATTCAAATGTCCAATTTATTGCTATTCAATTCTCAAATTCAGTCTTTTGGGCTTTTTATGCTTATATTGATTTGTCTGCTTAGTGAGATCAGTAGGGAGATCAGTTTATCCATAAAAATAACAGACTGGAAAAAAAAATATCTACAGTTGTGACTTTGACCCTGTAGAGAAGTTTGAAAGAATAGAGAATGAAGTAGATTTAGTATTTAGTCAGAATTTCTGTATACTAAAGGTACAGTGTGTATCCATATAGACATACAAAGGTCAAACTTTGAATGGATGACAACAGGGAGAATCTTTAGGACAGCAATATTAACACAACATTTTCTTTAAAAAACCAATTGCTGCTCTCAACTACCAACTCTGTGTCTGGCCCACAGGAAGTCTATTCAGCAATACAAGCAATATCAAAAAGTGCCACCTCTGCATTTTCCATCTCTTCATGGGTTGCAGCCAGGAGTAATAAGTCACAGCTACAGCACAAACCAAAATAATAGTCCAAAGAGTTGACAATAATAGCAGTGATGGAACCACAAGGGCATCTAAAATCAAAAATAAATGGGAGGGGACCAAAAAAGAACATTGCAATTCTGTAGTCCAGAAAACTAGCTCTTGACTGTAAACTGGGGAGATACAAGTCTTAACTATGGCAATAAAAACATTATTGGCTTATGAATCTGGTTCCTGCATCCATCTGGTTTGAGACAAAATTTTTGGCTTGAAGAGGTGCATTGTATTTTCCAGTTTTTACCTTATGAATCTGTTTGTCCATAGATTTCTTGGAAGAGCTTCCTGGATTCATGTAGTATTATTTAAGTGGCCATTTTATATAAACCCTTATTTTTTAAATTCAAGTGAGATCAATAACAAGTGTTCTGTCCTTGTTTACAAGATTTAAGTAAATATTGCTTAGCACAAATAATATTATACTAGGAAGGCAGCAGGAATAATGAAAATGCAATTAAGAAATAGCTATGAAAATTACCTGGTTAAACACTCCAGAACTGGTTGAAGTATCACAAAAATAGCCAATGTTATTTTAAATATTAAATTAGAGGAACCTTTCTTCCCCTATCTTTCTGGGATTAGTTTCCTCTATTCTCAGAAAGGGAATAGAGGAAACTATCCGCAGAAACAGCGGAACCAATAGTCTACTAAGAGCTGTTAAGAATGGTGAAACAAGGAAGCAGAGCACCAGAAGTGTAAGGGGAATTCAGTTTTGAATGATCTGAAGTAAAATTCCACAAGTGTTTTGTACTATGACTAAATTTTGAACAATACAGAAACTTGGATAATAAAGGCTTAGACACTGAAATACAATGTACTCTGGTAGAAAATAATATTAATCATCTTATGAGAATGCTAGAGAATTAATCAAATAATAAACTATAAAATTTAACTGTATCTGTGAGACTTACATTATAAAGCAGTTACCATTATCAAGATGTGATAGCCATGATGTTAGTCACCAGCTGGTAACTTAAATAGCGTCAGCCTCCTCTGAAATCCACAAGAATTTTATTCGCAATTTAAATACATGTTTTAGTTCAGTGTTGGGGAGGAGGGAGAGAGTGACTCTTAGAGCACACATTTTCTAAGATTGGAAAGGGTGGGACACAAGTAAAATCAAGAGGGGAAATTTAGCAAAATATCTTCCTTCTTCTCTAGTCTATCCCTTTCTAGAATCCACTTTGTGTCTTGTCATGAAGGGAGAGACTTGCATATCTGTGTCTGATGAACAGTCTGGCACTAATTCTTTTTGACCAAACAAAGTGTTAAATGGACTTATTGATCCTTACACTATGAACTTACATTTTTTCGGTCTTTTGGAAAGGCTTTAAAATTATTTAAGTTGTCTTTGCTGTTCAGAAATAAACCCTACATGCCTGGTAAATTTGGCAGGTCTCTCTATTAGCTTGTTAAATCTCAAATAAACACAGCTCACATGTCTGCTATACATCTGTTCTTATGCACAATTTTCAACTAGTGTACTTTGTCACCTCTGCTGAGATACTGAATTTGAAATTATTAAGCTTCAAAGCTAAAGCGATCAGGAAATATAGATTGGCACAGGATTAAAACATTTCTTTGGGATGTAGCAGTCTTGGTGAGTGGGCACAGTCTTATCATTGCTCCTCAGCAGTTTCAATAGCAACTTGCCTTGAAACTTGAGTGTGGAAATTCCTAGGCCTCTTTTCCCTGATATATGCAAAATTAGGATTGCAAACACTGGATCCTGACCCGTACTGGCTCTACACATTCTTGTTCAAAGGATATCTTCCCTAACATTCCTGACTTGCAAAAGAAATAGCCAAACTTGAAATCTTATGTGGTTCCAAAGATGAGTGAAGATCACCTTGTTGTTCTGCCAGTCCACTTCTGGGTGCTGCATGTGAGTGTGCATTTGTACATCTTAATCTCTGCCAGGAGAGGTTTAGGTTAGACATTAGGCAGAAATTCTTTACAGAGTGAGTGATTAGATATTGGAATGGGCTGCCTAGAGAGGTGGTGGATTCACCATCCCTGGAGGTATTTAAGAAGAGACTGGATGTGGCACTTAGTGCCATGGTCTATTTGACAGGGTGGTGTTGGGTCATGGGTTGGACTTGATGATCTCAGAGGTCTTTTGCAACCTGGTTGATTCTGTGATTCTGTAGAATCTTCCCATGTTCTATATGTTCTCTCTAACTCTCTATAAATTGTCATTGTCTGAAATGTTGGGAATGCAAAATAGTCTGATGCATGTTCTTATCCAGCTTTAGCCTTAGTGTTTTGTAGAGCTGAGATAGTCTGGGAAAAGTTAGTCTTGCTAAACCTACATTTTTCTATTATGTGAAAACAGGACATATGGTATGTGACATGAACAGATTCTCAAGGTATTTCTTCAATTATTATTGTTATTTGCCCTAGCTGTACTAAAACAAATGTCTTTACTGTCATTCCTATGAGAGGGTCTAAATTGCCTGTGTTCTGATTGCCATTATACATTAGTATAATCAAATGGAAAACCAAGTTTTTTCAAAAGCACACCCCTTGATAATTTTTATTAGATTTGCCTCTTTTTATTTGTTTATAGTGACTCGAAAGTCTGTGTATATTATAAACTTATACATAGCATGTAGACTGTTAAACTGAAGGGAAGGAAGGGTAGCCACTGATCATAATGCCGGTAAAGGACTCAGGAGATCTGTGTTCAGTAACCTGCTTCATCAGTTTCCTTCCTGTATAGTCTTGGCAAGTCTGTTAGATTTACAAGGCTATTTCAGTTCTGAAATATTCTCTGATAGTCTGTCTGTTAGATTATCAATTTCTCGACTGTCATATGAAGACAGTAACACTGGATTAACAACTGTGGGGATATTTGAACCACACATGAAATTGCAGAAGGCAATAAAGAAGTTCTTAGGTGGCTACTCAGACCTCAGCTTCATGTCCTTTATTCCATCGTGTCTTCTCTGAAATGGAAAAAAGTAATCTCTTTGAGCCTTCAAAACAGGGTGGCTGAATGTGCCCAGGAGTCATCTGGGAGAGTGACTGCTCTTGCAGTTTAAGTCCACAAATGCATCACTAGTGCCTAGAAATATGCCTGGGCATGATTTAATTTCCTACCGTAGGTGTAGTCTTTCCCCACTCTGGGATTGTGAATGAACAGAGGATGTCGGATGTAGGTACAGCATATCGAGGGCTCTCAGGGTGGAAAGGATGTTCCTTTTCCTGAGATAGAACAAAAGTTCCTTGGGAAAATCTTCACCAACTTTTAGAAGCTCAAATCCTATTAGGAGGTATTGTCAATTCCAGCATGTTCAAGTGAGCTGTATCTGAGCTCAAATGCAAA
This sequence comes from Pachyramphus minor, assembly GCA_013397135.1. Classification (NCBI taxonomy): domain Eukaryota; kingdom Metazoa; phylum Chordata; class Aves; order Passeriformes; family Tyrannidae; genus Pachyramphus; species Pachyramphus minor. The sequence continues at coordinate 100,007 of VYXB01007292.1, read as the reverse complement.
CCCAGGGTCCAAGGGCTGCTCAGCCATTTCCTCAGCAGCTAGCCCAAAATCTTTCATGTGTTCACCAGTTTCACTTTCCCCAGTTTGTTTGAACCCCAGTCCTATTGTCTTGCAGAATCATGCAGAAGGGATGTTATGGCAATGCTCATCGCTAGGTGACTCTTCACCTAGAGGTCACTGCTCACTTGGTTTTGCCTTGAAGCCTGTGAATGAAGTTCATCAATAGGAAACTCAGCAGATTTCCATGTGAACCAGATTCAGAAGGACTTGCACAGCTGTAACCACTATTGTGGGTATTTCCATACTTAGCTCCACAATGTAATTGCCTACGAAGTCTTTTAGGAAAAAGGTGCTCAGCTGAGAGCTTTTAAAAAGGAAGACTTCTATTTTTACAGTTTGTGTCACTATCCTGTGTTTGAAAGTCATTATTCCATGTTTGAAAACCACTTTTTTATTTTATGTGACTTACAACACAAGCAGGAGGTGACTACAATGTTAGGTGTCATGTTTCAACAAGAGATCCAAACACAACCAGGACAGGTAGAGAAGGAAGGTAGAGCTTATTCTTTCCCAGAGCACTTGTTTGTGAGTTTAAGCTCTATGAAAGCTGATCTGTGCCAGACTGGGGGACAAGCTGCTTCATTTTCTTGAAGGAGATTGCTCTTCATAGTAGAGATATCTGGTAGGAATTACTAAATTACTGCATAACCCATGCAGAAATGGGCGGCCTTTCCCAGCTAAGTACTGACTCTTGTATAAGTCACCTGCAGATGCAACACAGTTGTTTCCTTCTCTCTCACAGGTACAGGAATTGCTGGAGGCATGACAATGAAAGAATCATGGAGCTGGCAACAATTTAAAAATGTCTGCTTCGGGGAATTATTCATCAGCACAGTGATTCATGCTCACCAGTTCTCCAGAAGAGATGGTCACAGAACTTTTTTCCACTGGGGGGAGGGAGACAAGGGACAGACAGGCAAAGCCTATTCCAAGGCTTGGCTCCACACTCAAGAGAAATGAATGTGAATTCTCTCATATTTCCTTCTCAGCTCCTGGATGTGTGGGAGGAAAAGGAAGTTTTTCAGGATCTATTATGACTTTCCACTACGTTGCTACATTTTGTATTACTGTTTGTCTTATGTCTACAGCCCATTGTGTGTTGAATGAATTGATTCCTACCTCCCCATTCTGTTATCTCTCAATCAAGGCAACTGAAATTGGCTGTATAAGACTACTTGGGTATGCTTTTTAGGCCTGGTTAAGATTCTGTTTAAATGCATAGAATGATTTCAAAGATTCAAACATGCCTTTTTTTGGCCTATGGTATCAAAACCATATTTGGGTATTAAGCTCTCATATCCATCCAGGACTCATACATTATGACTATTTAGAGCCAGCCTTACTCAGAATATTTCTCAAAGAACAAATGAGAACTGTGATCCTGCTTGGAAGAGGAAAAATACCCACATTATTTCTGAAATCACAGTTTGAATTTAGTGCGTTTTCTTGGGGATCCTCCAGAAAAAATGTCTTGATGATTCCTCATATGTTAAAGCCTTTAATCCTTTCATGTTATTTATACTGAGGGAATTCCCCTGGCCCCTAAACTCTTTGCATAACAAGAAAGATGTGTCCTATTAATATTATTATATTGTTAAAAATATTCCTTATTCTATATAATCTGTTTCAAGATTCTTACTTAAAGAGATAAGAATTCTTTCTCATAAAATGGAAAACTAAATGTTTTTTAATCTTTTCCAGGTGTGTAAAAACAAATAAAAAGGTCAAACTCTAATCTATGTTTAACATTTAAAATAGAATCTTACTGCACAAAGGGATGCTCTGATGCTGACCATTAAATTATCCATTTTCAAGGTGTGTGGCCCTATTAAGTTTGGAAATTCATATACAGCTCACACATACATGCCTCTGTTTCTAGTAGCAAGGGTATTTTGATATGTACCAAACACCAAAGCCTGGAACTGACATCATTCTTTGGCAGACACGTGAATATTTTGTATTGTAATTGCTGGCTTGCATGTCAGTACGCTCCTGCTGTCTATTAAACAGAATGATATCCTCGTGCTTGGGGTGTTTTGCCAATCCTTTCTATTGGCTAAGAAAATAAAGGTTTTTCAGCAACTAAAGGGCTTAATCCCTGTGTACAGTTTGGTTATGTGCAAGACAGAGATGGCCAGCTCTCTGTACTTTAGGTGGAAAACCATATCCTAGAGTTATATGAACATTCACTTGAACATTTTATTTTAACTTCCTCATTTAAGTGTTCTCAGTGAACATTCCCAGTAAAGTGTTTTGCAAGCTGGGCCTACTGGGGGTCATAAACAGAGTCAAAAATCCCCTCTGCAGCTATAACTCTTCCCCTATAGGTAAACTGGAGTGGGTTGTGGTGGTGTGTGTTACCAGAAACATTTTGCTGTAAAATAAGGCAATGTATGGAAAATGGCCATGTATGCTGTAAAATAAGGCCATACAAAAATGTATGCAGTCATTGCTGTAGTGGGCAAAATATTTGGCAGCAACATTAAGCCATTTTAATTTCAATATTTAGAAAACAATCAGAGTGAATCTTCATTGCTACTCATGAACAGAAGTCTCGGCCTTATCTTAGAGTTTACTTTTTTCTAGAAAGAGCAGCACTTGCATTTTGCATATAATTGAGCCAGATTAAATAGATGTATAGCTTACAGGCATTGAAAAAAGCTGAATCTTTCCAGTGACCAGAAACTAATTTTGCTGGAGAGATAATTTTCTTTAAATCACTATGATTCACTCAACATTGATGTAGACATGTAAATCACTATATGAAAATCTCATTGATGGATGCTTTAATTCTGTCTAGAATTTCCTCAAACCATCTTCTAATTTGATACTAGTATTTCTCCTCTGGTTTTTGGAAACTGCTGTTTACTGCTAGAATATATCAGCACTGAAGTGTTCACTGGAATTTTCCTAGTTTAGAAATTTCCTAGGAATTTTCCAAACCAAAATGCAATAAGCAGTATCACATGCAAAAAATAGTATCTCTGGGCATATAGTATAAGAAATACTCCCCATCCACCAGCTCCCAAAAAGGAGTAGTTTGGTATTGATTGTAAATTAAAGTACTAAGCATCTTTAATTGTTTGACATATATCGTATCTTCAGCAAAAATGGAATCAGGAGGATTATAAAGTTACTATCACTGGTACAGAATAAGGTTTTGGTATCAAATAGGGAAGAAATGGGTAGGAGAATACAGATCCACTCATTTAAAATTGCTTGAGCCTTATACTTCCTCTTGAGGATTTGCAGGCACAGTAGCTGACATCTCCAATCTAGTTTTGTGGAGAATAGTGAGGACATTGAAAAACAGAAAGAGGACAAGTCTAACAGTTGATGGACAATGTTCCTAATAGAAGTGCAAGCACTGGATGGCATAAACAGAGCTCAAAATGACCCTTACAAAATTCATTCCATGGCCTGGAGAAGAAAAGGCCATTATTCATTAGAACTAAATACAGTATTCCACGCAGAGAAGGGAATAATCAGCAAGTTGTGTGATGCTTTTGTGGTCAAGTAGTATTTCTACAGACTGAATCTAGAAACTGTAGGATATCTTTAGCTTATCCTCAAAAAGGATGCCATGTTGTTAGAGAAATGTGGACACCAAGAGGTGTGTGTGGCACACAATGCAATATAGTCCTGAAGGATGAAACATCAAAAGCTGTTGTGCAAACCAATTCCTTTCACTGAGATAGAAGTAGTTTTATCTGAGCAATTTCTGGCATAGTTGGAAGTCTTTAAACTCAAAAGAAACAAATTAAGATTGCTCCAAAGCCACTACCCCAGGTGTTCTCTTTCTTCTCAGTCTCTGTCTCTTTAGACAAAATAGCACCAATTTCTTCCATTTTCCTCTTGAAAGCCAAATTCTGTGACTTGTAAATCTCCTGTTTACTGTTGATCCCTAAACTTCTTGCAATATAGCACCCATCATCCCTAAACTGATTACTGTTTTTAAACCTGACCATTTCAATGTTAAGCAGAGAGAAAGTCTGAGGGAGGAACCCCAGCAGATCTAATTCTGGGCTGAAATCTGTGTGAAAGGAGTCAGGAGCTATCACTTTTGGGAGAAGATCCTGATTCCAAGGTTTGTCAGAAGAGTGACAACTGTCCTTGTGTGCTTCCCACATCCATTGACTTTATTCTGTTTTCAGAATAAAGTCTGCAGGCTGGAAAAAATTCCCAAGTTGTAGTCTAGAGGGAGCTCTTGCCTTTGATTCAAAGCTGCGTTTCAACATAGAAAAGTATATAAAAGTATATAAACTTTTTTGAAAACTGCATTATTCCTTGGTTTAGATGTTTAAATGGAATTGTCATTTAAAGGAATACTGTAAATTATTAGGTATAATCAGATCTGATATGTTTCATACATATATATGCATTTATACATGTATCCATAATATATATAATTTATCTCAGCCTGAGAGTCTCAACCCTTTCTGAAGTATGAAAATATTGAATACCCAGCCCCTCAACAGGTTTTACTTAGTTCAGTAGCTGTTTTTCTTTTATTTCCTTTGAAGAAACAGCCAGATATGAATACAAAGTCGCTTAAACTTTTTTGAAAGACAGAGAACATGAGATTACTGTCATTATCCTTCATAAACAAAATACGGATAATATATGTAACTTACTTGAAATGTAGTGGCATCTGTTAACTATATCATGCCCATATGCATTTTCATTTTTTTCCTTTATACAGAGTCTGTTACTTCTATGTGATTTTCAGCTTTATGTTGAGAGCTTAGGCAGGAATTGATGCACAATGGTCCAATAAGCATGCAGAGCTTTACTGAGGCTGTGTAAGAAATGTGAGGGCACTGGGACTCAGAGAGAGAAGAAATGTTATTTTCTTTCTAGAGCTAGAAAAAATCTCCTGTGAAGTGGTACAAAAAGGTTCAGTAATAAGAATTTACTTTCTCTGTGCTCACAGTCCTCAGCTCATACCTGGAATAATCATGTGCAACTTCCCTGATCCAGCTGCATCAGTGAGGGCAGCCTGTATAAAGCAGAGGAGTGATGCTTGATTGTAGTTTTGCTCTCAGGCAGCTTGCTTATCAATTTTACAACTCTGTGAGCCCTCATCTCCATGGGGTGATTATGCGCAGAAACTTCGAACATGTTGCTGTCGTTAAAATTATAAGAGCAAAAGTTATATTATAATGTTTAAGGATTCTTGCAGTATATCTTGCCATGAGCTCTCAGAGTTTCACGAAATCAAAAATTTCTTTGCTAATGCAATTTCTGAGATAACATTTTAGCTACGTTATCCTGAGTTGAAATCAGAATTACACACACATATAGATAAAAGAATGTTCGTCATTTTTAAAAGGAGAAGAGTTGACAGGTTTTTTGTTTTAGTGGAACTAAAGCAGTTCTCAGTTGCTAAGCTGGAACGTGCCTATCAGCCTGATCCAAATAAGAACATGTTTCCAGATTCTAACAATGATCAGCTGAAAAACTTCAGCTTGCTCATTGATTTGAATGGGCACTTTATTTATTTTAGTGAGCAGAGACCCTCTGCTGTCTTGTCAGCCCCATGCTACTGATGGCAGATGAATCATGGCCAGGTATGGTTGAGAACCCTTAGGTTGAAGATGGTTTACTACTTATTTACCAGGAGAAGTCAAAATCTGTGCTTTTTGAAACTAGTATTTTTGAAACTTGAATCATCAGATTTCCTTTTTTATTCTGAACATTGAAAGAAAAAAAGCTTCAGATTTTATTGTTAGCCAACAAATTTCACTCCATTGTATGTATACTATTTTATTGTACAGAGCTAAGAATATAGAAATGACTCTACAGCCAATACATTGGTGTCTCTTCAAGGAGAGGAAAATTTTAGACTGGCGCTTACTCTAATGTCTTAAAGTTTTGATGTAGATTTGAACATTTTCTATTTTACCCTCATGTTTTAAAAACCCTTTTCCCCCCCATATTCCAGTCAAAACTTAATACGGTACATGAGGAACATGGTTCATGCTATACTGACAGTTGCTTGTGATGGATGTGAAAGTATGGGGTAATGTGATGCTTGTCATATAAATTAAAGCTATCCTAGAGCACTTGGGAATTTGAGTCTGCTTTAGGAAAAAATATTTATGGTATTTTAGAAAAGCATACCATGAAGGACAACAGCTTCTGGTTTTGTGGCAGGATCAGCTATTGGAAGGAATGATCAACCATAGAAAATCAAATACAGAAGATGCAGGCTCAGAAAAGAAATGTAACTAGGAGCCATTTCTCTCCACAACTTTGAAGGGTATAGATGTGTATAGGCTGAGATGCAAGAGGATTGTGAGTGGAAACCTCTGGGCAGCCATTTCTTTACTTCTGCCTTCCTGGGGTCTGTAAAAGTCATGTGACACCTTTGCCTGGGAGAAGAGTATGATAGTATCAATTGCCTGAAATTCCATTTATGAAGATTGCTGTGAAGCTGTTGCTCTTTGTGAGGACATACAGTAAGGATGTTTTTCCTCAGCTTAAAGTCAGTTCAGATGAGCATCCTCTTCCTCTCTTTGCTTGCCTTAGAATCACAGAATCATAGAATGATAGAATTGGGTTGGAAGTGACCATAAAGATTTTCCAGTTCCAGCTCCCTTGTCATGGGCAGGGACACCTTTCACTAGACCAGGTTGCTCAGAGCTCCATCCAACCTGTCCTTGAACACTTCCAGGGATGAGGCATCCAAAACTTCTCTGGGCAGCTGTGCCAGTATCTCATCATGCTCAGGAAGCCATTCCCCCTTGTCCTGTCACCACAGGCTTCTATAAACAGTCTCTCTCCACCTTTTTTTAGAAAAATCTTTCCTTTAGGTGTTTCCTATCTCAGGACCAATCTATGACTGTGCTCTTGGCTCACCAGTTTCAGTCAACAGTATCTTCCTTAAGGAAACAAAGTTGGAAAGTGTACTTCAAAATCAGCTACTTGCTTGGTAGTGTTCTCTGCATGGCTGTTGTGAACAAACTAGATTCCAAGGTGTGTGGGCTTCACTAGTAAGAAATTTGATTTCAGAGTCAGTTCTAGGGTTTTATGTTCTCTCCATGAATGTTTCCTTGGAAAGACAGAGTTCTGCTGCACAATTAGGGAGCTGCAGGCTTTCTGGGTTTTTGCAATTTCTAATGCTATTGTGATATTTAAGTGGCAAGTGGGTTCCAGATGCTGGGTTTATTCTTGCTTCCCATTGACTGTTTTTTGGAAAATATGTGAGGTCAGAACTTCATTAAATAGAATTATTGTTTATTATATGTGGTGATCAGCCACTTACAGAGGCTGCAAGTCCTATTTTGTCCCATTTATTGGGGACAAAGAAAAGTCTAAGCCAAATTATTATTTAAGTGCTTAAAATAGGAGTGTTCATGGATTTCAGCATTGTGGAAGGTTTGCTTGGCCCTCTGCAAAATGATGTGTGTTGCTCAGACAACACTTAGAATGTCTTGGTTTACTCAGGGTCCTGAGGTGCTGCTGCTTTAACTTCAGACTATTTCAGTTAATGAGCTGCATTGAATTCACACCTGGGTAGTCACTGATAAAATCATTTTGTAGATTTTAAAATGGAAATGGCTAAAAAAAGTCCTTACTAAGGCTGTCAAAAACAGTCTGGTAAAATATCCATAACACTATGACACCTTTACTCCCTCCAGAAGTGCATTATACAATGCAAATTAACAATTTCCTTCTCTCTCTCCTACAGGAAGAATAATTACAAGTGTAATGGGGTTTGTTTGCCCAGAAGGGTTGTTGCAGACCTGCACACAGTGAGCTATGCTATGCTTCAATGAATGCTGGCAGGCCTTTTGCTTCAGAGGACAGAGAGGCTTTTAGAGGCATCGACAATTTCTTTCTGCAGTATCAGCTCAGCTATTGAAGCAACTTTGCCTCCTGCAGAGGTCTACATTGTGATGTTGTTCCTAGGAAATCTGGCCCTGGCAGAAGCTCTGTATGGAAAGAGATTTATCCTTAAAGAATAAAGTACTGCTGTGCCCGAGGAGTATTATTTGCAAGTATCTAAGCACAAGTCATTTTTCAATGTGCAGCAGAACATGATCTTCACCTCGAAGGGATAGAAATTGGGATGTGCGACAGTGAGAGTTCAGTATCAACAAGATATCCCAAAGAATTATTAAACTGGGAAGCTCAGATTAGAAAAGGTGGGCATATGTTATCATTTTCACCAAGACTGTAAACTTTCCAAAGCTGTTTCCTCCTGCTCACCAGCTGCATTCCTCAGGTTTAGCTTTGTCTGGTATCTGAGTTCGTCAACTGGACTGTTCCTGGTATGGAGTAGTTCTGGAACTCAGGTCATGGACAGTTTAATCTGCACATTTCTTCTTGCTTCTTTCCAGATTGTTTGTAAATTACCTGCAAATAGGATTTTTAATAGGACCAGAAAGAGAGACATTCCTTTTCTAGTAGTCTAACAAGAACATTTTGGCACATTTCCCTAGACTTTTACCTCTTAGATGCCTAAAATACCTGATTTTTTCTTTTCACTGAACATTTCACTGAGAAGTAAAAATGCTTCTAGCCTGTATTCACAGCATAGTTTGATCCTTCAAAAAACATGTAATAGATTAATCTGGTTAAATTGTTTAAAAACCAGAACAAACTGAAATAACAGAGATTTCTTTTTAATTGTCTTGTTACCTTTACCAGCCATGGCTCTAACTAAATATACCTGTGGAAATTCAGCGGGAAAAAGAAAGAAAACTAGTCTTTTGCAATGCAATTCTGTACAACACCATCTATGGGTCCATGATTTCTTTATCCTAACATAGGATAAAGAAAATTTATGGGTCCAGCTTCTATTTTCTGCTGTGTGTGTAATTGGCTCTTTAAATAGTTATATCATACTCTGTATAACACATTGGTGACTTCATATTAATTACTGACAGGCAGGTTGACTTCCAAGTTGCATCCTCAAACATTGCTTATAGCAACAAAGTTTTTACAGAATAAGTTGTATCATAGTCTAGATCTGTTTTGATGGCTAAATCCTGATTTTTCATTTCTTTAGTAAAAAGCATACTGTTATTTAAAGAATTTGTCATATGATTCAGTTCTATAGAGTAAAGCAAATGTGGTAACAGTCATAAAACTTTGTTAAGTGCATAGCACTGACAAGCTGGAGTGCTTTTAGTAACTACGGTTTTCCAGATCCCTACTCTTCCTACTTTTTTTTTTTTCAAGATAGAGCATACATGTGCCAAGTTTATTAGACCCATATCTCCCAGATGCATTCATTAACCAAGATCCTTCCTGTCTGTGAGGGTGTTCCCAGTAAGTGTCGTTTGGCTTGCAGTTCCTGTGACCTGATTCAGAACAGGAAACTTCAGAACATTATTCCCTCCTCTGACGGCATTTGAACTGTTCTGGAACAGAGATGATCATGCAGTAATCATTAATGACCTTTAATCCACTGCTTGTATGCCTTGTGGTTTTAGTGGACTGAATTATTACTGTGGTTTCTGTAAGTCCAATTTTTATTAAAAAGTTGAATAGTTGTTGCAAGAATTCATATTAGCTTTTTATTTTTAATTTTGAAGGAAAGCATGATTAGCAGTGACTTAATAGCTATCGACATCCCTCACTTGATTCATAATATCAATACATGAGGCAAGGATGAGATAAACTCTCAATCACTACACTTTTATTTAGCAGTTTGAAGTACACATCTCTAAAAAAAAAAATTGAAAGCCCAAATACTAGAAAATATTGCATTTGAAAAGGAACCTTTGAGAAGGCACTTGCAAACCTAACTGTGATTAGATGGGGCAGAGAAATAAAATCTATGTTTATTAACACTGATAATATCACTGGCTCAGGAGTAAGGTCAGTGATTACAGCTACACAAATGGGTAAAACTTACTTCCAAATCCCCAAACCTGAAGCACACAGAGGAACACAATAGTTTCGAGACATGAAGAATTTAACATCCTAGCAGAAATCATGAAGAAGAATAAATAAATAATCAATTGGGAGAATTGTTAATCTTTGGTTGTTAGTTACGATATGGTTCATTAGGTGCTCTACTTGACCCTGCTCTGAACAGAGTAGGGCTTGACTATGTGAGCTCCAGAAATCCTTTCCAATCTCATCCATTGTCTGTTTCTGGGAAATGAACAACCAAAAAAAAAGATGAAAAAATGACTGATTGCGTAGGGGTTCATTCATTACAGAAGTAGCATCACTTACCATGGCAGGAACATCTCATCCTATTCTGCAACAAGCTTTCATATCGTTCTCCTACATGTGGCAAAATACAACCCCTTGCACAAATATATCCTGGGGGCCACCCAGCTTGGTAGAAAAGGCCCTGGGGGTCCTGGTGGGGACCAGGCTGAGCATGAGGCCAGTAGTATGTCCTTGCTGCAAAAAAGGCAAATGGTATCCTGGGTTGAATTAGACAAAGTGTAAACAGAAATTTAAAGAAATGATCCATCTCTTTTTCTCAGCATGGAGTGCTGGGTCCAGGGCTCCCCAGTACCAAAGAGATGTGGACACACTGGAGAGATTTGAAGGAAGAGCCACAAGGATGATGAAGGGACTGGAGCATCTCTCCTATGAGGAAGGCTGGGAGAGCTGCCATTGTTCAGCCTGGAGAAGAGAAAGCTCAGGGGGATCTGTTCAGGGTATATAGATACCAGAAAGGAGAGTGGACACAGACAGGCTCTTTCCAGTAATGCTCAGTGACAGGACCAGAGGCTCAATTGGAAACACAGGAGGTTTCCCTCAAACAGCAGGAAACACCTTTTCTTACTATGAGAGTGACCAAGCACTGACACAGGTTACCCAGAGAGGTTGTAAAGTCTGCATCCCTGGAGATAGTCAAAAAACATGTAGACACAGTCCTGGGCAACTGACTCTGGGTGGCCCTTTCTGACAGGGAAGTTGGGCAAGATGACATCCAGAGGCTCCTTCCAATCTCAATCATTCTGTGGTTCTGTGTTTAAAGCTATCAAGGAATGTTATTATGACAGCAGAGGATAAGCAAAATAATAGTAAGAAATTATCCTGAAGGGATTCAGTGAGAAGAGGAAGAAGAGGGGCAGGCACTGATCTGTTCTCTGTGGTGACCAGTGACAGGACTCGAGGGAATGGCCTGAAGCTGTGCCATGGAGATTTAGGTTGGATATTAGAAACTGTTTTTTCACCCAGAGGGTAGTTGGGCACTGGAACAGGCTCCCCAGAGCAGTGGTCACAGCACAAGCCTGACAGAGTTCAAGAAGCACTTGGACAACACTCTCAGGCACATGGTCTGACTCTTGGGGATGGTCCTGTGCAGGGCCAGGAGTCGGACTTTGATGATTCTTGTGGGTCCCTTCCAGCTAAGGATATTCTGTGATTCTATGATTCTACTCATCCTAGAAACCTGGATGGTTCCAATGCAGGGAACAGGGACCAGCTGTCACCTGAGCTACATTAGCTGCTGATCTCATCTCAGCACCAGCTGTGAGGAATTTTACATTCTTGTTGAGGTTGTTAAAGCACATTTGTCAAGTGAGCAGGGTTCTGCACATGGACATATAGCAATGCTATTCATGATGCTGTGCCATTTTGATAGTAATGTGTCCAAAGAAGAGTAATTCATCTTGTTAAGTTTTCAATATCACTTACCAAAATATTGCAGAAACATGACACAACCAAAGGCTTCAATGTGCTCAAACAGACACAGATGCTTTAACTAGAATACTGCAAGCAGCAATTCAGACACTGTAAATCCTGGCAAAATATTTTCATTGAGCTTCATGGTTCCAAAGTCAGGGATTTTCAAGAGTCCAGAAGATCATTTAGTTTGATTTCCAGTCTATCACAGGATTTGAAATATTATGGGCCATGTATCAAAAGATTGACTGCTTCACTGCTCTATGAGCTAACTGAAAAGTCAATATTGTACCAAGATTCCAGATATGTTGTAGATCAGTCAACAGATATGTCTTTTTGGTTTTTTGCTATGCAGGAATATTTAGAGGAAATTAACACATTTGTTTCTCTGATTGCCCTGAAGGAAAGTAAACATCTCATTTCCCACTATATAACTCACTTACTTTTGTACTTCCCTTGTCTACAAGGAACACAAATAGAATAAACTTAACAGAAGTCGTTCTCTGGTTTTGGAGGTTTTGATCGTGCATCCCAAGTCAGTTAACAAAGCTAACAGAGCAGTGGAGCAGCCCCGATTACATACATAGCTCATAGTAGTATGTGTATGTACAGTCAGTAAAAGCTATCATGTTGATTTGACCATTACCATGTCTATCACATCTGGAGTAGAGCAAAGACATAACTAAGATTTGGTCTTCAGCTTTGCTCTTCTATCAAATCATCCTCTGTGATGCTCAAAGGCATATATAAAGAATTCATACATAAAGCAATATCGACCTTTGCTAGATTTTATACACACACACTTACATGAACAAACAAATATATACATATACATATTCATGTTTATATGCTTGCACTCAGAGCAATCAATACAGAATTTAAAGAGACACAACACACTATTTCATTCTATGTTGGCCCTGTGTCATTTTGTTTATTCTTTTGTTGCCTGGTGACTGCCAAGTTTGAACTAAATCTCTTTCCTCCCTCTGTAATCCTCACTTGAGAAGGTGGCCAACAAGAATACTGGTTTTGCTATTTATGTTTCCAACTCAGAAGCTGTCCCAGTAAAAATAAAGTGTCTTGGCATGGGACAAGAAAACATTGCATTCACAGAAGTGGACAGTGCCACCCTTTCCTTCATTCCCACCAGGGGTCAATGAAACTCAAATAAATAGCATGACTCATTCCTTGCTCAGAGTTTCTTCGTTCAGTAAATCATAGATTGATTTACTAAGTGGTGTAGCAAAAAGTCTTGCAACATAGTGAAATGCATATGCAGGTGTACAATGGGGGGTGAGTTTAACCAAAGCTGATTTACTAGCATCTTACAATTTACTGGCTTCACACTTTTTTCCACAGAAATGCGTGTTCTTATGTAAGTATATGTTTTTGACACTAGGAGAACTGTAGCCACTAAATTTTTATACATCCTCTGTGTATCCTTTTCACTTTAAAATCAGGATTTATGAGCTGAAAATTAATTGCATACTTCATCTGTACCTTTTTATTTTAACTCAATCCCTACAACACCATTACAGTCCTTAGCTGCATGTAGGTTTCTTGAGCTTCACTATCATCTAGCGTACAGGAGTAGAAAGAAGTTGTGTTTTTAGTGTTTCTATGAGTATATTGTATTTCACAGGATAAGGAAAGTCGAAAAGATGAAGGGGTGAATACACTTTCTGTCACCTTTTTCATGCATCACATGGCCACTGAAGAATGTGCCAATTGTTTCTACAGTTGCGGTTTCTACAGAATTGCCGTGTAGAAAATAAAATTACAGTGTAAAAATAAAAAAGTACATATAGGTCCCACTTTCATCTGGGATAGAATAATTTCCTTCCTTGTAGCTGGCACAATGATGAGATTGGGATTTAGGATGAGAATAATGTTGAAAACACACAGATGTTTTGGTTGCTAATTGCCTACACTAAGTCAAGGACCTTTCAGCTTCTCACATGACAGTGAGTAGGTTGGGGGCATAAGAAGGGGATACAGCCAGGACAGCTGACTCAAACTGTCCACAGGGATATTCCACACTGTTCGGCATCATGCTAAGTGTATAAACCAGGGTGAAAGCTGGCAAGGGGCCAGCGGCTGGGAGTTGGCTGGACATCGCTGAGCAGGGGGTGAGCAGTTGCATTGTGCAGCACTTCCTTGCATATTCTAATTATTTTTATCCTTTTTTTTTTTTTTTTACATTCATTTTCTGTCCTTTTAGACTAACTTGAATCTCAACCCACTCATTTTACTTTTTCTTCCCCAATTCCCTCCCCCATCCCACTGGGGTGAGCAGCTGTGCAGTGCTGAGCTACCTGCTGGGTTAAAGGACAATATTATATCCTTGAATCACTGAAAGCCATAACTCTGTGATAACACACTGGAGTTCTGAGGTATATGATGAAATCTGCATTAGCAAAGCAGTAGGAAACTTTTAACAAGCTTACCCCTCACGGGAAGGGACATGGATGATTGTAGATACATCCTATTTCCTTGGGCTCTGTATTTCTTCTTTATGAAGAGTGAGGTCTTGGCCTGGATTGTACCTCTGAACTCTTGGAGTTGGGCGAAGACCAGCTGTTCAAACAAAGCAGAAATGATGTCAACTGCTGGCACACAGCAGAACATACAGTAAAGAATTCTGGGTATGTAGGTACACTTGGAGATTTGACATTTTTATAAGAAAAGCAAATGCACAGGACATCCTAAAATCCTTCCTATTAAAAGAAACTTGGTAAGAAATGAAGTACAGTGACAGAAAGGTTTGACTGGGTTTGGACTTTAAAGTGAGGTTACCATAACACTTGATTAATGCTGTTTGAGTCATACTGCAATTGCAGTACATATACAAACTGTTTTAAGATTTACTGTGCAGTAAAAAAGTCTCATTAGAGAGATGTATGGATATTCAGTGCCATGTAAGTCTCCTTTCAGCTCCAGGCTAGCTTTAAAATCCTATTCTGTACTTAATCTGGAAAGTTGGTAATCCAAGTACTTGTGTCTGATAGAATTTAGGACAATCAGATATTAGTGGTCAATTTAACTTCCTTTGGTTTAGAGAAATAGCATTTCAGTGCTCTTAAAATTAGAAAAAGGGAAAAAAAAGCTTTTAAGTTCCTGATTTTTAGTCCCCATTCCTGTTCAAGTATGCTATCGGGGAAGTAGCTTTTTGTGTTCTTTTCTGAAATGTTTTAATGTACTTCAGTGCAAATTGGTTAACAAATTTTTTTAATTATTATTATTGCAAAGGTGATGGGTACATTTTCCTTCATCTTTCTTGGAAATTAAAGGGAGATATTCTGGGTCAATACAGAATGTTTGAATGCTTTAATTTAAATTTTACCATAGGTCTAAGGCCAAATTCAGATCACCTGCTAAAGAAATTGGTTGGAATTGATTGTTTGTAGTAAAATTGATTTCTCTGTGAGTTGTCTTTTATAGAAGTATATAGGTTTCTACATCTTTTGAAGCAGATAGTGTTGGTAATTTATAGACTTTGCACATTATGGTAGGTGTCTTGGCATCTTCTTATTCCCACAGCACCTGTGTCAAACCTTCTACAGTGTCAGATCATTTCTTGTCTTCAAGAAAGCTGGATGAGCTACAATCCTCATGGTCTAATTTGTAACAGAGGCTTGTGATCACCATTTCCTGTAAAGTTTTGAATTCCCCTAATAACTGTTGATATAGCTTGTTACTGAGGAAAAATAAATAAAGTGGTTGTAAAAACAAAAAGTCCCTAACCAGTGAGCATAAGAATGACAATGTTGAGTCTCCAGTGTGCTCATATGCTGCCAGGGCCACTTCCCACTAGGTTTGTTTATGTTTTATCTTTGTTTTTTTTCTGTGGAGTTAATGCACATGAAATGTTTCCTGGATAAAACCCAATACACCATAAAGCTTTTACAGTAATATGATTTATTTATCAAATCTTTTTTATTTATTTGATTTTTTTATTGCCAATAGGTTTAGAGACTATTCTGATTTGAAATACTAAATGAAACAGTTTTCTATAAATTATACAATCTAAACCTTGAAGTCATTGTGAAGGTTTTTTTCCCCAAAGTAAAATCAATTGGAGAAAAAAAATATTAAAATTACTTAAGAGGAAAAAAATTTACCTTTCTCTTGTGTGTCCTTCCCTGTGCCACAACACAACACTTCCCTTGTTTACCACAAAACCTGTTATTTTGCTGTCTGTATGGGTCATCTTTAATTTTTGTCTGCAAGATGTGTCTTAGAGTTATGGTATCAAATGTTTACATACTAATGACAAGGCAGAAGTATACAGTGCTCTGTTTACTTATTTTTATAACTCTATAACAAATAATCCATAAAATATGTTTGTACATAAAACATATTGCCTTTCACCACTGCACTATTCAACCCTATTTTAAAATTAGCTCCAATATGAACTTCCAAAAGTGGCTAATCTTTAGAAAACATAAAGTTTATGAGATAGCCTATTAAGTACTTTCAGTAGCCAAAGCATTGTACTTGAGCAAAAAATCAACAGCCATGTAGACAGAAGTCAAAGCTGAGTTATCTAATAAAATTGTTTTATCTGTATATTTTTTTTATAAAATACGTTATTTCTGATTAGATCTGAAAGGAAAAAAGGCAGGGGAGTTATTGCCCTGATGCAGGAAGAAATTTAATCCTGAAGAAAGTAAATGTCTACTGGAAGTTTTGTCTTTTGCCTTTATCTGTCTAATAGCTGTACAAGAGTCTAATCAGCTTCTTTACTAAGAAAAGGGGCATCTAACAATGCATCTGTGATTTGCTTTCCTACATCTTGTCTAGAATTTATGTTGATTGAGAGCTGAGAACAGAATCATACCTTAAATGGCCTTAACTGATGCAGAAAGCTTAAAAATGAGAGTAAGAACTTGGCAAAACAATTGATGTGAAGTGATTTTTGACTTGACAGAAGCAATAATGGCCACTATTGTGAGAAACTGACAGTGAAAACATTAGTTTTATTTCACATTTTTGAAAGGTAAACTATTCAGAAGTCCTGGTGTACTGGGACAGATATTTAGATCCAGTGCTCACTGTACAAAAGCAAGATTGTGCACTACACAGCAGGGTCTTCTGTATCTTCAGGAAAGGAGATTTGTGCTTCAATCTTGAATCATTTCAGTGATTGAACTTCTTAAATCTTAAGAATATTTAAGTACTTCCTAAAAAGGAAGGGGAAATTAGAATTGTATATTTGGCAGTTTAAATGAATGGTGGATTCCCAGTTAAGATTTGTGAATTTTAGAGAACTTCCTGCCTGCAGTAAAAGTCATCCACCTGATGTCTATAAAGACTTTGAATAGAGCTTCTTGTGTCCCACAATATTGTCGATAGAACTGTGGAAATGCTAGGCCAGGAGAAATAATTGAAAATGACTGGGTATTTTACAGTCTATGTGACAGATATCAGATGTCACTTGCCATATCTAAGTCCTTTAATACCAGAAAAAAAACACCAAATATTTCTAATGCTGACAGGTCCCCTTGTTGCCAAATCTCAGGAATAAGCTGTACTAGTCCTTGCAATAAATCAGGGCTCTGGGAATTTTCGCACACCCACCAGTGCAGCCCTCAGTGGCCTTGCCTGGTAATGACCAGTGTTAGGGTTTAATATGAGGCTCAGGTTAGCATTTTCAGAGGAATTTCCCAGCACTCCTTGCTCCTATTTACCATAATACCATGGAGTGGGGCACTGAAGAGGGGGTGGGGGAACAAGCATTCTACAATTTCCTTTCAGCACATTTACAGCTATTTTTTCAAGCTCAGCATGTGTGTTTTAGAGGCAGGAGAAGGCCAGGGCACTCAGATTGTTGTCTTAAATGAAATTCCAATCTCTAGACAGCCATTAACTTGCAGGTGTGCTGGACTAAAATGTTCAATGTGGTTAAACAAATGAAAGCCAGGCCGTGTATGTGCAGCTTTGAAATGTTTCTCCACATGAGATGAAAAAAGAAAGATGTCTATGCAAACATATTTGGATGTAAATACATAAAATTAAAAGTGAAATGATGAGGCTTTTGGCCAAAGGAGTTTCAAATGTGAAAGGTCTATTGTACTTAAATGGGAGTGTATCAGGACATCTTATTTAAGCAGCCGAATCTGACACTCACAGAAACTTTACCTATAAAACTCCTGCAAAGCACCACGTTTTTTTGTTACCCATTCATAACATCCCACTGCTAGGGCATTACTTTAGAACTGATTTAATCTCATGATTTTGTTTGTTTGCTATCCCTGAATTTTAATTTTTCTGAAGCTGTATTTTTTTCTGAGAGCACAATGAGAGTTCTTGAATCTTTTTAGCACTTCATATGAAGTGGGCCTGAGTGGCTGACACTGAGTACAGACTTTCAAAAAAATGAAGAGATCTGTTAGGGGTACAGAAGCTTTTACTTATTAGGAGTACATTTTCCAACATTAATAATCGCAGAGATGGAGCTCAGCCCTGAGATCTCCTGCAGCTACATGCAACACAGCTGGCCCACTGCTGAAGATAGGAATGGTTTTGCTGAGGTAATACTCATTACAGGATGTCTTTCTCTTGTTTTTATTTGCCATCTGGTTACAAATGGGTGTATTTTCTCAGTGCAGGGTTATTTCAAATATTTTCAAGAAGAATTCTGATTCTTAGATTGCTGCCGTATGTTGTTTCTCTCTGCTGCCTGATTAAAAGTCATAAAACAAGAAATTTGGTTCAGTTTCCATATTAGATGGGATGTCCATCATCAGCACAAGACTTACAGGAACTTGAGAACAATTTCTTAAAAACTTAACATAAACATTGCTGAGAGTAAGCACATTCCACGTGGTGATGGGACTGGGGATAATGCTAGGTGCGTGTGTGATGCCTTTAACTGTAAGTGAAGCTATCCTGACAAAATCACAGTAAAATAAAAATTACCTCCATTTTACAGATGAAGAAAGTGAGATAAATCCTGTGACCTGTACAATGTCATGCGGGAGGTGTGCAGCAGAGCCAAGAACTGAACAAGAAGTTGAGTTTCAGTCAAATGCCTTAGTCACAAGCACATCCATAATCAGAACAGTCTGTTTTAAAGACCATTTGTATTTGTTTCTCTCCTTCTCATCAGTCTGCTTGTCATCAAAACTGAACCAAAGAAGGAACTGATTGCAAAAAGAAATACTAAGGTGGATTTTTTTTTACAGTAAATTCAGATGTTTTTAATGTGTAATAGATTAAAAAGTATAACTGAGCATATTAGAGGAATGAAATGGTTACCTCAAAATGAACTGATTGTAAGTGACAGTGTAGCAAGTGGATTTTTTGGTATATTCTTGCCAGTTCTCATGTATTTTAGAAGGAAAATGAGGTCAATGCAATGTGTTCTTAAATGTCATTTTGGTTTTTACATTAGCCAGCTGACACTGAGGATTTCCTCCCCTACACTAAGGTTGACTGGCCTTTTCCTGCAATAAGGAAATGCTGTACTTTCCCATCAAATTTGAAAGTAAGCATATATGAGATTCATATTTACTAGCTATACAAATTTGGAACAAAACCGAATATTCTCAGTCTAGTGAAAACGGACAATAAAATCTTTTGTGATCGACATATTTATCCATATTATATATTTTTCAAAATTAGCACTAAAACTCAGTTTATAATTAGCAAGTAGCAGCTGGGCATATCATTTTAAAGTAGAATGTTTATAATCCCTTGATAATATTCAGCAAAAGTTTAGCCAAGTGGACTTTTTTCTTTTGGTTCAAACACTGAACAGATGAAACACCTTTTCCGGAACAACATCTGTGAGTAAGAGAGTCTCTGACCTTTTCCTGGGATTTGAGTAATTTCTGTTTAGACCCACACTCTGAGGGCAGACTGCAGCTTCAAACCATTGCTCACGTCAAAGACTGGAAGAGTCCACCACGGAGAACCTGAGTAAACCTCCTTCCCATGTACCACTGACAGCTGTGCTGTGCAGATGTGCACCCTCCTTTCCTCCATATGAACTGCTCAGCCTGGGTCAGGGTTGGTCAATGGTGACTAAGCTCATACCGTAGTTCTCTCTGTTGCTACCTTTGTGAGCTTGAGAAAATGCTTCCCTTTTTCTTAGCTTTCATTTTCCTCATGTAGTGACTGTGCTTTCAGCTTTCGTTGTGAGATTTATGGGAATACCCTTTGGACTAATCCTAAATCATAGGTCTGGATTTCTGCTAAATTATTTTTTTAATGGGAAATAGTGGCCATCAATATCAGGATTCCCCTCTTACAGATCACATGGCAGAAACCCAGAGTTTATATTTACTTACCAAAAGCACACCAGAGGTTGCCAGATGAGGCAGAAACTTAATACAGATTCCCATGACCCAGTCTAGTTCAGAGAAAATCTTTGAAAAAAAAAAATTTTTGGGTTTTTTTTTTATCTTATCTGTTCATATTCTCTTATCTGATTCTTGAGATATGCTTATTTCCCAATTGGTTTGTCTTTTTCTATCTCACGAGCACTTAAGAGGGTTACAAGTGGCAGAGGAGCATAGTTCTCTGATCTACTTGCCCCACACCTCTGAGGCATATTTCTTCCTGTGTGTGACAACGGGAATGAAGAATGGATGAATCAATGCAAAGAAGAGACTTAGAAGTGTGACCATAATGCAATTCAGTTTTAATATTTGTAATTTTTTTTCCCTCTTATTTTCAAACTTGTGAAAGA
Source organism: Pachyramphus minor (assembly GCA_013397135.1). NCBI lineage: Eukaryota > Metazoa > Chordata > Aves > Passeriformes > Tyrannidae > Pachyramphus > Pachyramphus minor. Next base: position 79,648 of record VYXB01007292.1, on the reverse strand, counting down.
ATCCAAACTGTGTCAAGATTGGAAGCAGAGAAAAGGTTAGGGGGAAAAGATAGTACACACATTATGTGAGAAAGTATGTGGAATATAACAGAGGGTATCGTTCTGTTCTGTCCTAAAAGTGAGATCTATTGTTGAAAGAGGCCACCAACTGCTTATTTCTACCTAGTTTCATCTAAACAATCACTATGATTAAATAGGCATAAGTTCAAATCTACAAGACAAAAGGAGTAGGTCAAAAGTTTCACTTTTTTTGCACAGCTACCACAAGTAAGTGAAAATAGACCTGTGAATAAAAATAGAAGGTAATCTTCCAAAATCAGGATCAAGAATACTGATGCAGAAGCAATGATTTAGGAAGCAGACTATTGAAAATTTGCTGGTGTTTAACATCTTGTGCATCTAGAATCTGTTAATATGAGATCATTTTCCACTGTGTTTTTCTTCAAGAACTATGTGGTCTCAGCTGGTAACAAGCATTCCTCATTGTATTTAGTGTAATTTCCCATGAAGAACTTCTTGTTAGTCAGACCAGTTTTGGTTTCTGAATGTGTTTCTAGAAAATGCTGGACAGCTGTTTTGAAAACTTTAGTTAGCTAGATTGCTGATCCTCATCCATTTTTTTCAAGAAATGGTGGAAAAACTGTTTATGCTTTTTATTTCTCCACGGTAAACAGAGTCATTTCTAAATGGCAGGTCCCACAGCCCTCTGCTTCTCAAGCACATTGTTTGGTCCATATTTTTGCATCCAAGTCCTCTGAGTCATTCATAGAATCATAGAATGGTTTGGGCTGGAAAGGACCTTAAAGATCATCTAGTTCCAACCCCCCTGCCATGGGCAGGGACACCTTCCACTAGACCAGGTTGCTCCAAGGCCCATCCAACGTGGCCATGAACACTGCCAGGGATGGGGCAGCTGCAGCCTCTCTGGGCAACCTGTGCCAGGGCCTCATCGCCCTCACAGGGAAGAATTTCTTCCTCTTATCTAATCTAAACTCACTCTCTTTTGGCTTGAAGCCATTCCCAAACATCCCAACAGTAAGAAGTCTTATAATTTTCTAAGTGTTTTCTTCTAATTGAAGTTGTCAGGTAGTTAAGAGGTGCTTTCAAGGACAGTAGATTCTTACAAAGACTTTAAAAATCTATCTTAAAGGTGGAAATGGTGGTTTCGTTTTCTATACTTTGAGGTATTTAGATGCCTAAATTTTGTTGACTTCATTTTGTTTGACTTCATTTTCTCGTTGTACATCTCTTCTTGAAATGCAGGAGAATTCAGGTGAAAGGTAAACTGTTCTCCTGGAGTTCAGTTCCTGAAGCACAATGAATTTTCTTGTCACCAGTTGACAGCAAAACAATTATCAATACCCAAAATAAGTGCCAGCACAGTATTTATCTCCTATTCAGCTTTCTGTATCAGTAAGAAAGACAATGTAGTAGAGTGCATTGACACTACTTTTGGACTTGAGATTAATTATTGTTTCCAAATCCAGCACTGATTTGGAGTGTGAAGACAGTTAACTCACTGCACCTGCTGCTGTTCTACGTCCCTCTGCATATCCTCTGAGACACAGGTAGCTTCTTACTAGCTGTTTGGAGTACAATATGCCCACATTTCAACTGGAACTCTCCTATTTCTGTAGTGGTTCAAATAGTAATGCCACTACAGATTTTGTTTACTTTTCCACAGGGGTGCAACTGTGATTGTTTGCAATAAGTTTGGTTATTTCCATCTCATCTGTTTGAACCTTGACATTTATCTGTCTCTCCCTAGACAGACATTCCCCTCTGGTGAGCCTACAATAGCTTTTCAGAGAGGATACTGTTTCTGCCCTGAAGAGTTTCCATGACACTCAAGATAAGGACTTTTGTCATGAGCCATGCAGCTTCCTCTGCTTTCAAGCTGCCTTTCTTGATGTTGGGTGTTTGCTTAGTGTGTACCAGCCCAAAGAGCAGTGAAGAAGCATTTTCTGTCCCTGTGGTTTCATCATGGGCCCTCCAATTTCTGCTTGACCTCAGCTCCTTTCAAACTGCCTTGCAAAATAAAGTTGGAAATTGGAAACAGCAATAAAAGGTGGAGCTCCATATTTGTCCTCTGCAATTCTGTACCATTTGCTGGTATTAATCTCCTGCCTGATGGTGATCTCTAATGTGAATTCATGCAACTTTCACGATCCCTATAGAAGGGTTAGTCCATACTGTGCAATATATTCTATTTTGCAAAGTGTGCACCTTGTTTTGTCAGTGGTTTTCTACTGGCAATTTTGGAGTTGTTAAAAAAATGCTCAAAATCACTTAGAATGAACAAAAGGAAGTATTTAGAACACTTCTGTGGGGGCACAAGTTCTAGTTGCTGAAGATAGGTCTATAAACTAGACATCTCAGGAAATTAATAAGAGCAAAACAACTTTGATGCAGATGATGTTATCTTTTTTTTAGTAGATGAGCCTGTCAAAAGACTCTATACTTTTGCTCAGTCTATTGGGCTCGAAGTATTACATCTGAATATATAGAATCATAGGATATCTTGAGTTAGAAGGGACCCACCAGGATCATCAAAGTCCAACTGCTGGGCCTACACAGGACAGCCATGACAATCCCACCATGTGCCTGAGAGCATTGTGCAAGTGTTTCATGATATGTTTAGTTATGCAGAAAACCACTAATAACCTAGGAACCTTGGGTTTGAGAGTCCTGCCTTTGCTGCTTCCCAGAGAATTGCATGGGCAACTTGATGTAATACTACAAGCTTTGGATCACTTAGGGATGCAGAAGATTTTTATCCTTTACCGTTCTTACCTTTCTGTTACCTTCCACTTCCAAGGGATCTTTTTTTTGAACATGATACAAAATAGTATCAGATAAGAGATAGGGAGTGATCTCCAAAATTCTCATGCAGTGGAAAAATAATGTCCTACTTGTAGCCAGGCATGATATAGACTTCTCACAGGTCCCTTCATTGCATGCATTAATAGCAAGACAGAGAAACAGCAGGGAAGGTGGTGTTTATCTTTTTTCCTCCGCCTGTGCTGAACTGCCACACTCTGTAATACTTAATAAACCAGGAATAAGATTGCTGGGAAAGTGGTGTAATCTTATATACACATCATTCTGAGGAAACTTAAGATACTGGACTTCATATTGCTTTGCAGTCTAGGGGAAAATAAACTTTTTCTTCTGCATTGGCAGTTGCATGTGGTGTAGCCTTTTTGTGCACGTTTCTCCCCCTAAAAGATTTATTCTCTGTTTCTTTTTCATAAATCCCAGATGAAACTTCTAAGTCCAAAATAGTTTGAAGCCACTGAACTTTCATAAGATTTGCTCTAGAAGCTGATTTGCATGGAACATGGAAGTCTGAGGCAAGAATGACTGCAGACTAGAATGTGCCATAGATCTATGCCAGAAACTTTGAACTCAGGTACAAGTGAATCATTTCCAAGTAATCTGGCCCACACAATGGAATATTTCCTGTCTGGAAGAATTACATACTGCCTGGGTGGGCTTGTGAATGGTGAGAAAAAAAACCCCAAAGATTAAAAAGTCCCTGCTCCACTCCAGCAAGGACGTCTGAAATGCCAAGGACTTCTGTTCATGTTTTGGGTTTGCCCTGCCACAGGATAATCAAAGTGTATGTGAAAGGCTGCAGCATGTTTTGCCTTAGCAACACCCTCATTATCTCCTATTTTGTAGCAGATATATAAAAGCAATGACTTTTCCTTGTCCTCTCAGTGTCTACATGGTAGATTGAAAAGAAAGAAAAAAAGTATAATCTTTTAAATTTTTATTATGAAGCACATAATAAACTAAACTACCCTTAGTTGGAGGCTGAGGAGGGGAACCAAAGAACTGTGTCAGCTTAAAATCTTCACATTTCTGAACAGAGGGTAATTGCCACCTGATGAGAGTTAGAAGGAAGTTTCCCTGGACATGGTTCTCCAGGTAGCAGCCCCCATTGGACTGTGATGTTGGGCCTCAACTAGCCGGTGTCAATCAGGACAACCACTTGCTGTAGAGCATCTTCCAGTTGTTTTGCTGTACAGCCAGGAACATTGCACCTGGGAAGAACCACCTAAGAAGTGACTCATCCCACTGGGTAGATTTCTGGAAGTATGGCTGCAGGAGAAAAAGTTTTGTTTTGCATAAAGGGCAATGTCTCCTCCTTAGTGCTAAAAGTGAATTATTTTTCATGACCCATTTTAAAAACGTTTGCTCTGGTGAAAAGCTGAAATTTCTCATTTGTTTATATCTAACACTGTGCAAGCTAATGGTGGGCAACCTTCACACCCTACAGCAAACAGCGCTCAGAAACCTCATGTCTCATTCAGACAGAGGTTCTATCACTTCCTGCAGTAACAGGGTCCCCCTTCCCAAAAGAACCAGGCATGTTTGGATCACCTTCCCAAAGTGGGGACCAGTGTCTCAAGTTGGTCATCGCTGAGGGAACAGGAACACAGAGTGGAGAGTTCCACTGCACCACCATTTCCAAGGGAGTAGGTTGAAGTCAGTTTGTTTAATATCTATGAACAAACCTTACAGATGAGCTCATTGTGTCCTTGAGGAATCAGGCCTGTGGGTCCCAAGGCTCCAATCCTTAATGTTATCCCTCTCCATTCATTATTTTTTTGAGCTAAAATTTAATGTAACTGAATAGTTTTATCCAAGATTAACAAAAATCAATCCCTCATGCAGCTCCATTAAATTCATTGGAGTTACACCAAGCATGACTTTGGCCCATTATATGTTTTCTCTGAAGATGTGAATCATCTCTAACACAGCTTCACTGATTTAATATTTTGGATAACAGACTGATACTAGTAATTCTACAAAACCTCAAAAGCCATCCTCAAAATTTTCCATAACTGCTTTTTTCAAAACCATGTAGAAAGTCTTGCAATTGTACAGGATGAAACATCAGGCCACAGAACTTATATAGAAAACTTATAAATGTCTAATTTTAAGGCATTGCTTAGCACAGAAGTTTCTGGCAGTATTTTTTTCTCTGAAATAAGAAGGCTGTTGTTCCTAGGTCTTACTATATTGACTTTAAATGTGATCTATCAGGTCCCCTGTCTAAATCATACTCTCTTTGAAGTTTTGGTACTGAATGTGATCTACCTTGTGAATAGGACCTTGTTCTGACTGATTTCCCAGAAGAAAAATGCTACCACTGTGTAAAATCCTTTTTTTTTTTAATAAATTTGCAATATTTTTTGTTCAAACATATCAGCCAGGTTTTCTGAGTTTAAACAGATTTCCAGTTATATTCCTATGCTTGAATTCAGTTTTCAGTGGTAGGGACCTCATGATCAAGTTTTATTTTGATATATGGATATCTATAATAAGGTGGCTGTGTAATGTAAATGTTTAATTATAACCTAATCTAAAATTACTTGTGTTGCATTTGGAAATTTGAAATTAAACAGAATAGTGAAGCAGCCCTTGATTTGCTGAGGAGGATGTACTCTGATTAGGCTTCTCAACACTGATTCTGAGTCAAATTTTGGAGGACAGTTACCCACCAAAATCTTGACTTTCTTTTAGTAATGCTGAGACATGTGCCTGTTTCATTACCATTCCCCTTATATATAGAGGCACCATATTTAATACTAATGCATGTAGTATTCTCTACTTTTGAATCAAAAACCTACAATTTACGATATTAATCAATTGGCCAATTTCAGTCTTTTCTCATTGGAGAATTAATCCATTAAGACTGTTCTTTCAAAATCTAGTTCTCTAGAAGCCCTTCTACAGCCAGGCATAAATTCTTTTTTATATTTTTCTAATTAGATAAGCATTTAAAGAATGGAAAGCTGAATCAGTTACAATACATACCAGTTTTATCACTGGCTGTAAATGTATTTAGATACCCAATTCATAAGAATGCTGATGTCCAGACCTGTTGAGTTTCTGACTTCATCTGTTTAATGTCAGTATAACTTTTCTCTGTTGTTTTTTTTTTTAATACTTTTCTTGATTTCAAGTTGTCTATTGCTGAGATTATTCCTTGTTTTGAGCATGAACTAAACCTAGATTAAATGGGTATCTAAATATTTCTAAGTACATAAAATAGTATATTTATAAAATTATAACTTACCAAAAGGCACTCATCTCATGAACAAATATGTTAGAGAAGATCTTTAGACTGAGTTCACTAATGCTGAATGTCAGCAGAAAGAAATTATTTATCTTGGTTATGAGAGTAATAAGTGCAATGAAGGAATATGAAAAATGAAACATTGTTCATTTTAGTACAAGATTTAATAGTAGGACTGAGAACCTGGGAAACAAATGTTTTAAAACCAAAGAGATCTCCACAGCAAAATTATTTGAAAAGTTGCATAATTTATCTGGAAAACCACGGGAAGAAATAGAACTTTTTTATAGAAAGAAGAACAATTTATCCATGGAGCTTACTACAAATTCACTGTCGTTGGCTCCTTGAAAAGTGAATCCCTTCTCCTTCACACAGCAATGAAAATCATGGCAAATAGCTGCATAAAGAGAAAAGTGTATTTTGTCATGATGAAGGAAGAGAATACTAGGGAATCTTAATTTTCAGTCAAAGCTACCATTTGGAGGAAGAAAAAAACTACCAAAAGAAGTGGCAACCCTATGTTTCCCCTCTTCTTTAATTTTGAAATTCGGGGGGGTGGGGGGGGGAAGGAAATGGTTACCAGCTTCAGCATCTGTTCAATAGTTTACTTTTCCAGTCTGGACCAATGCTCAGGAGTTTTTGCACAGATCTAGATGCTTTCTGTCTTTGTGACATGTTTTGTAGGAGAAGAAAGTCTGATAAGTTTCTCCTTGTTTCCAGAGGAAAATACTATTTTTTTACCTACTACCTGGACAGTTTAAGTTTTGCAAGTATCATTTCCTTCCTTGAAGAAAAGGCCTTGATCTAGGAGCAGCCTGATTCAAATATGTCCCAGAATCCTTGATAAAGGGGAAATCTTTTTTTCCTAATGTTCACATGTTTGACAGTATTCTTGTACACTTGTCTTTGTTCCTGCAATGAAAGAGGAATTCATTCAGCACTTCTTACTCAGTCTTTCAGTATCTGTGGTGAGGCACAGTTAAAAATATTAGAGAGGATATTGAGGAGAAAAGGGTAGTATTGTGAGTATTTAAATTATTCACCATGAATTCAGGATGAATTACAATAAAGAAAGTGTATGTTGGATCCCATTGAGTCACTGAAGGAATTTCATTTAAAAAAAGATTAATTACTAAGGAACCCTTGATGTGTTTCTGCAAAATAGGGGGAGGAGAAGCATTACCCTTATGTCACAGATTTAATAAGTGAAAATTTCTAGTCTGTGGTGAAATTTGCCCTGTAAGGTCTCCTCGACACTGAAAGTAATTTTAATTTAAATTTACAAAATCACTTATATGACATATGTCATTATATAACCTCATCACAGTATAATCACCATCACTCATTTAAAAACTTTGACTTTTGTGGTTCAAAAGTACTATTGCAGATGCTTTGAGTTCTTTATTATTCTTTTTTTTCCAGATTATCCCCATGACACGCATCAAAAATCTCACAGTTTGGAAGCAATAAAACTAATTTGAGACCATATTCTGATCATCCAGTATTATCCTATGTTTAGGTTAGCTAATACTATACTCTTAAAAAAACCAAAAAACAAAAAAACAAACAACCAAAAAACAAATCAAACCAAACAGAACCTTTTCATATGTTATCTTTTAACATCCACTATGATGTGTGAAAACATGTGAAAAGAAGTGCAGGAATATACGGTGGTGCCATGACCAGTACCAAGAGCTTCCTCCTAATAAGGGAAGAAGTGGAGCTTTTGCATAATTTGAAAATTGGAGGTGGTGAAAGGACTGTTATCACAAAAAGTGATGGCTTTTGTTGGTGTTTATTAGCCACACCTTAATAATTATGCATATGATTTTCCCACTCTTTCACCATAAACCCACATACAAGTATTTTTTTCTAGAGGTATACATTTGGGGGACTCTGAGGCATTGCAGTTTTCACAGCATAACTTCTTGTATTACATTTATTTAGTAATCAGGCAGAGCAGAACTGCTGCCCCAGTTTTTCCTGTTTTGCTAGAAGGATCGAATATACTCCATCCTTTCCAGGTCTTCAGGTCTGCAGCACATCTCTTGAGGGCTGTGGATTCAGATACCCTCCTCCAGCTGCATTCTTTATTCAGCAAAGATTTTTGACAGCTGTGTTTCCATGACCTGGGACTTTTGTTGGCCTCATCTCTGGGTGACTGGGTGAGATGAATGTCAAAGTGTGCTATGGTGTCTACTGGCAATCTGGAGGCTCTTCAGAGCTCTTTGAGGGTCATCCCTGAGATGACACACAGAAAACGTGTGTTACACCAAAAAGGTGGATAGAAGAGTGAAATACACGCTTGCTTTTATTTTTTTGTAATAGCAGAATGGGACACACTGAGGAGACCCCAGTCCTTGCTAGCAACCAGCCTGTGTTGCTTCCATTGGTAATGGAAGGTGTTGGATCTCTTTGAAGTACAATTACAGGCACAGCTTTTACTTCTAGCAGTTTGCAGATGCCTAGACCCAACCCTCCCTGTAACCTCTCTGGGATGCAAATGTCCTGGGAGTTTCTGAACTTCAGTAATACCTCAAAGCCATCAAGATAAGTGGTAATCCATAACTGGGGTCCACTGAGAAATATTGCACTGCTTTTGCTGGATTAAGTCAAAACAACTGCCTAGAGGGGCTCATTATAATGATAACCATCAGATGTTAAAGAATTTAGATCAGAAGGGAAGAGGGTGGTAACTCTAGCACTCAATGTGTCACCAGTCCAACTGGTTTCAGAACAGCTGCAAGTTAAACGTTATTCACACCATTCAGGCCTTGAAACACTTTTCAGATATGTAAAGTTTTCCACTCCTTAAAAACCACTTCTTCTGCCATTTGGTTCCTGATTTGCACTGGAGATGGTTTGACTCATCGCTAAACTATCTTCAGGCTGTAATACGGAAGGGATTATAAATAACTCCCTTTACAACTATTAATGCCATTGCATGTTGTGTTATTTTGCTTTCTCAAACATATATATTTTATTGTTAGAAAAACATAGATCAGTAGAAGAATGTATATGGATGTCAAAACAGATGTACAAGATCCAATCCCTGGATCTTGTAAGTCAGCCTAATAAGTCAGTGTAAAATCAGAATATTTAAAAATTTTTGAGTGTGCACATCCTGAAACATACAAAATTATTCACTCCTTCCCTCATCAAATGAATAGTTTGTCATAATTCAGAAGATAAATTCAAAGATGAAGTAATCCACTAACTATTGCATACTGATGAGATAAGTTTGGGGGTTTTTTGGGTATTTTATGGTACTAGGTTGTAAATCACAGGAACAATAAACAGCGGAAGTAGCATTGCTCTTTAATTGGGGGATAAGTCATTCCAGTTATTAAATCTGAATCAGACAGTGGATGAATGGCATTATTATTCACTGCTCCCAGCGAGAAACTTCCAACATGAAGATTGCATGGAGGTTTGGGAAGGTTGGTTGGGGTAAAGTAGTATTCAATGAGACAAAGCAGGCACTGTTAGGTCTATCTGACAGAATCTGTTCTCTCAAACAATCATGAAATGGTTACCTCTGACTGAAGAAAAGAGCAATTTGTGATTATTGAGTAAGACATTCTCGAAGTGTTCTGCTCCAACAGGCTAACAATAATTCTTGGGTTTATAAGAACTACAGAATGTCCATAGATGAGGATGATTACCAAACAATAGATTAAATCATGCCTGTCACAAAGCTCAATGTTGCCACATTGGTACATTGATTAATGGTATTTGGCAACTCTCTGAATGGCCATTTGCCATTCATTCATGGGTGCCCTCTGGAATATAATATGGGAGTGACCTGTTGGGAAAAGGAATTTTTTTTTCATCTGTTCATTGTTTCTACTGTAGTAACAGAGGAACACTGGGGGTGGATGAAGTCAAGACCTCGAGCTAGCTTTGTCTAAGTGGGTATAAACTGAGAAGGGGGGAAACTAAGAGAAAATCAGTTGCAATCAAGACAGTACAATGTGGTAATTTAAATCATTATTCTAGATGATCCAATTGTTTCTTCCACAGCACCGTAAATATCATATGATTAAAAATAATTTGTATTAATACTTTCTTTTTCTACAGATATGTATATTTTGGATGGATTTTTTTTCACAACAATTTGCTGTTCTATTTCAGTCTTTCATTCAGAATCCTAGAGGTTCTATGGAAAAGGTTATATCAGTTCCTGTCACAGCTTAGAGTGGTGGAGAAAAATACTCTTTCCTCCCACTCTTCTCAGCAGCAAGGATGGCCATATAGGAGACATGTTCTGTGTGGGGCATAGAGAGGTTCCTTTGCCTTCAGGTCTCCACCCTAATGAGTAGGGAAGGATGGAGCAAAGACAACCCCAAGTGGTTTGGTTCAAATGAGCAGCTTGACTCTATTTGATTTTCCTCCTACATCACCTATTCTGACACAAAATTTGGATGAATTCTTATGAGCAGAGAATTGACTCAGTAATATATTGAGTTTTAAAGGAAAATTGATATAGCTCGACCTGAAAAATATACATCTTTGAATAAAAGAGACCACATTTTACTTTTTTTTATTTCAAGCTCATGCAAGCTTCTGCCCTAAATCAAAAATTATACTCTAGATGATATCTGAGATTTGACATCACTTACATTTGTAATAAGTTGCCTGGGGAAGTGGTGGAGTCATCATCCCTTGAAATGTTCAAGAAATGACTGGATGTGGCAGTTTGTGCTGTGGTTTAGTTGACATGGTGCTGTTTGGTCAAAAGTTAGACTTGATGACTTTGCAGGTCTTTTCCAACCTTAATGATTCTATGATTCTATGATTATTTGAGCTCTGTTCAGCTGACCTTCAGATGACATTTCATGCACTTCTTAGTCTTCCCACAAACACCCAAACCAGATGGAATTACAATTCTTTAGAAATGAATATCAAACTGAAGAATCTTGTCATCCTATTGGCACTTTGAAGGAGGAGAAAGGATGACTATTTGTCAACATTATTTCTTCTTTTCCACTGTAATTTTTCTGCACTTCTCTTTTTTTTTCCTGTTTGTATTATTACTCCATTCATTTAATAGCACTCTCCATAGAGATTATATTATTATTTCTCACTTTGTGTTGTTCCTGGTTTAGTTATTATTCCTCAAAAGCATCCTTAAGCCAACGTAAATCAACAATTTGGGTAACCCAACTGAGATGCTGAAACACAGAAGTAACATTTTCTCTGGGTCTTCAATGTAGAGATCTAATAGAGGGTTAATTTTCAGTTGCTTTTTAATGAAGTTTGGATGGTCAATTTGCAGATTATCACCATATAATTTGCTTCTTGTAGGAAGTTCCATACTTAGTTATGAAAAGCTGATTTAGACTTCATAGGCTCTAAGCGATCATGGTATAACTGTCACTGCTTTTGAAGGGCTATTTTGGGTATAGTGAGTATGTTTAGAGCTATATGTTGACAGAAAATGTATTTGAAAATATAAGTGCATTCTCAAATGTTTTCTTCATAAATCTAAATATCCTATGTTTTTTCAGAATCTAAACTTCTCAATAATTTTATCAACCTGATGAATGGGGGTTTTTTTAATCATAAGAAATCTGGAACTCATATGCAAGAAAAACTAATTCTTCTTTGGAGGTGGACTTTTCATCTGACTGTATTGGCACTTGAAGTGAAAGCTGCAAGCTTACTGCAACCTGTAGACAATTTCCTATGCCTCATATCTTGAATGCTGTGGAGCAGCTGCCCAGAATTTCCACTGCTGTTGTGGTTGCCTATTCTACTGGGGTCTCAGAGATCCTATAATGTAGCTGGTTTGGGAAAATTTACAGAAAAAAAAGAATTATTTCCCTCACCTCCTGAAATTAATTGCACTTGATTGGAATTCCTTGACTTTGGAGGAATTAGCATTTCCTTCATCTTTGTGTGTCTGAGTGTGGGCACTTTATCAATTAAACCATGTTTGAAAATTCTCACCATTAATTTTGAAAAAGAAGAGTTTTCTGAAATGTGTAAAGATTGATCTGTAACTTTTACGAATTTTGGTCTTAATTTATTATATAAAATAAGACAATGTTTGTATCATACCTTCAAGTGTGCATTATTTATTTATTTAATTTGAACATGATTGCAAGGAAAGATTTTAATATCACTTTTTGTCACAGACAGTCCATTTCCATGAGACCATATACCTGAAGGGAGCCTACAACAAAGACAGGAGACTGTTTACAAGAGTACGAAGTGACAGGACATGGGGCACTGGCTTCAAATGGAAAGACAGTAAGCTTAAATTTCATATTAGGAAGAAATTCTTTGCTATGAGGGTGATGAGGCACTGGCACAGGTTGCCCAGAGAAATTGTGGATGTCCCATCCTTGGAAGTGTTCAGGGTCGGGTTGGATGGGGTTCTGAGCAACGTGGTGTAGCGGAAGGTGCCCCTGCCCCCTCCCTGGTAGGGGGTGGGTACTAAGTGGTCTTTCAGGTCTCTTCCAACCCAAACCATTCTATAATTGGGTATCATATGAGCTCCTCTCCGTGCATACAGCATTGGAGCAAATGGCTTGGTTATCTGAACTACATTATCCAAAGACAGCAACTGTGGAGCCTCATCAAGAGAAATGTTTCCTATAATGTTTTTACCTTTCCTCTTATATACTGTGTAAAAAGTTATTTTGACATGTATCCATGCCAGAAGGACTCATAAAAACTGACTTCTAATAATCTCCATTAATTGCTTTTCAAAACACACCAGAAGCTCAGCACCAGGCATTAGGATTGTCTTGGTTTTTAATGACTCAGCATTAGTAATGCCACTTATACCTATTAATTCCTTCATCTCAAGGGAATGCAGGCAACATACAGATTTTGCCATATTTGGAATTAGTTGCCTTTCTCCTGTGTCAGTTAAAAACTTGCTGTTGGAAAAGCAATAGTCCTTCACAAAGGTCTCCTTTAGAAAAGGTGATTCAGAAAATGCAAAAATGCAGGAGCCAAAGAATGACATGTGAAATTTTTTATTTTTGTTATTTTTATGAATACACTCTGAAGTATTCATAAAAATAAATATTAAAAGTCCATGCATGTTTTGCAGCCTTAAGCTTCAGATGAACATGTCATTTGAAAGGCCTTCCAGAGGACTTGGAGGCCTGAAAGAGTAGTGTGTTGACACATCTAACATAATCACCATGAGCTGTTAAGTAGTGTCCACACAAATATTTTGAGTCACGTGGTGTTAGAGCCTGCAGTGTTCCTGAGTTGAAATCTACTCAGGGATGTAGAAATAAGAGAAGGTTATCTTCTGGAACATCAGAGGTGAGTTCTTACACTGATGGAGGCAGCCCTGGTTTCTGAGGTAACCTACATATTCCTTGAGAAATGTGTCTTATCCTTGTTAACCTACTGTGAAGCAGTGACATTATGCGTAGGGTTTGCACAGCAAGACTTTGACAGTGGGTGGACTAGAGGGGTGGCTTCTGTGAGAAGTTGCCAGACACTTCCTCCATGCCCAAAAAAGTCAATGCCAGCTGGCTCCAGGACAGACCTGCTGCTGGCCAAGGCTGAGCCCACCAGTGATGGCGGAAGCATCTCAGACATAATGTATTTAGAAGGGGAAAAGGTACTGTGAAAAAAACAGCAGCAGAGAGAGGAGTGAGACCATGTGAGAGCAGCAGCCCTGCAGACACCAAGATCAGTGCAGAAGGAGGGACAGAAGGTGCTCCAGGTGCCGGAGCAGAGATTCCCCAGCAGCCCATGGTGCAGACCATGGTGAGGTAGCTGCATCCCTGCAGCCCATGGGAGATTGTGGGGGAGCAGAGATTCACCCGCAGCCCCTGGAAGACTCCATGCTACTGTGGAACTTCCAGTAGACCAAGTCCCATCCAACCTGGCCTTAAACTTGTGCATGTGGCATTCACTACTACTTTGAGCAACCTCTTTCAGTGTCTCATTGTCCTCATAGTAAAGAATGTCTTCCTAATATCTAATCTAAACCTACTTTGAGTTTGAGACCATTCTCCCTTGTCCTGTCACTACATGCTCTTGTAAATAGTCTCTCACCATAGGTACCTCATATGCTCAAATGAGAAGTAATGAAAACAAGGAGAAAGTTGCTGAAGTGACAAAAAATAAAAATATATTTCTCTTAGACTGTTAATATGCCATTCATAGTACCTAAGCCCTTCTGATATTGATTATGATGGCTTAAACATAAAACCTTTTTCAAGTTTTTCTGTTGCTCTAGAGGGAGAGAGGTATGCTTGGCACACTTAGGGGGAGGTGCAGTCCAACTGTGGCAAATCACTGCAAGTTTATTCCTAGTGGAGGGTCTTTAAGAAGCACTGAAGCACCTCTCTTGGTAATGGGAATTATCAGGTTCATAAGGTAAAATCAAATTGCAGTACGTCTCTGACTTGGTCTTCTTGGAAGATCTTGCTTTTTGTAGGTGACTTTCTCTTCAGAGACATACAATTCTTTTAAATACAGCATCATCCTTCTTTTCTGTGTTAATACAAATCATGGTTCTAGATTACCTTAATGCTAAATAACCATGAGGATTTGGCCATTTTTGGTTTCATTTTGTGGGACTTGTCCTGTCACTAAAACCACCCCCCCCACCCCTCCACCCCCCCTGTATTCAGTTATTGTGGCTTGATATCCTGCAGATTCTTTTCTGGTCAAATGCATCAAAATGGTTTTTGTCACACTTTGCTGGATAATGCATGAAAAGATAGGAAATGTTTTTCCATTTAATTATAATGTTTTTAAACTACCACTTCAATGAAACATAACATTTAAACACTGAATTTTCTCCTGTGTCATAACTAACATGTATATAGTTTCCATTCAGACAAAAGTGTTTATCCCTGATGTATTCCTGATTTTATCACTCTTAAAACAGACAAAGTAAACATTTTGCTTAGGGAAAAGCCTAAGGATTTTCATATCCCATATTACTGCTCTCTGCCTTCTGATTAGTCCTGTGACACAGTCCTCTGTGACCTACCAGCTTCTAGATCTCACAGAAGTATTAAAATATAGCAAAATCAAGTTTGATGGCTGCCATGAAAAAAAGAACCTGATTTAATAGTAGTGAAACCTTCACCAACTCTTCTTTGTCCTAGCAATCAGTTAATGTTACACAGCACTGCAAGACACTGATCCTTTTGACCTTTCTCATTCTGAAGCAGAAAATATTTAGGTCTTCATTGCATTTCCTGTCCAAACAGTGACTGTCCATTTTATTTAATTGTATTATTTCGGACTACACTACTGTGCACGTTTGTACGTTTAGTGTGGCGTCCCTGAATCATTCATGACCGAGAAGTGTGAGGTCAGTTGTTGTAAAAATATTTGGTTTGAACAGCTGGCAGCTAGGAAATCTGTGTCTGTGTTTTATTTGCTCTTTAAGTAGTTTCTGTTTATTTCCTGTGCTTAATGGTTACTGTACTTGACCTCATTATTGATAAAACAGCCATGTTTGCAGTAATACCATTTTCATTCAAGCACAGATTTAAAAGGTTCTTTTTCTCTTCAAATGAAAACAGTATTAAGGTCTGTACAGATTGTACTGAAGTGTTCGAAATTCTGTGTAGGTAAGAAGATACTAGTGAAGTGTACAGCAAAGTTATAATCCACCCTCACCCATATATTTTATATATGTATATTCAGTATACACATATATTCAGATGTAAATACCTATATTCAGATATACATAAATACATTCACATATATATATGCACATATATCCACATATATGCAGACAATTGATATTTACTGAATGGGAGTATTTTATATCCAGAACACTGATAAAAGTTTTGCTCTAAAGGCAAAAATTGACACTATTTTAAATGAAAGGAAGATCAGCATTGCACAGATTTTGTTTTCGCTACTTCTAGTGTAAGGCATTTGAACCCAGCATACAGAAGTGGGAAGATTTTTACTTTTGTAAACTCTAATATTTGGTGATTGGATTAAGTCTGCCCAGTTTTCATTGATGTAGCCATGTTTCACCAGGACAGATCCAACACTGTAGTTCAAGCTTTAGACATTTTCAGACAGGTTCAGGGACCCAATTGCCTGGGATAGAAATAACTTCATATTTCACACAAAAAGGCAAAAATTAGTAGTAGGGAAGCCAATGAAAAATTCCTGTAAAATTCTCTGGAGACAGTATTTCAAACAGGGAAGCTATCTACAGCTACTTGGCCTTCCAATTACAGTTTGTACTTAGGCTTGCTGTCACTTTTTTTTTCCCCAGTAATAACTTAGGAAATCAATCTAGTCCTAAAAAATACATTAAAGTTAATGTATCACATTGATATTGAATACTGCACGAGTAGTAGTCTCCACCTGAAAAACTCCACTATAGAAGTAGCAGATGCACTTCCATTGGACACTTATCAGCCTAGAAACACCAGAAAGGTCTGTAAGAGTCCCAGTGCTCCGGCAGTGCCCATCAGAAGCTTCTTCACAATTCATGAGGATTGTTCCAGCTGCCTCTTTATGGAATTTTTTAAAGTGCTGCCCAGAAAGTGTTGATATTTTCTGCTGTGGGTGGCAGTGGGCTCAGGAACTGGCCACAGTGTGAGAAATACAAGCACATTGCAAGAGACTCTGGCCCCCTTGTCTTAGTCTGCGTCACAGTTTCCATGTTTTCATGTGATGAACTAGAAGATTGAAAAGTAACTGTTGAAGGGAGGGTGAAGGAGGGTACCGAGTACTGTCTGCAGTGTACTAATCCTGTGGATAATGTTTTGTCTATAAAGTTGTTTATATTTTTATTTAAATAAAACCAAACAAAACTTTCCAAAATTTAAAGGGCCTAATACTTCATTCTCCCGTCAAGAGCACGCAAAGCATATTGTAAGGCTGATGTAATCCTTATATAACTTACATGTATAATTGCATCTTCCACCCAGTAGACAAACCACAGCATTTTTAAATGAGTATCCTATTAGCATGTAATGCTAAAATATAACATAAAGAGCTGTCATTAGTCCATATTTTCACATAGATATGCAGAAACTCTTTCAGCTGGGAACGAGAACTACACAAAATGTTATCTTGCAAGCAAAATTCAATCAAGGATATATTTAGAAATAATGTGAAAAAACATTTGAGATTTGTCTCTCACCCAGTACTTGGCAGATTGCAAATTAGGATTTTGTTACAAACTGCACAGAATATTGTTTGTAGATCTGCTGGTTGAGAATGATGCCAGCTCCTCCAAAGTTAAGAATCACTGAAGAAAAATGTTCAGTATCCTCTGCTGGCATATGTGTGTTTGTCTCTCATCACCTCTTCGAATGTCTAAATTGTGAACAGTTTTGTTTTTCAACCCCTGTTTAGTAACCAGTTTTCCACAACTCTGGCAGTCAATTTTGTAGCTAAATTGAGATCACTGGCAAAGTAGAAAGGAAAGAATTATTAAAAAGCTTGGCCTCTACCTTTAACTAAACACATCCTCATAAACCTGTGATTAGGTGTCCTTTTGGTAGGATACAGAGTAATGCCCTTGAAAGTGAGGCAATTTACAGCAGCTGTACTGAACCCTGCCAGTAAGGATTTGGTCTTTATTACATCTGTTCCTGATCCTACCTTGATAAGACTGTTGTGCAAACCTTCATTAGAACGATCTACACTTCAGAAAAAGTAAAACGCAAAATACATCCAGCAATTTTTGGAAACATGATGTGTTTCTTGGGACTGTCCTGTGCAGGAACAGGGGTTTAACTTGATGATCCTTGTGGGTCCCTTCTAACTCAAGATATTCTATGAACTAGGCCACTTGGAGACTCAGAGCACATCCAAAATGTCTGCAAAAGTATCAAATTTGGAGCAAGTGTCTATGGGGCAGCCCTCTCCCAAGATCAGGGGCAACCTCTGAATATCGTTTTGGCATTTGCATCACTTTGAGGATGTACAATAAGCAGAGTCTCAGGATTGTGTGTGATGGAGGACCAGGTGCCAGGGAAGTTCCCCAGCTTCCTCGTGTAAGGGACTGAGTAGGCTATGTTTCTGCAGAGGTCCTCTAGCAATGTGAGCAAGAGTTTATGGCCAAGCTGTTATATCCTTCTGCATGCTATTTCGGGTACAGTCTATATGGCTGCAGATCTTTTTCTGTGAAGACTGTAGCATCAGTTGTTATATCAGAAGATTCCTACAGCAGCTGCAACAAAATATGGAAAGTCTTGCAAGAACATATGATGCTTTTGTCTCCTTTTTTTTTAACTGAGATGAAAGTATACTTCAGCAAAATACAAGTATAGCACGTAATAATTGGAATGGGATCCAGGGAAATATTTAAGATTGTTCATATCTGGTGTTCTGTTTCAGGCTTAACACAAAATTTTCTTTTAAAATGTTTATGCAATTGCGGTCGGTATCAGGTGACATGGTAAATATAACCCATAGTTTAAAAATAATATTTAGGAAGGGACTGAAAGAAATAACCAAAGGAAACAGGCTTGTAAGTATGTCAGCCAAAAGTTGAAACACTTTTTCAAGTATCATCCATAACAAGATTAATTGATGCTAAATCTAAATGATGTCATTCTCTCTGTCATGTGTCAAAAAAGCACAGAATGTAAAGTATGCTATAAATGGTATGTGTTGCAAGAATTGCAATACCTGCCTAAAGATAACCATGTGGGGGCAGATTTACTAATTCACACTGGAACAGTCATGTTTGCCTTCAGAATACCTTGGCACGTTACTGGTGCTTTCTGAAAAGCAATACTTCCAGTACAGTTTTTACAATATTTTAAAGATGGGGTCTAAATAAGAGCTGGGGATCCATAATGGTTGGAGGGTTTAGTAGAAGATATCTAGCCTTGAATTAAAGGTTTTGGGGTAAAGCTGACTGCAGAACCATATTTTTTCTATTTATTCATTGACTATTGCAGTGAAAATGTCGTTAACCAAATGAGCCTGCACTGTCTGTACACAGGGACATGATCCAGCCTTTTCTGAGCAGGTACTGAAGGAGCAGAGATGGCAGAAGAGGCTAGATTTGAAAGTCATTATTGATATTATTTTGATTTTTTTTTTCCCCAAGGAGACAAGCATCATTTCCAGTGCAATAGGAGAGTACTGTTACTATGCCCTCACTCAAACTCAGGGGTAAAGTTGTCCCTAAACAGACCCTTAAGGGTCATTTTTCTAGTTCTCTGGCCCTTTGGTCACTCAGCAAAAGTGTAGGAAATTATAGGAAAAATAACTATGAGCAACATAATTGCTCCCTTAGAAAGTCCTGTAGGCTTTGTTTCACCTAAAGCTCTTAGGATGAATTTTTTGAGGGTTTGACAAATGCAGACTCTGACCTACAGTGTGAGACCATATGGAAAGACATCTGTGTTGGTGTCCATCAGGGTTCCTGCAACTGCTAGAACTGATGGGTAGTACTGTAACTTCTGTTTTCTTCCCATTTTTCCAGTTGTAGATTGCAAACCGTGAATAACAGGAAGTTCATATACACACATGTCCAACAGGAACACTCCTGTGTCAAAGGCAACACTTATTCATTCTTCACTTACCCATCTGAATTAAAATGGAAAGAAAATCCAACACGTGTTAGTATGTGAGGAGAATTTTGTTTTATATAAAACTATTTGGAACAGTTTATATCCACTCATTCTGGAATCTGTGACCTGATCCATTTGTACACAATTCATCTGTATTTAGCTTGGACAGAGTATGAGTGTGAAACATCTTGCAGGCTGCATATAATCATGACATCACCTAAGATTTGATTTTGGGTCAGATGCAGCATTTCTGTGTCCTCTCTGGAGCCAGAGCAGGTTGAATACAATTCACTATATGACTGTCTACTATTTAATGCTGCAAGGCTTGTCCCATGGTAGTGCTAGTGAGGATCTGAATGTTCTACTCCCTCCCCTGATCTGGCAGGAACAGCACTGCAGACCTTATCTAGTCCAAGCAATGACACATGTTTTGCTAGGCAATAGTGAATCTCATTTCATTTGTGCATAATTATGAGAACAGAGAATATTAAATATGAAGAAATCAGTTATTTAACCAGCTGTGAAAATGTGTCAAGAATAAAACTAAAGAAACAAATATTTTAGACATGTGACTTTTTCCATATGAGTTATCGCTTTGGCAATCAGCTTCCATTATGGGTGGATATTATTTTTTAAAGTATATGAAAGTGCAATGTGGACTCTAATAAGTATGTATAACTTTTCTGAACAAGTTGTATCAGTAATGCTGGGGTCTGAAGAACTGGCCCTGAGCCAAAGATGAACTCTCCAACCCAATATTGGATTTGCTTATTAACTAAGATGCTATATAATCCTTAGTAATTCTTTAAGAATACTTAAGAATATTTATGCTTGTTAGCACAGCATGTTATCAATAATTAGTAAGACCTGTCTGTGTTATAAATATATCTTTCTTTTCAGCCCAGGTCATGAAAAAGAGTAAGGCCTCACATGGTGGGAGCTGTTTCATACTTGAGATATCAGTGCAACCATAAGTTCTGTATTTAGTGAAGTTCTGTATTTAGTGATTAGTCAAGGCCACTTTCATGATCTTTTAAGGAATTTTATTTCTGAGCCATTATATTTTTGATATTCATAATTAGGGTCAAATACAAATGCATTTCTTATGTCCACACTTGACCCTCTCATGACGTGCATATATGGCTGTCTAACACTGTCACATGAATTGAGGTTCTAAACAAACAACCAGCTTGTCTTCATTCATTTGAGGATTCGGCTTACTTCAGTGTGAGTGGCTTTGTGCTGAGCTGTTTTCTGATCTGGATTATGATACAAGGCCCTTAATACCACCTTTCATATCAAACTATTTTCTGTGAGAATGAGAAGGTGAAAACCAAACTTGTACACCACACAGGAAATTGGAGTTTCACACACAAAACCTCAGATGACCAGAAACAAATCAATATTATAAAATGCTTTCCTATTTCTGCTTTACATTAACCTTAAAGCAGTGGTTTCTGGAAAAAATTATGATGGATCTCATTCTGTTTTCGCCCCCGAACCATCTGCACATTTCCAGAAACAGGCATTTGTTTATTATAGTGATGCAGGATTGCATCACAGTATAATTTAAATCTGTGCCATTGTTTCCATTGTAACCTCTTATTTACAGTAGCTTTCAAAAGCAGATGTAAAAACTTTGGGTTGAAATTTGCTGAAGAGTTAGTGGTCAAAAAAAGGGTACTTTTCTCTACAGGAACACCTTCAGAAATTGTTGATGTTTAAGTATCATGCTCTAGTTCTTCAACACTTTTGATCAAATGAATTTTGATGCCCTGGGTAATTGATACTTTTTTTTTCTTGACTCCTCAACTTCCCTGGATAAGGGTCTGGAATCCTGTCATTAAATTTCCCATACAAGAAGAATAATATAAAAAATGTGCAACCTAATCTCCTACTGTTTGCTTAGATGTAATACAGTTTTCATGCTTCCACTTTAAATGGACAAATTTAACCCAAAGCGTGTAAGAGTTTTATTGGTGCTAATATACACTGAGAGCATGTGGCAACTACAGAATTTTCCATAAAAGCATCAAGTGGCTTCCATACTGCATGTGACCATACAGACCTGGTTGCTGGGGGTCTTGCCCAGCAGGCAGCCCCAGCAAATGGGCTCATTGTGGTTTCCCCCCACTCAACCCCTGCCTCCTGTAATTGCCTGCCCATAGCATTATGTTTGCTAATAACAGAGGTGAAGAAAGTATGGGGTATTTTATATGCAGAAATCAAGCAGTAGTGACGGAAACTGGACCAGGGAGGTGTAAGCTGGTGTGACAATGCCACGCACATACAACACCAAGAGAGAGAAAGCTGAAATCACCTGACTGGGATTCCTTTGTAACAACTGTGCTGCTGTGTACACAAACAGCCCTTTCTTAAAGGCATTCTCACCCTCTCCTCCAAGAGCTTTGATGCTTTGTATAGGCCTTGCTGTTTCACTGTGGGAAAAGATATTTGTCTTCCACTTCCTGCAGCTTCAAACTGTCTTTTTTGTGTTAGGCATAATCCATGCAAAAAAGAAGACACAGTCACAATCCTAACACACTTGGGCCTCCAGGGAGTCTGGCCCTTGCACCAGTTTCACTTTCTTGGTTTCCCAAACCTCACCTAGGAGGTGTTTGCAGATAGTGGCCAGTGCGCACTCCTAAATCTGGCAAGTATCTCTGAGAGGCAGACTGTACCATATTAACAGCCTATGATGATGTTTGTTCTTTCATCCCTGCATAAGGAAAGGCTGTATTTGTATAGTCAGTCCCTGCCTAAGTGCCAGAAGAGCCTTTCATGTGGCAAAGTTAACTGACCTCATATTTGCCTTTGAAGACATTCCCAGTACACTGCACCTTGAGCTGGTGGGCCAAACACAGTGTTGTTGAGAGACCCTGGTGTCCCCTGCCTGTCCCTCCCTGACTGGGCTGAGACACATGGAGGATGCAAACCAGAACAAGGGTGGAAAGGAAAGAGGAGTTGCTCTTTGCTGGACTTGGACACCACTATGGAAATTAAATCTGGAAGTTGTCTTATGTCCCTCTGTGTCCCAGTAATGATTGTAACTAGGCAGCTGCAGTGGGACCCAGCCAGTGTGGAGGCACTTCCCAAAGAAACTCCACATGACTTTTAAACTGGGCCACATGTAATCTGTTAGCACTGGAAGGCATGAAAAAGGCTCCCAACTGAAAGTAGCCATGGTGAACTCCAGCTGGATCTGTGGTTTTGCTCAGAGCTGATGGAGACTTTAATGGGAGTACTGACAGATGCTTTATTTAAACTGGGGTAATCAAGAACTACTGAAGCACATGGGCAGGCAGACCACAGCATATCAGATGGGTGCTGTGGTGCAAAAAATAACGTGTCTTAGTCTTTGCAAGTTGTACTTCTTGTACACTTCTAAGTCTTTATACCTTGAGATTTCTTTACATAAGGGTCTCAAATGGGGAAAAGGTTATCTTAGTACCCCTAGTAACTTCATCCTTCATCTCACAGCAGTTTCAAGAAAGTTGTAAATAACATTTTTGTCCATTAAATTCTTCATAATTTGAATGGATATTAAAATCATTTATTTACCATCTTATTGCTCTTCCACATCATTGGAGTGATTATTATTCAGACTGTTTTGTTGTTATTACTCTTTTAAACAAATGTATCACACCAAAGAATCTGAACTATGGTCTTTTCTTTGCCAAAAGCTATCCACTTGTTTTCCTACAGATTCTCAGACAGCTGCTAACACTCTACAGTCTTTTGGAAGAACATGTATTCATGCCACCATTTACATCCCTTTTGGCTCTGAGGCTTATTTTCTTTCACTCTGTCCTGCAGGGAACATCATAATGAATTCCTCTGTGAAGCTGCTCTACAAAACGTGTCTCTCTGCCTGCAAGCCAAAGAAAGCAGTTTGCCCACTGGATTCCTAGCTATATGCAGAGTTACTACATTTTTGTTTGGCTATCCTAACTATTTGAGCTAATTTTGCACTTTTGGACATGATGAAACAGCTGCCACCTGCCAGGAAATCAGGGGGGATCCTTTGCTAGACAACATCACTGGCCTCGTAACCTCAGTGGGAGACTGTAGGCAATGTGACTCCTTAGTTCTGTGTCTGGAGGGTAGGAAGAAATTTAAACCCATTTTCTCTTCAGTATTGCTTATTGATCTACTTAGGTGCCCTTTCTTAACTGTGCAGGTCATTTCACAGCACCTAATTCTCCTTCCTCATTCTTTATAAAACATTAAGATGACCCGAAGGGCTTTATGAAACTCACACTAGAAATATGGGTCCTAGGAGGTAAAAATCTTCTTATTTAGATGGTCTAACCACTCTCCTAATCCCTGATATACCACTGCTTTTTGTTGCATAGCTTGTATTAGGTGTGGGCAGGGTGAAGAGGTTGGTTTTGATTTTGAAGATTCCTCCCATTCTTTTCTTGCAATTCTATGTCATCAGAATTCTATGGCTGGATGCAAAATGTCAGGAAAATTAAAGAAATTGTGTGTGACTGGGATTACCCCAAGTAAGATGTTTGAATTTTACACTAGCAAATTTATATTTTGTACTTTCTGTTAGTTAATATTTGAGATTGCTCTAATTTTTTATATTCTATGTTAGCTGCTTTATAGGCCCACTAACAACAACCACACATTACTTCTGATATATTACAATACCCTGTTGTTGATTGAGGAAGCAGTTTAGAGAACTTCCATCTCCAAGAAGATCAAAAACCCAGTTGAAATTAGAGAGTTTGTTGTGAAATACCTTTCTGAATAGGAAGCTAGAACGGCAAGGAAAAAATTAGTTAAGCAGCTCTGTATATATTGATTTTTACCAAGAAAATACAAATCCCAAAGAAGTAAGGTTTAGCTCTGTGTGTGTGTGTATATATGTATATCAGCAGTTATGATTCAGTTGCTGCAGTCTGTCATTAATTTATTCAATGGACCTTTCCATTAAGACCTATTCATCTTTAATCTGTTTTCTCCCTCTCTACCATCCCTCATTCCCAGGATAGTTTCCCTCAGAGAGAGGACAGATGATATTCCTCACTATTTTCATTACACCACTTTTAAGTGTATTGATTAGGGAGGCATCTGCCACACGTGAAGAATGCATTTCATCTGAAAGAGATTTCTTTAGCATAATAGCATTAGTGTGATGGCAATGCGCTGTGAGATGGTGTAAAGCTGACTCCATGTGTATCAGTACATGCTGAGAAGAGTATCCTAGCACCACAGTGTTAAAAAGTGTAATTCTCAGGGACTGTAACAGATCCATCCATTAACAACATAACATCTGTGGCTTGTAGTTGCTATAAAAGCCAAAGTAAATTAAAAATGTGTGACTTGAGGTGCTACAGTTAAGATTTTAAACAAGTTTTGCTCTAATTGTCAGTGAGGAGTTTTACCATATCCTTGGTTCAATAAAACTTCATATGCCATGTTTTTGGTGTATTCATCTATTTCAACCTCACTTTGCTTCTGCTGGAAAATGTAGTTTCATCTTCGGTGCAACAATATGACTTAGTCTTTCTTCCCCACACATGTAAAAAAAAAGAGATAAAAGAATGTTCACAACCTTAGATCTGCAAGAGAGGTTTCATGGGCTCTTTTATTGCAGAACATTTGACAGTTGGGTGAGAGGGTACAAATGCACCCTGTGGTGAAAAAGGTCCACAATAAACTTTTCCCAAAGGCTCTGTTCATAATATATTAACACAACAACAAAAGGAGAAAAATAAACAAATCACTGCATTAGCTTAAAAAAAAAAGAAAAGAAAAGAAAACAAACTCAAACCCTGTTTACTCACATCTGTATCTTATGGTTGGAATCCAAAGTGGAAGCAAAAATGTTGAAATATCATATGAGTGGCTGTCAGTTAGAAGGAGAAAGGCTTATTTCCAGTACATCTGGGTCCTTGGGCTAAACTCAATACATTTTGTTCCTCTCTGCCTGGTATGGCTAAGTATGTCAAGCTACACAGCTCTCTTTCCTGTTCTACCAAGAGAGTACAAGTCATCAACATTAAATAGCTCTGCATTACATAGTTTATTAAAAGTAGATAAAGCCTGGGTACTAGAAATAACAGTGTTGTCTAACTGTTCATCTATTTTCTATTTGCAGTGGTTCCTCATTTTTATGATTTACCATTTTGTTTTCCCACTGGTTATGCTTCTGCTGTGACAATGAATACGTTTGCAAAATTAACAATTAAATTTTATGTGGGCTGAAAAATACTTTGAGGATTAAGTGGAGAATATGAAGGTCTGGGAGAAGACAATCATATGTTGACAACTAGAGTAACCTTATTTTATGTCTGCCCTCTGATTCATTCTATTGCCAGCACCATTTGCTTGCATCTCATTGCTGCCTTTGCATTTCCCATTATCCAGCTTATAACTCTGTTACTTACAGCTGCTTTCCATTCAAACATCTCACATCTAGTAGTGGTGTCTTAAAGACCTTTACTAGCTTGCTCCACAGGTAAGTAGGTCTCAGTTTCCAGTGACTAATTAAACTCTAGTCTTGGAACTTCATTTGTGATTTGAAATTGAAGCATGTGAATTCATGATGCTGTCCAATCTATAGATTTGAAGAAAAAAAATCCCAACATAATGTTTCAGTTCTCTGTCTGGGATTTTTTATTTGTTAGTTTGTTTTGTTTCAATTTATTTTGTGGTCAAAAGAGAAAGAGATGTTAAGTATTTCCTTCTTCAATGCCAATATTTGAAACTTAAGCCCCTTGCTTCTAGGAAGTGCATGCAAAGGAGACCTTGTACTTTCACAAAATCAGAATCACAGAATCCTTTATGTTGGAAAGGGCCTCCAAGATTACTGAGTCCAACCTTTGACCAATCACCTGGTCGACTAGACCAGAGCACTGAGGGCCAGATCCACTCGTTTCTTGAACACCTCCAGGGATGTGACTCCACCACCTCCCTGAGCAGTCCATCCAATTCTTAACAACCTTTTCCATGAGGAATTTCTTCCTGATGTGCAACCTGAGCCTCTGCTGGTACCATGAGGCCATTTGTTCTTGCCCTGTCATTGGTTGCCTGCGAGCAGAGCCTGACCCCACCTGGCTACAGCCAGGCAGTTGTAGAAAGTGATAAGGTTCCTCCTGAGGCTCGTTTTCTCCAGTCTGAGCCCCCCAGCTCCCTCAGCTGCTCCCTTGTAGGACTTACACCATTCCTCAGCTCTGTTGCCCTTCTCTGGACACCTTCTCCAGCACCTCAATGTCTTCCTTCTCACGTCGGGCCCAGAACTGGACACTGGTGCAGCCTCACCAGTGTGAGGTGAGGCCCTGTACTGCAGCAAAGACCTGAGAGTATAAACATCCTTGCAGAATCAGGTCTGTACTTTCGATGGAGAAGTTAATATCTGCAGAAAAGATAATGGGATGAGGGTGGAAACACTGTGGAATGCTTCTTACATATGTCAAGGCATGGCATCAGGGTCATTCATACGTCTGTCTGTCTTTTGGGAATGAATATCCATCTTTCATTGTGTAGATTGAAGCTGCATAAAATTGTAAATAGTGCTGTAATAGTGCTAAATTCAGTAAAGTGGCGATCTTGGGCACACAACTTGTTTTTCTTAAAAGCTGCAAATTTTAATGTGAAACATCCAGTTGCATTTCTTCTTGGTCAGTTTTATATTTGAAATGCAGCAGAAGCACTACAATATTGAATTAAAGGAAGCAGATACAACACTAGTAAGAAAAAATCAATCTCAAAAAATGATAATAGTCCTATGCTTGAAATATAGAAACCTTTTTTGAGGTTTTTTTGTTGATGGAAAGAATAATTTGACCTATTTTATTGCTTCAGAGGAACTATGTATATAACTGAGGATCATCTGGAGTGTGTAGGTGGTTCCTGTCAGAGGTGACACTTAAAGGCAGACAGAAGCGTTTTGCAGATGTAAATGGGAGGCAGAGGAAGGAGGGTTATTCATAGGACATAAAGGTTACCAAAGTAAGGCCCTGTCCCTACTGAGTCAGGTTTCACAAAGTGGGCCAGCTGCTCCATTAACTATATTAGCTATCTCTAGCCAAACATATATTGCCATCAGCAGGGAGAAACTAGGGAAAGGAATGCAATGAATGCTAAAACCCTGTGCTGGGAACAGCTTTACTTATCATTTTGAGTCTATGGTGGAAGAAAATCCGGATTACTTCCATTAGTCACTATTTCCTCCTTGTACATATTTCATTATAGTATTTCTTATTCATAGTCTGTCTCAGGCTTGGGTTTTTAGTGTTGCATTGTTTTGGTGTTGAATGCCTTTTTTTGAAATTTAAAATAACTCTTTTCTTTGGACTTCAGTGGAGTCCTGTGAAATAATTTCCACCAGTGTTTGATTTGATTAAGGCTTATTTCTTTGGAAGATTAAACATTTGACTAAACATAACTGTTTATTTGATGCTTATCCACAAATAGCCCAGCTTTGCATTGTGGTTCCTTCACACAAATTATGGGCAGGGTAACTCTCCAGTGTATCATGACATGTATGTCATGTACTGATGTTTCAGAAATGCTCTGCTGTTATCCTGTATGAGCTTGGTCCTCTCGTTGCCCTTCTCTGGACACCTTCAAAGGCAAAATATGCTGAAGCAGGACTGGCTGCGTGTACGTGACCATGAAGTTTATCTCACCAGAACATGTTAAGGCAATGCCTTTCTCTGCTCAGAAGTCTCCCATATGCTCTGTGTCCCCTACTTAAAACACAGCATTTAGAAGGGTCTCTGTGATTCCCACTCTTTGTGATAAACTTTCAGCTGACACTTTCACAGGGCACACAGGGCTTACCACTATGATAGAATCACCATAGATTGGCCTGGTTTGGAAGGGGCCTTAAAGATTATCTTTTTCCAAGCCCCCTGCCATGGGCAAGGACACTTTCCACTAGACCAGGTTGCTCAGAGCTCCATCCAACCTGGCCTTGAACACTTCCAGGGATGGGGCAACCACAGCCTCTCTGGGAAACCTGTGCCAGTGCCCCACCACCCTCACAGGGAAGAATTTCTTCCTAATATCTAACCTAAACTTACTCTCTTTCAGTTTGAATCCATTCCCCCTGTTCTGTCACTACATGTACTTGTAAAGTTGTCTCTCTTCATCTTCCTTGTAGGCTCTCTTTAGGTACTGGAAGGCCACAATTAGATAACCCCAAAGCCTTCTCTTTTCCAGGCTGAACAATCCCAGTTCTCTCAGCCTTTCCTCACAGGTGCTCATTCCCTCTGATCAACTTGGTGGCCTCCTCTGGACTCGCTCCAACAGGTCCATGTCCTTCCTGTGCTGGGGACCCCAGAGCTGGACACGGTATTCCAGGTGGGGTCTCAGCAGAGCAGAGCAGAGGAGCAAAATTCCCTCCTTTTCCCTGCTGCCCACACTGCTGGATGCAGCCCAGGATACAATTGGATTTCTGGGGTGCCAGTGCACATAGTGGAGTCATGTCCAGCCTCTCATCCATCACAGTCCAACCATGCTGATAAAGGCTCATTTTACTAGCCACCCTCACCCAGTTTGGCATCATAAAATAATCTTTCCAAAACCACTGGAAGGTGGACCACTGGAACCCTGACCAGAGTCAGCAATGTGCCTTACAAGCATATAATAAAAGAGCATGACTGCCACGTGAGATCTTGGAAATGTGGGGCTGCTCCAGGCAGAAATCCCCTCATCCAGGCCTATGCATCCAGTTGTATTCAAGGTACAGGTGAGCAGACTTAGAATTGATCTAGGTGCTTACACTTCACATCTGAATGTTTTAGAGAACTTCCAGACATCACTGGGACAGCTGCCAGTGGACAAATTAGGGGAATGATGACTATGAACTTCAGGTGTTTTTTATAGTTAATCATATGGATGGTTAAGGGTTTTATTAAGTTTTTTTCCATGTAATTCTTACAAAAATGAGAAATATTCAAATCCACTTGAATGCAACAGAGGCATGTTTGAAATTCACAACTTTCAGTATGGACTTTTGAAGAAAAAGCAGCAACTTCTCAATACTAATTTAGATCCAGATTAATGCTATATCTGTGATTGTACCTTAATATGTTTTCAGAGATTTTTAATTGTTGGACATTGGTAGAGCATAATTGCATGTCACTGCTTCTTCTCAGGCATCCTCTGTGGTTTGTCTGCATATTACCAAGAGGAAGCATTTGGATCCTTGATAGTTTTTTCGCTTCTGACTCTCAGGCAGGAAGAATATACAACTTGCATCAGCCTTCAGAAGTCACTGATGTTGGGTCATCTTGGATCACAACCACTTTTGTTTGTGTCATGTCCACTTGAATAAAAAACATCCAGCTGATGAGTAACACAAACACACCTCTATGTAAATATGTAAATACACAGATATGAAGGAGTCTTTCACAACAGTTGTATGCAAATAACATAGAATCACAGAATGGTTTGGATTGGAAAGCCATCTTGTTCCAACCCCTTGCCACAGGCAGGGGAACTAGACCAGGTTGCTCAAAGCCCCATCCAGCCTGGCCTTGAACACTTACAGTGAAGGGGCAGCCACAGCTTCTCTGGGCAACCTGTGTGAGGGTATCACCACTCTCATCGTCCAGAATATCTTCAGTATATCTAACCTAAATTTCCCCTCTCTCAGTTTGAACCATTCCCCCTTGTCCTGTCACTACAGTTCCTGATGAAGGGTCGAAGAGTCCCTTTCTGGCTTCCTTGGAGGCCCCTTTCAGATTGGAAGTTTGCCCTGAGGTCTCCACGAAACCTCTTCTCCAGGCTGAACAGCCCCAACTTTCTCAGCCTGTCTTCACAGGAGAGGTGCTCCAGTACTCTTATCAACTTCCTGGCTTCCTCTGGGCTTGCTCCAATAGGGACTTTGTTCAAATATGAACAGTGTAATGTTGTTTCTAGTGATATCCACCACACATGACCTGTCTGGATATTAAGCAGTATTACTGCTCTCTTAAGCAGGAACACATGACCGTGAACTTGGAATTTGTCTTTCTAGGTCACAAAAATAATATATGGAAGTACAGGTCTTTGAAGTATCGTTCTATTTATGTGCTCACCTGGAAATCCTATCATGAAATTATTGAAGAAGTTTCCCACTCTTGAGGAATTTTAGCCCAGCTGAAGCCTCTTTCCATACCATAGCTGAGCCTCAAGTTCTAACTTCTGCAAAAGAAAAAAGTTGAACCAGGCATTGCAAATCACTGTTGTGACAGTATTTAGTCATTAGAAAGCCTAACAACAGACATGGAAGACGGCCTGTGACTTACTATCTGTTAAGAGGGAATAACTTACAGAAATGCTAGAGTTCAAACAGGAGCAACTGATATAATGCAAAAAACACTGACCCAGAGGGCACAGTATGTGGACAGTCCAATCAAATGGTCACATTACTTAGCAGATTTTGAATCTTAAATCATAATCCTTTTTTTGTGACAAGATCAGAAGCCCTTGACATTTCCAATTTAATTACAGTGCCAAATACTATAATGGAAAAAAGAACAGATAATTTTGCTTTTTCAGAGTGGCCCTGATGAACTAGAGGTAAATTGTATTTTTTCTGTGTAATAATTGAGTATATTATAAATTATTTGGGTCCAAAGACTGAAACAGTAATTTTCCCTGCAGTCTCAAAATTATGTTTATCATATTATGACTTTCTAGAGTATTTCTTTCACAAAATGCCTGCTTAAGGAAAAGCTTATTACTTTTTTATTTCATTGCACATCAGTAGATTTCTATGAGTTTGTAATGAATTACAGTATCAATACCAGCACAATGTTGCAGCAGTAAAAATAATTCAGAATACTCTACAATTCTGTAAAATGTCTTCCTTGGCTTATAAGCTATCTTGCATACTTATACTCATTTTTAGCAGATGATTTCTATGGTACTTTAAACACTAGCAATGCTGTGTTCTGGGGTTTTGTTTTGATTTGGTTTTTACTGTTGTGTTTTTGTTACAGTTCTTTTTAAATAGAGAACATATAATAAGATTGTGATCATTCTTCGACTTGAAGTGGTTTAATACAGACAGGTCACAATCTGGCAATGTCATTTTGTGGATAAAGTTATACAGTGTCAGTGCTTAATTGTCCCATGACCCTTGCTGGGCAATGTGGGACACTGTGAAGCTTAGATTGGATATTAGGAAAAATTACTTCACTGAAAGGATTGTCAAGTATTGGACAGGCTGCTCAGGGCAGTAATTGAGTTACGATCCCTGGAAGTATTTAAAACATATGTGGATGTGTCACTTTTAGAGGTGGACTTGGCAGTGCTGGGGTGATGGTTGAACTTGATGATCTTAAAGGTCTTTTCCAACATAAGTTATGCTATGATTCCATCTCTGCAAGGCACTGGGCTGCCCCTTTGAATTCGGGGCAGAAAGTATAAAGATTTGATATGATTCTTACCATCTTAGGGCCTCATTCCATAAATTCAGATTGCTTACAAAAAAAAGTTTGCTTCTAAACCATGGACAGTGAGCTTTGTTGTACATTTCTGATGTGTCAGAGGAACAAGAGATTAATCAGGTGGTCTTGAGGCATTAAAGACCTTGAAAGTAAAGAGGAGGACACTGAAACAGAGTTGAACTTTTACAGAAATGCAACGAAGACCAAACTGAGGTCTTTGCAGCATTGTGAGCAAAGTAACACCAGCGTCCTTAAATGGTACCAATAACATGGAAGAGTTAAGTGGAGAGTATTAAAGACAGACATTTACGTAGAATGGTAAAACTGAGTGAGAAGTCTGTTTGCACCCTTTCACCACAGCTAAAACTGACACAGAAAAATGGAAAAAAATACTTATTCAAACAGAATTTTTAGTAATTTTTCTTTTTTGCTACATTTATGTAAATGAAAATAGAATGTGTGGAGATACCTGAATTCAGGTTGACCAAGGTACTCTGTTTCATAGAAAAAAATCACCCACTTTCTGTTAAAAACATCACATATACTAAAAAAACCCAAAAGTAAAACAACAGCAAAATCCCAAACCAAATTGCTTCCTTTTCTTGTACTAGTGATGGTGGCCACAAATTAAAACCACACACTTCCTCTCAACAGCAGCTGAGGGGAGTTCATTTGGAAAAGTTTCTAGGCCTTCCTGAGTTCTGAGGTAACATTTTCAGTTTTTAATATAATTATATTTTGGCATTTATTAGAAATACTGCCAGGATTAGTTACCAGACAGTGTGTTTCAGCCAGGAAACTTTAGAAACCCTGAAATTTCCCAGTACTCTATTGAAATAATATGTAATATTTTTCTTTGTTTTGTTTCTTATTCTTCTAAAAAGTTGAAAGTCATGCTGAGTTTGGGATCCAAATATAACAAATTTATGTTACACAGAGAGCAAAAAAAACAAAATACAGTTATTACATCCAGGAAATAAGAATTTTTCCTCATTGGGGTATGTATTTCGAACTATTTGTGCATTAATTTGTTTTCAGTGATGTACAGTTCATATTACAATTTATTGACCACATAGGTTTAACGCGGATTTAAACCTCACTGTTGTTTTTTTTTATTATTATCTTCAGTTATATCCTGAGCTTGTGCCTGTCATCTCTCAATACACTTCAGAGTTTCAGGGTTTAGGGATCCACGTGGGTTGTGCATTTCCTTCTGCTTGCAAGCAGGAGAAACTTCATGGATTCAGTTTGGTGATTGTTGTGAACTTCTGTACCATAGATACACCTTCACCAGCCAGTAGTTTATCAATTCTGATGTGGGATTCTGATTACATTCAAGCCAAGTTAAACTTGGCTAATCTCACAGAATCACAGATTTGTTAAGGTTGGAAGGGACCTCTGGATATCATCTAGTCCAACCTCGCTACCAAGGAAGGACCACCTAATAATAAAAAATGGTCTCACAATAATTAATCTCCTAAGACCATTAGAGTAAAATGGTGGTCTCACTGAATTTGGTGGTAAAACTGTGAGTGAAACCGATAGTTGAAAGAGATGAAAGAAAAAAATAGAAATCTCATTAACTGGAAACATGCAAAATTCGGTTCCAGCCTGAATGTGCTCCAGGAAAATCCCACAGTGCTGCCTGTGGTGTCTTTGCTCAACTGAGTGTCTGGAAATGCTGGGATCATCAGCCTCTTTCCAAGCACTGTGTCAGAGCTCTGTAACAGGAAACTTGCAGAATGACTGCAGAACTGAATATCCCACACATAGTGATAGAAAACCCCAACAGCTTTCCACAAATGGATACAAAGCTTCGTGGACACACTTCCTGAAAGTTTGCACATCAAACAGCAAGTCAGAATTCATAGTCATGTTTGTTTATCACTAACTAGAAGGCTAGATCTTCAGGTTGGACATTAGGAAGAATTTTATACTGGAAAGATTTGTTAAACATTGGAATGGACTGCCCAGAGAGGTAGTGGAGTCACCATCCCTAGAGATGTTCAAGAAATGACTGGATATGGCACTCAGAGCTCCAGTTTAGATGACAAGGTGATGATCAGTCAAAGGTTAGACTTGATGATCTTGGAGGTATTTTCCAACCTCAATCATTCTGTGATAATGCACCAAAAACCTCAAGCAAAGGTTCCTGAGGGACTTCTTACAGCTGTCAAAGCAAAACATATTAAACGTCAACATCTTTCATATTTTAAAGAAAGGCAGCTACGAATATGTTCACCCTCTAGATTTAAAAATATTTCTTAATTTCTTAATTTATTTTTTTTTCTTATTTGAGACAGTGGGACTGTGATGATACGTGCAACCAAAATTTGTTGCAGGGTGCATGATTAGAGTTCAGATACCAGAGCCTAGTTTTGTGGAAGGATATGGAGTTTTTGTTTGGACCAGTCTGTCACAGATGTGAAGTCAGTGAACAGGAAAAATCTGGCGTTTAGTGTAGCTAGATTGTTCTCCTTCATCACGTAGTTTAAGGTCAGGACATTGCATTGCAGTCATTGCCTGAAAACTAGTTAGAGAGTGTCTTTTGTGTTCTGTTGCATATCAAACCATCACAGTTGGGGAGTGTCTTGCTCTTGGGACTCCTAAGAATTATTATAATACGAATAATAATACTTTCCATCAAGCATCTCATATTCTCAGTAGTTTGAGTACTTTTGATACAGCTTTGTTTATATTGCTTTCTGCTGATTAATACCCCAAGCAACCTTTACTTTTACAACTTTTAAAGACTCCCCACTGTAAATAGAACAAAAATGCTTATGGTACAAATCCCAGTGAAGAGCAAAGGCACATTATAAATATTTTTTAAATTCATTATTCAATTAACTCATCATGAAAATTGATAGATTCCTTTAAAAATTCAAATGAAATTGAAATCATTTCCCCCCTCCCATCTTTCCCCCCCCTTCTTTTCTCACCTTTCATTCCCCTTCTCTTCCCCAGTATGGAAACAAAAAATGGATACTTCATCCAAGTTCAGCTGAGAAGAAGCACTTGAAAGTTGTGAAAGTCTGCTCTGGTGAGCTGTGACATTGCAAAGAAAAAAAAAATCCCACATGTAAGTGTAAAGGAATTTTTATATCTATACACATTTTAAACAAAAATGAGGGTGGTTTCTTCAAGGGGGTAAAAAAGCTTACCTCATAGTCAAATGATACTGTTTCATTTCTCAGTCACGATGGGGGGAGATAACGAAAGAAATGAAGAAAATAAAAAGGCTTGAACACTCTAACTCGGAAGAAAACTTAGGATTCGGATCAGTGCCACAAATATTTCTGAGCAGTGCACTGTACTAAATACCTTTCATATTGAAAAGAGAGTTTATGCACATTTAAAAGGCCATACAATATGCAACATCATGAAATATATATGCCAACAAAGTGTTAGAGGGATCCATGTTCTTTTCAGTACTTTTTCTTCCCACTATATCTAGGATAAATTATACTGAATAAAATAAACTATCTACATAAAATCTCAGGGGTTTTTCCTGATTTCATCCGCTTTGGAGTCAAAGAGGATTAGAAAATTTATGGGCTTTCAAAGCAAATAGAGGATACTTCTCATGAAATAGTCTATAGAAATAGATAAAATATCGAGATAAAATATTTGGATAATTTAACACACCAAAAAAGCAAAGAGAAAGAGAGGAAATATTACCATAACCAACTACTATTTCTCAAGATACAGTTTTTTCCACAACTCTTGCAGTTTACTGGGACACTAATAGAGAGCTATATGACCTTTCCTGAGTTACTCACAGCCCTGCTGTGGCTACAGGGAATGAGTCCAGACTTATCTGAGCATGAGGAGGGAATCATGTTGAACTCAGCCTTTCCCAAAGGTATGTGTCCCAGACAAGATGTACTTGCTAGAATCTTTTCCTTGAAGAGAATATTAAACAACACTGGAAGAATTTTGGGAGTTTCATATGAAGCATGAGAAAGGAGATTTAATTAACTGCTATTCTCAAGTGTTAGAAACTATAATGCCATATTAAAAATCTATATGCTGCAAATCTTAAAAATTCTAAGGCATCACATGCAGTATTTTATAGGGAATCCAGACTGAATTGGGGAAAAGTAGAGGAAATATTCCCTTGCTACTTATGCCAGCAGAAATTTTTTACATCATTCATTTGTTGAGCATTGAGAAAAAAAAAAAAAAGACTGAAATTATTTCTTCTTGGCTTCTTTAATTCTGGCAGGTTTTGTTGCATAAACTTTTAATGCAAGTTTTCCAGAAAACTAGTGCAACAAATATAGTGACTATGCTAAAAATTTTCTCAAGTGATGACCCAATTAAGATAGAGATTTGGCATTCTCAAATATTCATCTATTTCATTGACATTTAGGGGAAGAAAACAGGCAACTGGGAAACCTTAGTATATTACTAGAATTTAATGCATCTCTTTTGATTTTGTTTTTTTTTCCCCACCCCAAAATACTTCAATTTTTTTACACATGCAATTTTTGTTTTAATTTTTCTCTCAAAGTTGTATTTACAGCATTTATCTCTCTGATATTTAATTGCTGTTTTTTCCTCTCCTAGTTTTTATCACAGGTGAAAACACGTGGACTTAAACATTATTCGCTGGAACTGACCCCAAGAATGGCAAGAAGCAGTTGTTCAATTTTTCTGTATTTGCTGCATGTGGGAACCAATCCTTTGGCAAAGAAACAGTGACTGTTTATAATACAAATATGGAAATAACCTGTTTTCCATGCAGATGAATTACATGTGTTTTAAAAATATTAAAAGAAATATATGTAATTTTGAGGGTTCTCATTCTTTTATAATGTATCACTCCATAAATTTACTGTTATGACTATATGAATTATGGTCATAATTCAAAAAAGCACAGAAATATAAAGAAATAAAAAAGAAATGGGATTAATTTAAAAGTGGAAACATTGATATTTCTAAACATTTGTAAATTGCTACAATTCTTATTAAAGTCACAAGCAGGTTTGAGGAACATCCTGAATTGGAAGGGACCCACAAAGATCATTGAGTTTAAAATGTCAGCCATTTTTTTATATTGTACAATGTATATCACAAAATTTATCCATAAGCTTCCCCAAGTTTATGATTCTAGCTACTATTTTTATAAATAAGTGATTGCTGAGTGTTAATAAAAAACTGCCAATAAACAGTTGAAATAATCTTGTCTGGAGAAAAATGAGAGATCTTAAAAACAAATGAAAACAGAAAAAAGGGAACAGATGCCAATATAATAGAGTGACTGAAAACTTGTAAAGAAGCTTGGAGCCTTCTGAAGCTTGGTATATAGCAGAGAAACTGTCCTCACGTAAGTCCTTGAATGTGCTTTACTCTGCTTTCTTCTGGAGAAAAGCATCTGGGTACTTGTGACTTGATTATTTGTAAAATCTTCTTTTCTGGTCAGGCTGGAATTTGCAACAGATATGGTCTTACTGTTGTGACTCATTAGGGCCTGTTAAGTCAAAGGTAATAAACAGGGTGATGCTAAAATTGTCCATTTAAAGTTGGGTTTGGTGTGTTTTGTTGTTGTTTTTGTTGTTGTGTTGGGGTTTAAAAAAAAAACCCAAACAGTTTTCCTCCTTTCTAAGAAAAGAGATTGAAATATGTTTTAAAAAAATAGGAGACAATCATTCTAGTGAAGTCAGGGTTTTTTCCCGCTATGCTGATAGTGATTAGAAACTTTCCATGTCTCTAAACATACTGAATATAAGACAGCTTTGAAAGACAGGTCCACAGGTTACTTTTTTAACATTATAATTACTCCCTAACAGTTTTATGAGATCTTGATATTATTTTGGAATTTTTAATTTTACTGGCAAAGAAAATACTCCCCATGAAAGTTGTTCAGATCCATTAAATTAAAGAAACTTTAATTTTGAAAGTATTAAAACCAAAGGGGAAAGTTTCTTACCTCCTGTGGCAGAATGATTCAAACCCAGCTGTTTGCACCATCTTTTTCTGCTGTGTAGGTACTGTAATGGTAATATTTTATTCCACATTGTTTGTATCAAGACGTCTTGGTAAATTTTGAGATATTCAGTGATGATTTGATGCCTATTTTAATAATTCTTTGTGCACCAAGAGTCTTTCTTTTACCTTTTGGGAATTTTATTTAAGAAGCAGACAATGAGAAATGCTTTGCTTTTTCAGAGAAATGGTTTTAAAATTTAACTAAAATTGAAAAATAATCTAAAAAATGATACAGCAAGAGCTTCTACTAATATACTTTGAACTATAAAATCCAACCTTTCTCAGAGACTTTGTCCATCAGAGTAGCTGATGATTGTTGGTATTGAATATTTGTGGAACAAATAATAAGGAAGGTGATAGGGTGTGTTTAGAAGAGCTATAAAACATGTGTTCAGATACTTCCTCCTCAGAGGATGAACTGGATATTGCACAACACTTTTTTGGATTTATTTTTCTTAGAGTAGAATAAGTGTTTGATGAAATAAACACAAGAACAATTAGGACCACACTCTTGACAAGGGAAAAGCTTGTGCAGCACAGTTTATTTTTTATGATTTTGGTTTAGACACAAAATATTCCACAAAAAAATTAATATTAAAAAATAGTTTAAAGTTGGACAAAAGACAACTCAACTTTATATGCTGGATCAAGGAAAAAACTGTACCTAAATATAACTTGTTTCATAAAATCTCCTTCTTTCATTCCAGTGTGTGTGCAGACTAAAGATCTAACTGCAACTGTGATCTGTAGTTCATGTAAAGAAATGTAGTGTGAATGTTGCTCAAGAATATTCAGCTCTTAGTTGCACTAGAAATAATTAATTGTAAGGTTTGACTACTCCAGCAGCTGAGATCCTTATAACTACTATTAATGTTGAATTTTGCTCCTGCAGTTTCCGAACTACTTTGCGTAGAAGTGGAAAACTTTAAGCTCATGACTTTGTGTGTCTGAGGTTTCCAGTGACAGCAATATCATTTAACATTTCTGTGTTTTGAGATAACCTGACTTGATAGAAATTTTGAAGACTATATTTTATATTATCTTCAGAGTTCTTATATTTTCCTAGGGCTAGGAAGAGTCCAAAGCGTAATAAAAAGTACTTGAAAGATGTAATATTTAAATTATTTTTATGTAGGGCATCTCCAGTAGAAAAATGGGTGGCAGTACTCATAAAATTATGTTTTCATCAGGATTTGACAACACGGGCAAAATTTCATCAAGGTTTCAAATTGTTTATTCAGCTGATAACAATGGCATGTGTCTCATGCTCCAGCTTCCCCAAAGATAAACTCTGCTCAGGCTACATGCAAAATTTTTCCCAAATTCCTTTGGGATTTTGACTAAACTACTTAATGCATTCAAATCAGCTCTTCAGCTTCACTACTTTGAAATCCTAAGTGGCCTACCTTTTAACCTAAACAGAGCTGTGGTGATTAAGTGTCTTAAAGGTTACCTATTGCTTTTGTAGATACTGGAAGAAACAATCATTCCAAGTGTCCCCGAACTGCAGCTGCTTGGTAGTCCTCGAGATAACAAGCAATAGTGTCCTGTGTGTACTATTTATTTCTTGATTCTACGCAGCCTTTTCTTTTCCAGTAGTTCAGGGTAGGTACAGCATAAGAATCAGAAAGCTGATATAAAAGTAGAACTCCCACAGCCCACTATCATTTCCCACTGAAGCGTGAAGGACGTGCTTGGCCTGTGCTTGCTTTGCCAAAGTCAAAGAGGTGTTGTGATCACCTCTATGTGTACCTGGGACAGGGTGGGGGTGCACTTTGTCACAGTTTTGGCCTCAAAAAGGGCTGTCCAAAGTATCTTCAGAGTGATACTTGTGAACTCATGATATGCACACACGCCAAGAGGGCCAAACACATCTCAGAACAATGGTCTCTGTAAGGCAAATAGCTGTTTCTTTGAATATTATATAATGTCATATAAGTATCAAATCTGATTTCAATTATGTAAGCATAACTTGATTCTGGAGTGAGATCAGATTTTGATCCAAAATCCAATAGACTGCAATCATTCTTTCTGGTACAGGTGAAAATCAAAACCCACAAGCTATGGACACACAAAGTAACAGATCTCAGCTATCTTCTGGATGCTTGTATTTGTATGGATGTTTTAGCCTTTGACAGAAAAGGAAGCAAATAATTTATCTAAACTTTGAGGTCACATGCAGGACACAATTTCCTTCTGCTTGAGTGGATCAGTGTACCAATAAGTAAAATCTGAACAGACCAGGAGGAAAAGTTGTGTGCTGTTTCTGCACTGAGATGTGTGAGTGTACGACTTTTAAACCTCAGGAAATTGTGTTGGGTGAGGGGTGAGGGGGTGGAAGGAGAGTGGCTTTATCCATTTTTCAATGGTAAACTGCATAAATTCTTTCCAGAGGTCAGATGTAAAAGCTGTAAAGCAACTTTTGCTCAGATAGTACCGCTTAAAACCAGTGGAAGAATTTACTAAAGGCAAAAACTAAAACTTTGTGTTTGAATTTTTAAATGGTACCACAGCAACAAAAGTATCTGAGAATGTCTTTAATGACAACCTTTTAGAATGGAATGCAGCTTTCTTTTAACTGTTTTATAACCTAAAGTTACTAAGACTTGGGTTTGTTAGGGATTGCCAAAACTTTATCTCAAAACAGGATAACCTACAACCTGTTAAATATCCTGATGTGGCCTGATGTGAGGTTTTATTTATAAGCAATACTAATACATGAGTTGGCTACAAAATTTTTAGAGCCTGTAATCTACACCTACACCTTAGCTTTAAATCTTTTTTTCATTTCTGTTCTAGTTCTTATTCATACCTAAATATATATATTTTCATAATGGTGACTGAGAAGTGGTTTAACTTAACCCAGTGACATATGCACAAAAAACCTGAAAGGAGACCAGTATTATTAAGGTTATTTCCATATAAACCCAATTTTATTATATGAGTACAATTTTAATTTTTAATACTTTTTAATTTAATGTTTCTACATTTTTATCTGTATTTTAATTTTTTACTTTTCATATCCAAAGATCCAACCTCTACTTACATATATATGTGAGAGAAAAATTGACATGCAATTCAGTAATTCAAATGTGTGAAAGAATTGCATTTCAAAAGGTAGGATTTCAGTTATTATTCAATCTTAGTGGAAATTGATTGGCAATAGCTACTGGGGGATCTTTAGTTAGTAAAAAACAAAAGTCAAACAAGAGGATTAGTGAAGGATATGCCTTTTTGATTTTTAAAAGGCAATAGAAGTATTGGAAAGTGTTCTGAAAATTATTGAGTTTCAGCACAAGAAGGGATATCAAGGTATCTTCTGGACCATCCCATTGCCTTGACTACAGGTGGGGTCAAGAGGTATTTAGTTTACATTTAAAGGTATTCTATAACATAAACTTTACATCCTTTCCAGGGAATCTGTTAAATTGCTTCATAATAATTACTGTGAAAATGTTACCTTTCCTCCTCTTAGGTCTATATTGAACAACTCTTGCTACAATATATGTTTGTTACACCAAATCCTAATTCCTTTAGTCATGGAAGATTATTCTCTCTTCTTGTAATGTCAGTTTACATAATTGAAAAAGAGTTGTGATGACTCTCCTTATCACTGAAATCTTTCCTCATGCACCTTGTTCTTATTTCTCTCTTCATGTCAATGTATTTTTTTATTCTGCACTTGGTTTTGCCCAGAATTATACAGACTTTTCCATGCTAATAATGAGAAACATAATTCATATTCCATTTCTTCATGTAACTTCTTTACAGACCACGGTGTACATACTCTTTCACACATTTCTTTGCCAGGAAAGCAGTAAAACAACAGTGCTCAAAATACTTGCCTCTTTTTCTGTGATAGATGTGCTCTTCAGATTTAATTACAAGTGTTTATATAAATGTGTGTATAACAGAGTGGTCTGTTGTTTAAGAATCTGAAGAACGTGATCTTCACATCATTTGCAAAGCAAAACCAAAGAAACCCCTGAGTTGGTTATGCCTCAGCTCTGAGCAGCTGCTCCCTTTCAAAAGGTCAGAGAGGGAGGTCCATGGGTTGGTCAGGTACTGAAATGTGCATAGAGAAGCCAGTGTACTCATTAATTTAAAACTGAGTTCCTAAATATTGATACCATTTCCAGAGATAGTGCCAGAACACTTCAAATCCTTGAAAGGCAAGAGTTTAGCCCTAAAGGAAAAAAGCTTATTGAAAACACTGTATTCACAGGTCTTTTCTCCTGCTCTTTTATATTATTTATAATCATTCTCTAGTCTAAAGTATTTTTCCTCCCTAGAGCAGAACCACTCCTGATGTGGCCTGGCCTCCACCACAGTTTCTATCACTTTCGTTTTTCCAACACTTGTTTAAACTAGGTCAGTCCTTTCACTTCCATATGTGTTTAATAGAGTCATGACTGCCTTCCTGCCTTCTCTGTAGTTTCCTTTCATATTTAATTGTGCTTTAAAAGAACTTTTCTTGTTTTACTATCAGTTCAAAATGTAACCAAAACCAAGAGGGCCACCTACATGGTTTATAGAATATGTGTATATTTATATAGGATATATAGAATTTAACTTTTGGTACTGAATTGCACAGATTTCATCTGAAGTGGGATTCACTTAAAGGGAGTTGGGGGAAACAGGAAGCTGAGAGCACTGTGGTTTCTATTGACTCAC
This sequence comes from Pachyramphus minor, assembly GCA_013397135.1. Classification (NCBI taxonomy): domain Eukaryota; kingdom Metazoa; phylum Chordata; class Aves; order Passeriformes; family Tyrannidae; genus Pachyramphus; species Pachyramphus minor. Next base: position 36,995 of record VYXB01007292.1, on the reverse strand, counting down.
ATCCAACAACAATGACAAGAATTTTGTGTCGCTTTTTTCCTGCAATGAAGAACTCTGTTTGACAAAGAATTGAAAAGTACCTCCCTGAGTACCTCCAAATCACAAGAAAGAAAGAGAGAAAATATGTTACTCATCTCTACTCTTCTCCTCAAAACTTATACACAGGGATACTGAAGATTTCAAATAGCATGCCACTGCTCCTGCTCTGGCTATGCACAAACATCTTCCGTGTCAGCTGAGCTTTGTGCTTGGTTCTTTTGATCCTACGTTCTCCTAAATACAGGGCCTTCTTCATGATAGCAAAACTGCAGATTACTGTGGCACAGAAAGATATGTCTCTGGAGCTCACTCCCTTTCGCTCTGTACCAGTTTCTCCAGAAATCTCTAGACAGCTTATACTACCACAGTTCTTGCTGGCATCCCTCTGCTGCACAGCATTTGGGTCTGACTGCCAAATTTACTCCACTTTTGGAGTTTCTCGCATGCAGTTACTCTTGGGAAACCCCAATTAAATAATTGGCATTTAATTTTCTTGGCAATCATGAGCTCTATAATCCGATACAGACTTCACTACTTTATTCAAAGTGGTGAGCTGTCCTTTATTGGAAATGTAACGAAAAAAGAAAAAGTAACTGTAAAATTTGATTCAGAAATTACATAAAATATTTGTTCATTTTATCTCAGGGAAAGTGAAGGAGACATCTGTCTTCCACTCTTTTGTGGGAATTTGTATTGGAGAGTAGAGCTTATTTTATCTCTGCTTAACATCATGTGAAGTATGTTGTTATCTTTCTTTGTGGAATATATTATAATCTCTAAAATACTTTTGGAAAAAAAATTTGGAAATGAAGCTGTGTTGGCAACCAAGCCTATGAAGCGAGCAGCAACACCAGTCCATCATGGATATTTTCAAGTTTACACAGAAATTTCTTTTATTATTCTTATCTCACTTAGCTACCATTTTTTTTTTTCCAGTATGCAGTTTGTGTACTAGGGAAAGGGAAAGTGCCACAGGAGCTGTTGTATTTTATTTCCATTTGTTATTGGATTTGGATTCATTTAGGCAGTTGATGTGTCCAATTAAAAGCCATCAAGATGCAACATAACATTTTATCTTCTCTCAGTGGTTATCTCAAGCTCAGCATTTCTATCTATGTAGGCAGTGTTTTCCTCCCTTCCAAACTACTCCCTTAAACTAATTAATGGACTAACCCATAATTATATGTGCTTCCTATTCCAGTGAAGATGAAGGAAACTTCCAAATCAGATGGACAACAAGTGGGCTGCAAATTCTGTTGAATAAATGAATATCTACAGCAGGAAAATCTCTTCTGTTGCCAAAACATGGATAGGAACTGATCTTCCTCTCTGTAATGGGCAACCTAAAGGTCAGGAGCCTGTGTGGAGACAAACGGTGAATTATGCCTGATGATTACTTTGTTGATTTGAAATGCAATACAGGAAGTCACTGAAAGCTGCCTGCAAGCTGATTATTACTATTTCATTACCCTCTCTATCATCAAAACTCAACAACAGAAAGATATATTTGCCTCGAAAATAATAGTTATAATGGAAAAGTGCTAAAACCTCATTTTCCTACACTGAATAAATTACTTTCCTTTCCATACAGCACTACATAGAAATCCATAAACATTTAAAATAGATGGCAGCCAGAAAATGTAAAAAAAATTGTCATTATATTTGATTATATATTCATGCAAATCTAGGAGCAACAGCAGAGGAAGTGATCACACTGGTTAAAATATTTAAATAAATTAATCTTCTGAAGCATTTCCTTGGAAGAATATATTTGTAAAAGTTAATAAGAAAACTCCATTTTCTGTAAAATAATGTTTAATTGCATTCTATTCTGAAATAAAGAAAAAAGACAATTTGGTATTAAGATCTTTTCAGACTTAATCTATATTTATTCACTCTCTAGTCTGTATTAAGCTTTTGTATGAGTTGGCCCCTTTAGTTTCATTTGTGCTACCCAGAGCAGCACCACATAAATTCTTGTAGACTTTTCTCTTCTGCATTAGTTTTACTAATTCACCAGGGAACCCCACGAGTTTCACTACTGCTTTGGGGAAACCATAATTTCAATAATTTAACACTTTTTACTTGATGATACTCTTCTTTTTAACCTCTCTTATGCCTGAAAGATACTCAAAATTTCCATATTTTCTTCACTTCCTGTTCTGATCGTGTACAATCCTGTATGCAGGATGCCTGGAACAAGTCACTGGAAAAGTGTGTTCAAGTGCTTTTGATCTTCTTTTGAACCTCACTAAGTTTCAGTTGGAACTGCACTGTCATTCACATCAGGAAAATCAAGTACTGCGGGAAGAGAAACTGCTATTTGTCCCAGTAACACCCTTTGTTAAGGGAAGAGGGGCCTTTATGAATGAAAACGAAACAGAAGACTTATGCAGGGATTGTCACAGATGAATTAATTTTCCTTACCAAAGACCCACCCCTTCTCTTGGATCACGTTGTAACACCACTTCTGTGCCCAATTCCTCTGACTGACACTGGGTTTTGAACATGAGCAACAAAATTTCAATAATGAATTTTGTGTTTGAGTTGATGATAAAACATATAAATGAGATATACATGGAATTCTTCTCAGTCCCTGGAAGTTCCATCTGAATTAAAAGCCAGGCATTCAATTATTTAGTGCTTATTAGGGTAGTGCCACAATATCACTTCTTTCACATGGCAAGCTTGGGAAAAGCTGGGGTACACATCAATGCTCCTTCTCCTCACCCCCCTAAATTAACACTGTGTTTCGAGTTCCAATTCAGCATAGATGAATTTTTATGTTTAAAATACAAACTCCAGCCTTATAGACCAGAAAAGCCAAGAAACTTCCACATTTTGTGTCTACTTAATTATCTCATAATAATGTAGTATGTTTTATTATTTTTCAGATGTGTGGCTTAAGTGTGTCAATAAAGACCTCTCAGTTTGTTTTTGAGATGATAAAAAAATGGGTCATACAGCTTTGACACCTCTTGCCTTCACTTTGGGTTTATACAGTTCTTCAGTTAAATCTGATATTAAGCCTACACAATAAACACCAACATGGCTCAGTGGGACATGCTGCTGCACTCTGAAAAGGAAAGATGAGGCTCAGGGCTGCTAGAGAAAGCAGAGTTTCTTTCTGCAGGGGAGAGAGTAAATGAGAAAAGGTTGTTTTGTAGCTGTGATCTCAGTGTACCTGTATTCTACATGTACTTGGTTTTTATTCTGCTGGTGAGCCAGCTGACTGATTTGATGGGACAATATCAGTTAGGAATAGAGCTCACTCAGAAGATAGCCCTGTACAATATTCTTGTCCCTAGAAGTGAAAACTCAGGAGATTGGAATTTTGTAAGGTATTACTCTATTGGGAAGAAATGCCAGCATGCTAAAATTTTCATTGTAGTAGCAATGTCAGGGTTCATATTTTGGCTGAACATTTCAGAAAGAAAAAAGAGTTAATAAACCCATTGCCTACATTTATCTGTCAGAGTGTTTTGCAGACTCTCAATTTGCTTGTCTCCCTCTCTGCATGTATTATGTCCTGGGAACTAACACAGGCCAAAGTATTGGGTCTGGCTGAGTGCCCTGGTCTCTCTTCTGAAAGGCTGCTCTGTCTGGAGGGCAGAGGGCAATGTAGCACAACCATAGGAGTGGTTTCAACAACCAGGCAATGTTTTCCTGCTCTTTTTCTCAATTCAGAGAACACTGATAGTTGGGGGGGGTGTGAAATACAGATTGCAATTATAGTTAGACCCTATTTCCCACGATTTGGGATTTCATGACCATTCATCATTTTGCATACTTGTTTGGCACTGATGAGCTGTTAATCAAAGGTGAGCTTTTAGTGCTGACGCTTTCAGGCAGTCTTGACATTATAAACATCTGCCTGTGCCTTCACACCTGTGCACTCACAGTAACCCAGCACTTGCTGGTGTCCATGCAGTGTGATTTATGGGATTGGTTACAGGATCCTGAGAGTTTTCTGTGGTTCTGACTGGTGGTTCATGTGAGCTCCAGTGTACACCATAGTCCTGGGGCCTTGTCTGCACTTGGGCACCAAAGTCAGATGTCCCAAAGTGATTTACTTCTCTCATCAGTAGTTTGCCATCCCTCTGGTGCTGTTGGTGCTGTGGAGTAAAGCCTGTTTTTACTGCTCCATGATATTTGCCGAAGAGCTTGCCTTGCATCCATAGACAATGTGGCACCTCCAAACTATATAACTCAAAAGATATTTGGGCATTCAAATATGCTGGTATATCTGCCTCTGTAGTCTGAGCCCTTGCTGACACACAGTGATTTGAGACATAATGAAAAACTCAAGCCAGACACATATAAAGCTTAAAGTCAGTTTGTTATTAGTGGTATTTTAAATGGCATACATGGATATTTACAAATGAGGTGCCTAATTATAATGGCAATAATTAGATATTTTGCTACCTACATGCAGCTAGGCATTTCTCCTCAGTTATACTTGCATGGCAGAATCATGCTGGCAACCGGTTGTAGCCTTCTTTCTGAGAAATACTTGTAGAAAACTGGTTTTTTGTGATTTCAGCACACTTCAAAGCTCTTAATCACTTAAATTTATTCTTTTTAATTAATTAATTGCTGATTTTATTTGGCATTAACACTCATTCAGTTAGGATAAGAGCTGTGTGTGTGGTAGATTCTAATTTCAGCACCCAGGAATTGTTATTCATTGGCTTTTGTGAGTCTATAATTTCTAAGGAATTATAAGATTTATTTTGTTTTATTATACAAATGGCCATGAATACTACTTATTTCTGCAAAGTCTGCCAAACTGTTTATATAGTTTATTTTTCATATTTTATTTTATTACAATCTGACACTAAGGAAACAATGCTTAAGAGACATTCATATCTAACTGGACTGCAGAACTACAAACTCCTCAGAATAGCCATGAGAGAAATCCACCTGCTATTGTGTTTGCAAGATTTTTGTTTTTGTAAGTTTTCCTGTGAAGTTTTATGACTCATTCCTCCTAAGCAAGTAACCTTCTGATTTAGAATCAGAAAGCCAATCTGTCTGTTTCTTTCAAAATTAAAAAAACCAGAGGAGGAAACCAAGTTGAAGCTATTCTGTTAAGACTCGTACAACTCTCTAAATAAAAGTTCAGTTAGGTGTCACTGTTAGGTTGGGTCTGACATAACTCAGGCATCCAAAGTGAGGAATATTCCAGCTGACAGACCACCTTCAACCAAGGGCTGAAGAGCCAGGCTATCAATACCCATCAGCCTAAACAGAGAATTTCTTGCAACTGTGTTGTCACTGGAATAGAAAGGACTGCCAGGGAGCTGTATAACTCTGCCTCAAGTTAAAACCTGTTCCGAGGAGCAACTACCTGCCTTTCATGCTCACTTTGGGCAGAGATTATGTCTCTGGGGAGAGGTCTTTTGAAGTACTCTGCTTCACAAGAAGCAAAGACTGCAGAGTGGGTTTAATGGTGCAGCTCAAAGGCTGAAGGAAAAAACATGCACACTGCAGCTGGATAAAAACAAACCATGTTTATCCCAGCAAAGTGTTCTTCTTATCTAGACAGAATGGCTACATGCAGATTGCTGGTGGGAATGGTCCTTGTCATCTTTTAACTATCAAACTCTGCACAGAAATCCATTGATTTTTATCAGAGTACGAGCACACACTGACACCACGTTCCAGTTCCCAGGCAGATCGCCAGGCACTCCTGAATTTACTGGCCATTGTGAGCGGTGGGAATAGAGGATGTGGGGGAAGGGAAGATGAATCTGTGAGATGTAGGAATGTAGGGCTGGTTTAGGAAGCTAGGGTAGACAGGAAAATCCCATTCTTTACATTTCAGTGTACTCTGCTTAGTATACATATGCTAGAACAACTATCCAAATGGGCTGTATGAAGGTCAGATCAATATTTTAGTGCATTCAGAGAGCTGGAATTTTGGACAAGAGAGTGTTTGTGCATTGCAGTTGCAGCATAACTATATTAGAGAACAGCTATCCATCCATGTGACAGATGCCTGCTTTGGGGATCAAGAAGGTTAGGCCTGGAGAAATTTCTTTAAGAACTTTAAAAAAATTGAAGGGAAACAGATCAGCTTGTTTCCTGAGATAAGAAGTTCACTGTTCAGTTTTCTAGAATTTTTAATAGTGAAGATATTTGGCACCCCTGCATACCAACAATTCCATTGATCATTACCTCAGAACACTTAATACTGATTCTCATACGTCCAGAATTTTTCCTTTATTCTTTTGGAGGGGGTTAGGTTAAAAATATAAGAAATTTATATATCATATATATTATATAGTATATATATCATATATATAATATATTATATGTGTTATATATAATATGTTTATAATGTATTTATAAAGCATGTGCTTAACTTACATATAACTTCAAGGAGTATTTGGATGACACTTTCTAGTCGTATGATTTAGTTTTAGGTGGTCCTGTGAGAAGCAGAGAGTTGGACTCAATGGTCCTTATGGATCCCTTCCAGCTTGACATATTCTGTAATTCTAACTGATCAGCATCTATCTCCTTTCCCAGTGACATATGAAAATACAACAACATATTAAAAGAGTGTGAACGTATTCTAAATGTGAAGAGAATAAATTAAATGCATTAACAGATACTTGATATGACTGTTAAGTATCTGATGAATGCTTTTCATCATCACAATCGCCTAATTGGCTAGGAAGTCTAACAGGACATGTTTTCACCAGGTTGGGGAAGGGAGAGTGAGAGAATAGTTGCTCCATTTCACAGTATTCCAGAACATTATTTCCTTTTTCTTTTTCCATTAACCCGTGGGCTTTTTTTAAGTGGAAGGCCCTGCAAAAGAGCTTCTAGTCCTCTGGGGGTCTGATAGAGCAGCTGCTGTCACTGTGTGAGAAAACAATGCACAGGTGCTGGGAGTGTTTTCCAACAGGAAATTTAGAAGCAAAGACAGACACCTCCCAAGAGGAATGAAGAACATTAAGGTTTTGTGTTTTTTTTTCATTCAATTCTTGTTTCTCTTGCTTCCAGAAGTGATACTACAGAAAATACTGTCCATGAAGGCAACCTACAGAAAAGATTTTAGTTTTTCTCACATTTCCCCTCTTTTTGTTTTAATAACTGGTTTCCACACATTAGGTGAGATTAGTTGGGTTTTAGTGGGTTATAGCTTGATAAAAATTTCCACAAGTGTGGAGGGCAGCAGGTGGTGGTTGGCTCAGTCTAAAGGCCCCATCAATGTTTAGCAGAGCCTATATTTTCTGTATTTTGGAGCACTTTCTGGCTTATTCAAACACCTAGTTAAACACTGAAAAAGTGAAGGAAGATATGACATGCAAATGTGACTGATACTTAATTGCATTTCCTATAAATGAAATCACTGCAATTAAAGAAAATATCAGCATAGCCAACCTTAACATCCTGAATAACCTCAGCTTATGTGGGTTACTGACTAAATATAATACTAAAACTCACTCAGATTAGGGAAGGAAACTTTATCTCCTTCACAATATGTTTCTATTCAAATCCAGTAGAGAAACATTAACACGGTTCAGCATCCTGGAAGTCAATCAGTAGTCTGACTTTAAATTTCAGATTCTGGATGAAATCTTATCACCAGCTAATTATTGCCATGTTACTTTCATCTTAGAAAGTATGTGACTGAAGCCAAGATTTTATATGGGGCTATTTTTTTTAGTCATTGTACAGAAATTTCATCATTTCTCTCTGATCCTCCACGAATAATTCTTCTTTTGGCTCATGGAAAATAGTGCAGAAGAATATCAGTTTGAACAAAGTATTTGAGTGCACCTAAAAACCACTGAAATCAATAACTGCTAAGATACAGGAGTTCAGGCAAATGCTTTCAGACGTAAAATGAAATTTTGCTGGCATTCAGTTCTAGTCTTTTTGGTTTTAGGAAGTTATTAACAATATTCCTAGCATGGGGAAAAGGTGAAAGAGAGCCTAGAGCTACAAGAAGAAAAGAATGAAATAGGAGTCAGAATTTCCATCCATGAGGTAGTGAAAATAAATAAAGGAAATTCTGAAGTGAGGTATTTTTTGTGCAAGTTGCAAATGAATTATATACATCACCAATCAGTTAAATTAAATAAAATCTGAGTGTTCTGCATACAGGCTTCTGGTTTTCCTCCTTTTTTTTATTTTTTTTTAATATTAATGTTGGCTGGAATTTTCTGAATGAAGATATAACACTAAATTGACTATTATGTGTTAGCCTACTTTCTCTTATCTCAAGACCTTCAAGTCACAAGACACTAAAGTTTCAGGAGAAACTTTTATTTTATCAATTATGTTAATGACAGCCTAGATCTTATCACCTAACTGAATTTCAACCAGTCGGGGACTGGTCTGTAAATGCACATCCAAACAGTCTGAAAGTGTGGATATTGTTAGTGAATTATGACCTATACAGTTCCTTTAGAGGTGTTTGTAAAAAAAATAGCTTACTGTTATAGTAGTATATCCATATACAACAAAATCATTTTCAGCTTCAGCATAATGTAATGGATGACAAAAGAAGTATAGTCTCAACTGGTCTGAACAGGTTCTACCACGTTTGTATGACCTTTATCTAACAAATAAGTATTCTGCCCTCAGTTTTGTTGCCTGTGAGATAACTATTAATTCTTAAACTTTTCTGCCAAGTATGTTGAACCATAATAAAAAGTATCCTTTCTGTATTAGTGAAAAACACTGTCCTTACTGGTCCTGTAGCTGCTGGTAATTACCATTACACCTAAAGTAAATTTTCAGTAAGATTTTGGAAAACTTATTCTGAGATTAGTGCATTCTCTAATAGCTCTCTGTCCTGGGGTAGAACCAGGAGCTTACAATTGTAAGAAATAGATCTTCAACTATGAGTTGAAAAATATTTCCCACTTTGACTACTAAGTAATCCGATTTGGTTTCTGGTTTTGAAAAAGCCTGATTTAGGCTTTAAAAACACCATAGTATATACCACAGAATTATGCCTTTGAATATTAAAAATTCCTTCTGTTACTCTTAATTTTTATAAAAACCCATCTAAACCTACATATTAAATATGCACAGATTGATAAGTAAATATGTCATTTTTCATAGTGGATAATATTTTCATGTTTGTATCTTTTTTCTTGCAATACTGATCTCTCTGGCATTTCCACTGCACCATCTTCCTGCATGTCACAGAAAAGTGTGGAAATACACCCAAGTGAAATGGTACATCCCCCTTTTAACTTGTGCATCTTGCTGAGTTGGATAATAAAACTGCTTCCTAAGAGACTTTTTTTTACTTTTGCCATAATTTAAGTTTACAGATGGTAGCATTAGATATTTTCTCCCCATACTCCTCTAATTTCAACGGCTTGATTAGCATTGTTCAAACATGCCCAGTGGAGAGAGTACAAGATCATCTACATTCCAAAAGATCATCAGGTGGACCTATGGAAAGAATTAATGCTGTATTTTTTCAGAAAATTCATGCGTAATTTCCATTCTAAGCTACTGAGTCAATGCCATGTTTTCGGGGAGAAGGAGGTGAAAAAAGGGCTAGGAGACAAGAAGTCCCAAAGTATCTGAGATATTGAAATATAATGACACGCACATCATGTGACAGATTTCAGTGTCTGTGAGGTTTTGTCTGTGCCTTATGCTAAATAGATAAAGCCTTGCTGGCCTTTTGTCAACACATCCTTCTACCAGTCTGTAACACACAACAGAGGGAATCTGGTTTCATGGACTTTGGAAGGCAAACAAGAAGTAAAACTGTTGTGTATCACATATGTCAACGGGCAAAGCATTCTATTGAAGATGGAGTTCAACTTGAAATACTTGGCAATTCTTAGATCTTTACCAAATCTGGAGGAAGGTAAGAGAAGGTTAATCATAACCAAGTTAAAACAGCAGTAAGTAAAAAAATTGGCTTGCTTTGAAAATAACTGGGAGTAAATTTGCAGCAGTAGTTGTAGATGTTAGGGTCATAACATATCTCATCTCTATTCAAATAAAACAACATCTGTTTAGCAGAAATGTCTAAGGCATATGCTTATTGAGTAATTAGTTTGGAAGTGATAAAACCTATTAACTAATCCAAGGGATGCCAAAAGGACAAGTGTGAGAAAATTTGCATGGTAACACTTACAAGTTGTTGTGTTTAATTTTCACTATGTTTTAAAGAAATGCATTTATATTTCCCTCTCTCTCTTTTGCTCTTCTTGTTTGCTGCCACCTGGTCTTTTGTCAGAATTAGCTATTTTGCAACCTACTAAAAAATGAAGGGTGAAAGGGTGAAAATTCTCTTAACATTGAAATAACCTAAAGTTCCAACCAGATCTTATGGATAAAAATATCTTTGCAGAGTGGTTATAAAAAAAATACATTTCAGGTACAAAATCTCACTAATGATGACAATAAAACACTATTTTGCACAGTTAAACAACTCAATATATTCACTTCCCCTTGTTTGGAGTTTAGACTGGGTGAACAGTCTAGCCCTATTATGTAGAGAAACTGTAGATATAAACATTTTTGAAATTATTTTAAAATGTTCATACACATGGTGAGCTTGCATTGAGCAGCAGTTTGCACTAGGTGACTTCCAGAAGTTCCTTTGAACCTAAAGTACCATATGATGCTAAGTCTGGCTCATAAAAATCTTAGTAATCAGGAAAGCTTTTATACTTTCAGTTGCCTCTCTGGGTGATAAGTGTTCAAAGGTTTTTGTAGTATATCCATATACAACTTTTAATATTGATTAAGACAGAGAGCTTGCTGCATTTTTCACAGCATGAAGAACTAGAAGAGGAACGTTCTTTTGAGGTTAAGTTTTTTTGTAGTAGTGTTAGAGTTCACTAAGGAGACAGCTAGAAATATCATCAAGTAGAAAATCGTATGGGAAGATTTATAAAGAGGGGGGAAAGCTTATTTTCCCTTGTTGGAAGATAGACTACAGTAGAACAAGCCACACAGGAATCACTGACTTTAGAATCAGCCTGCAAATGTAATGTATTGCTATTGAGTTATTTGTCTACACACTGACTATTTACCTGGAGAGGGTCACTAGCAAGATAAACAGTGGTAGTGCAGTTAAGTCACTAGGGATTATTGTAACTCACATGCTGGAATAAAAGCTGTAGTGCTTCAAACTGAAAGAGAAGAGACAGGCCTGTAATCCTGTGTGCCAAAGTAATCTTGTTACTTCCTCTTTGAACTTCTAGCCTCATTTTTATATAGGAAAAAACTGTAATTCCTTGGCTAAAAAATTACAGCCTCATTTCCAGCACCTATCCAAATCTAAACTAAGTCTTTTTTAGGTTTGATATTCCAAAGAATCCTTTGCTCTGAACCGAAAAGACCTTAAGGGGATGAGATACCAAGAAATATCTTATTATTTCTCTTAAGCTACTGACGTCAGATATGATAAAAATTATATTGTGCTGTTCCGCATGCTTGTTATGTGATTAAGTATAGTAATGAAATGAAATTAAGCTAGTGCCAAATCTTTAAGTACACACTCTGGCAAAATTCTCTTCTGCTCCAGTTTGCATGATACTTTGCAATGGTGCAATAGTTCATTGACAACCCAACAGTGTCCAGCTTATTTATTTACGTTACCTTGCATTGATCAATGACTGTAGTTCTTTTGCCTCTAATGATTTTTTTGCAATAACTAGGTCTACAGTAATTAGATATGTGACATCACTAGGCAAATTAGCTTTATATTTGAAAGAACTTTTAGTTCTGGAGTTTGCTCTAACAGCTCTAGTATGGCTATCTGCCCCTCTGCTCCACTCTGGTGAGACCCTGCATTGAATACTGTCTCCAGCTTTGGGGTCCCCAGCACAGGAAGGACATCCTCCTTCCTGGAGAAAGGAGGACTCACGGGAAGGACTCACTCCAACCTACTGGAGTGAGTCCAAAAAAAAACCATCAAGATGATCAGAGGGATAGAGCACCTCTGCTATGAGGAAAGGCCAAGAGAATTGGGACTGTTCATCCTGGTGAAGAGAAGGCTTTGGGGTGACCTAGCTGTGGCCTTCCAGCACCTGAAGGGAACTTACAAGAAAGATGGAGAGAGACTATGCAAGAGCACAAGTTTTCCGGAGCAACTGTGGGTGTCCCATCCCTGGCCGTGGTCAAGGCCAGGTTGGATGGAGCTCTGAGCCATCTGGCCTAAAGAAGAGTGTCCCTGTCAACAACAAGGGGTTGGGAACTAGAGGATCTGTAAAGACGCTTCCAACCCAGGCCATTCTATGATTTTGTGATTCTATCCATATTTCTGAAATCTATTAAGGTTCTAGAAAGGTTTTTATTTCTGCAGATTCCTAAGTATCTGTGAGAAGCATCACATAAGGATTCTGATCTAATTGTATAATGCTGTCAATACCAGAAAAAATGTTCTTAAGAACTGGCACAAGCAAGTGTTTTTATACTTCTCAATTCAGACAAAGCCATAAATCCTTTCTATTTCCTCAAGAGGAAGTAGAATCTCAACAAAATTTTACTAGCAGAGAAACTTAAACCACATAGTTCATAATACTAAAGTGAACTTACATTCTTTCATGATCACTAATGCACAAGGACTACCAGACATACATGTGCCTCCTCTTTTTCGTTTAAAGGTAGCACCCTGGAAGCAAAATGTTACAGGATAAGCCCTGGAGGTTCTTAGGTGTAGAATGAGTAAATTACATGGTGGTAAAATCTAATTTTACCATCACCCCACCCACAAACAGAAACAAACAAGACGCAGTGTGGAACAAAATCCGTATTTGTACACTGAAGGACAAAGATCAGTAGATTGCAGAGCTGTGGGAAACCATGTCAGTATAATAATTTTGTAATCCCTCTTGTAATCCAAACAAATGAATGTAGGAAGACCTGACTGTGAGATAAACTGCAGTTCCTGAGGTCTCTATGTGTGATGTCCAAGGGTCTAAATTACTTGCAATTGAGGAACGTATCATACAACTGCTGTTACAGTGAAAGGTGTTTTGCCTGTTCCCCAAATAAATGCTTTCCTTTGAAAGTGTATAGAAGCAGTGCCTGCATCTTCTGCACACAAAGTGTAGTTCTGGTGTTTTCTAGTGGTAAATGTGGTCTATCATATGCTGCTGTCCTGTGTTTCATCAGAGCAAAGACTGATCACTAGGGCATAATAATTTTAAGTGTTAATGTACTAAGCTGTTATCACACTCTATCCACCCTTCTCTACTTCACAATGCATAATTCTGAATTTACTAATGTTTTGCTGAAACATTGAGATCTCTGTTCATTTTTTTTATAGTATCACCTGTGTGTCTGGTTTGTTTTGATCTTTGAAAACTCTACCATGGAACAGAGTGCTAGAACATTTGAATGGACTTCCAGGAAAAAGTAAAAATCTCTTCAAAAAATTTGCTAATAACATAATTGTAAAGGTCTACTTTGTCTAGATTCAGAAACCTTTTTACAGTCACTGAACTAATAACAATACAGGAGTAAGCATAGTGCTGAAGATAAGGAACTGAGAGTTTCCTCTTCAGGGTGGGATTTGTGGGTTTGTACACACTTGCATAGCTATTATGTATGTCCATGAAGAGTGTTAGGGTTTTGCCCAGGTGGAAAGAACGATTTCTTGGGAGATAAACTGCTGATAAGAAAGTGAGGAGCAGACTTATTCACTTTGTTTGTGATCACAATGTGTTACTCTGTCAGTCTTTCCAAACTAGCCCTGAGATACAAGTCCAGGTAGTTTATTAATGGAACTATTTGAAAAAATGCTGAGTCAATATCATCAAAACCCTCTGTGGGAACCAGTTGTGTTTCCTTAGTGACCCTTGACAAAAATGAGGCAGGTTTCCATGGAAACTTGCCTACCTCACCAACAGTTTGCCTGTCTGAAACCAGATTTCCAGCCATGGGATTAGTCTAAACTACTTGGCTTTTAGCGTTCAGAGAGGTTGTGGAACATCATCTCAAGTTTATTTTGAAAAGCCAAGCAAAAATATTACATCAATTGCTGCAAACAACATTTGAGGATTCTTGTCCTAAGAAATGATGAAGTCTTTTCCCAATATGTAATAATTTTTCCATGTCTCAGATTTTCACCCAGAAAAGAAATTTTGTGCCCTGACTACTAGTTTGTTGAAAAGCTGCCATGTCTCATACTTCAGATATTGACCTACAAAATATTCCCACTGCTTTTACTAAAGCCCCAAGCTAGAAAAGCAAGTCCTAATACTTGTCTGTGACTCACTGACATATCATGGTTTCAAAGCTGTCAGTGTAGGGGAAGCACTGACTTATGGTAAGACAGATAGTTATTACTTAATAAACATGTATATTGTTTTTTATAAGTGCACGTCTTTGTGTGCTGTGAAAGAAAACTAGCCCTTCAACTGGCTTTTAAAATCTACATAGATCAATTTTCTGAAAATTTGAGATTATTAAGGTTTTTCAAGAAAACAGAACCTGAAGGCAATATTTGACCTCGTTCTAAGTTTAGATTTATTAAAACACTAGAAAATAAATGCAAAGTGTCTTTTCTAAACATAGAAGAAGGTACTGAACTACTGATCCCTGTGTTAAGAGATGCAGACAAAAATCACTTTAAAACCCCACTTAAAAGTAAGGTATTAAAAAAAAGACATTCACACTTGATAGTTAAAATCTCTCTCATCCTGCCTGATTTAAATTGTGTGTTATTTGTTTGAGAGTTCTTTACAAGGAATGTTTTCATCATGTTCTTCCAGATGCAGTCTTTTCTTAACTTCTCATTGCTGAGAGCTGTTGTCACCATTTCAGTCATCCTCCTGTTTTGTAAGCTGGGTGTTTACAGTGTGGTGAGAATATTAAAACCATCGCCTGTGAGGCGAAAAAGCAAATGGAAAAATCATACTTGCAGCTGTAGAGGAAGCAAAATTATGTCCGAACTTACATATTTTAAACCCTAAGTAACAGCAAAGTGTTGCACATCTTTGCGATGCACACAGCCTCATCTGGGAGAGGCAACAATGGTTCAGGAGTAATAGGGAGTCATTAAGCAGCCAAACAAGGACGATGTGTGTGTCTTTATTCAGCAGACAAATACATTCGAATGTACAAATCTGAACGCAGGTGGTTCTTGCCCCATAGATGATCTGTTACATCCTGAATACTTATGCAAAGCTGAGCCTTCGAGTCACTGCTGTCACAAAGCACTTTCAAGCAAATTCATTTAACTAAGCATGATTCATTAGTCCTTAATGGCCTTCTTTTTTTTTACTGCTTCCAGTCTTCCCTTTCCCCCCTTTTCTGCAACACAGACATCTTGGCACTAGAAAGGTAGGATTTCTTAAATTTCTGAGTACCTTCTCTAGCAGGTCTTAGCTGGGAGTAGCTGCCATGCTAATATCCTACCCCAATATTTACCTTTACAACCAGAACTAAATAACTAGCATTTGATGGGTGTTTCTGTTGCACTGTGCTAAAGTACTCTCAGTACTGTCAATTTTATGTGACTACTGCCATTTCTCCCCTTTATAGCTTTAATATTTTCCCTGTTTTTGTTCTTAAACACATGTAAACAGCATGTGATTGCACTCTTATTTTTCAGCTCTGATCATATGATTTTTTTTTTTCAGGGTCCCACCCTCCTGATGCAATTAGATAGAACTTTGCCATTAGATGTTGGTTAAATTCCTTCAACCATTTTACTTGAAGGATCACTCAGCTTTCTGGTCTCTCTCTTGAGGATCTCACTGAGCACAAAACAACCACTTTACTCATTTTTAGATCTGTCTTTGAGAAGAAGCAGTGCAGTGCCCTTCTCTATCATCACTTATATTATGTTTAATGATAAGGAGATTTCCTTTTTTTAGGTGGTGACTGGTGTCTTTTGCTTTTCCAATTTTCACATTAATGCTCCCTTACTGTCATAAATTCTCTCTTGTTCTGTTCTGTTTGTCTCATCTCCTTATTGAGTGCTGAGTAATGAGACTGGATTTCTTGGGGCCCGGCATTATTTTGTATACCACATCTAACACAAAATACACCTTTTCTCAAGACTTTTAACATTTAATATAGCCTGATACCTGACTAACAGACCAAAGTCTTATGTGTTATCTCAAGTTTTAGTCTATTCATTCAAGAAAGTTTACCTACAGGGGAAGAGAAAATAAGAAGACTCTTACTTTTGTAGGATATATGTATGTGGAAAAGATTGGACATTCAAAATACTGTTTATAAAATGGGACTGCCTTTGACAAATGAAATGCCAATTCCCTCAGGAAAACACAGAAATGGAATAATATGTCAGTTCTTATCTGGCAGAAAATCTAAGGTACATTCTTATACCCTCTGTTATTTAACTGTGGAGGAAGTCACTACATGTATAGCAGGCCAGATTATTTCATGTTCTTGCCTGTTTGAAATCCTCTGGGGTGGTATCAGGAAGCCAGATCTATCCAGCAGATTATTCCCTAGATACCTGACATAGGCTCACACACTCTGCTTTAGCTTGGGTTGGCAAAAATTTGGGTATTTTCAGAACCATGTCAACCTCTTACCTCCAGCTGGCTGTGATCTGTTCTGAGTGTTAGCTGTCAGATACAGGTCAGAAATGTGCAGGATCCCTACTCTACATCATGGGGCAGGTTCTTGATAATAGCCTCATATCTGTGGATTGTTTCTTGATGATTCCTGACCATTGGACTAAAAAGGTACAGGGGGTTTATTGGTTGTTTTTATCATAGCATTCACAGTGATGCAACAACTTTCAGCAATCCAAAATCAAACTGTAATACCAATTTTTCTTTTTCTGTTGGTGATTGTATAGCCATCATCTTACACAAATGAAAGCATGCAGCCTAAAGGCTGTTATCACATGTTGTGTTTTGGTTTAGAAGAAGAAAACTGACATTTTAATCAACATTTAATAGCCAGTTTGTCAGAGCTAGAGTTTTGTTTAACTGCGGCCTATCCAGTTTATAACAGTGCATCATACCAAAATCAATTTGCTTTTTCAGTAGCTTTGGGTTATCAAGTTCTTCATATTAACAAATTTACTGTTCAAAAAGTTGAGTCACAAAATGGTTAGTTAAGGAAACCTTACAGTGCATCATACAGAAAGCTAAAGTGAGAAGCTAATTTTCAGTAGAGACCAGACATGGGAAAGACACTAAGGAGGAAAAAACCTAAAATTGTGTCCTAATTATTTAATATGACAGCAAAGCAACAATTTTATTTCCTATGGGGAAATTATACAGGTAAATTAGATGAATTTAAGAATCTGGTGTGTTGTGGCCAGGAAGGGAAAGAGTAAATTCTCTTTCAGGGGGTTTGTTGCTAACTTTGAATAGTTAGATTCATTGTTTGTGGCAAATAACAAAAAGTCACATAGATAGATCCGTAAGCATTTAACACGTTTGCCAGCTTAATACCTTCTACAAATCTGCACATCTGTATTTAGAAAACAAAATATTTGTTGTGCTCTATAATTAATTTCTTGCATGTGTGTGTTTCCCAGACTGTGGAATAGGAAACAATTATAAATAAATATTTTAGAGAAAGCATTCGGTTAAATGCAGGTCTGAAATACAGTTATCTTGACTATGTGGTTCAATCATTTTCAGAATTCATCTACAGTGTTTTTGTTTTGGTGGATAGGATAGGATATGATATGGTATGATATTAACTGTGGTGGTAGCATTGCAACTGTTGATTGACTGGGATATGGATTGATATCCGTCTATTGATTATCTATTGGTCGATGAACTGTTCATTGCTTTTGTGTCTTTCACTGAATCTGTGTTAAATGTTGCCACATCATTCTGTCACAAAAATTAGTTTTCTTTCAAAACTTGTTGTTGGGTACTAATGTTGTAAAGCCTTACCTAGTCTAGACCTTCCTAAACTATTGCAGTTGGTGCAGGTAGGTTGGGAATGTTGTTAAGATGTAGGTTCATGTGTACAACTTGGTGAAAAAAGATTCCTCATGCTGATGGAAAACTGTTTCTCAGCAGTGTGACCATGCAACAAATATTATTGGCAGTGACCAAACTACTTTTTTTGTTTCAGGCACCATTAACCTTTGTGCATCTTTAAAAGTATTAGTTCATTTTCCAGTAGGGTAATTAATCTGTTGGGGAGAAAAAAAGAGAATGCTGAAGGATGGCAGGAAAAATATTTAAAAATAGCGACTGGTGGAAACAAAGCAGACTCATTGCTTTCTCATTAGAATTGTCTCATGTCTGCTCTTTTAAAACAAGTATCTATTACAGTCCTTCTTAGACTGGCTTTGATTTAGCACCATTGTTTATCTGGTCCTGGATGTGGATCATGTTGCTAGGAGTTTGTTGCTTGATCTGTTTTACCAAGCACCACACCAATATTTGGACTGGCACAAGAGATAAGGTGATGTTTGCAGGGAAGGTAGATAGGGAAGAAACAATTGGGCCAAGCAGCTGCTTAAACCAAAACTGCTGAGATATGAGATATTGGGGTTTATAGACTCGTAATTAATTCCCTGTTCTGCCACAGATTTTCTTTTTAATTCTTTGGTGAGCTGTTTAGGCTCAGACTGACAGTTATTTTAATACATAGTTGCCATGAATTTTTGTGGTCATTAAAGGAGTAAATACTAATTTATAGTATGGATTTAGACCTTTGTTGATTTTTTAGGTATGTCTAAATGTTTTCAAATAAAGAGGAAAGAAATCAAAATTAAGATGGATGTTAAATTAGATGTTAGAAGCATGACAACATTGCCAAATAAAAGGTCTCTCACATGTAACTACATCTCTATTCATATGTATTTGAATAGGGAGGTTCACTTTACCGGGGTTAGGTAGTGCAATTTATCTTCTCTGAGGCAATATGACAAGATTTGCTCATTCTGGCAAAGGAAATTTCAATGGGTAAAGCCTGATTTGCCTTTTTTTTTTAATAAAATGGTAGTGGATCCTTTTCCAAGTTCCTTAAAAAAAGAGTGAATGAGCCAGCAAGCAAGGTTTTTGAATGACACTTTTATCATAAGACTGTTTGAGGTCAATGAGATATGTAAAACTTCCTCTAGCATGTTCAGGCTTAGCACTCCCTTTCCCTGGAATAGTATCAGGGATGAATAACTTTTCCTGTGTAAACTTTATTGTTTAAGACCTACTTCTCACCTTAGAAAAAGATAACACCCCTTCCCTCTCCTCCCCCCAGCTAGAGTAGAAGTTTCCATGTCCGGCTTTGTCCCAACACATCCTCTGAAATAATAAGAGGAAGTCACAGGTCTTCAGAACTGCTTTCGTCACAGCAAAAATGTCACAGCAGAAGTTTGGGAAAATAAAAGTGAGCAAGTAACCAGGTTTCAATTAGGGAGGTTTTTTTGAATGTTAACAATCCAAAAAGCTGTTCGTTGATCAAACTTAGATGAGTGAGTGATCCAAACATTCATCTTCTACAAACCAACTTCAGTGGATGCTAAGTATGGAGAAACTGGGATAACATGAACTGAATCAGAAGAGGCCAATAATTTGTAATTTTTTGATGGGGACTTGAGCAGATGGTAAACTGTCATTTGACCATGTGGGAGCACTTTATATAACATGACTAGAAAAGGTATTTCCAAATATCAGAATTTGCCTAGCATAAATCAATAGCTTTTTCTCCTAAACTAAAACTGTGAGAACAGCAAAACTGTTATATTTGAATAAGATCACACTTGGCTCGTATTTATTTTGGGCCTCTGCAACTGTTTAATTGTGTAATTAT
This sequence comes from Pachyramphus minor, assembly GCA_013397135.1. Lineage (NCBI taxonomy): Eukaryota > Metazoa > Chordata > Aves > Passeriformes > Tyrannidae > Pachyramphus > Pachyramphus minor. The sequence goes on along the minus strand of VYXB01007292.1, from coordinate 17,252 downwards.
TTTTCCCATTGTTACTTAGATTCAGTTCTCTTGCAGTTTATATGTAACAACATTTTTTAGTAAATAGGTACCCAAAATACTTCCAACTAAATGAATGCATGTAAGAAGGAATTTGCCCTAGAACTGAGGACAAATATTTATCCACTTAAAAAATGCCTTTTTCTAAGAAACTTTTGAGGGAATTTTCACAGCCTCAGAGGTCAAATTCAGAGAAAATGTATTCACATCATCCTTTCCCTTCCAGAATGTGAAGTGGGTTCTTTGATAGAAATTGTGGAAAAAAACCTTCTTAAACTGTTTCCATTCCCTCCATATTGTACAGATATTATAGAAATAGAGGGAAGAAAGAGAAGGGGAATAGTAGTGTCAATATTGTTTGCTTTCCCCTCTGTACACTCTCCACCATGTGTTCAATCTATTGTAACTGTCAAATCTACAGGGAATAATTATTAGAATAATAATCCTGTTTAAAGGTAGGAAAAGAGGGTGCTTGTTTCTTAGAAATAGGAAGACTACAATATGAAACTTTCCCAGAACATTTGTCTATTTTACAGCTCAAATCACATGTAATTTCACTATCAAAATATGATTATTATATTTTAAAAATATTAGCCTTACCCAAATGAATATTGTGTTGACATTCCCTCCAGTACATTTGTGACAACTCTATGATCTGTAGACAAAACATCAAACCATTTTAATGGCAAATACTGTGAGTTTCATATGATCTAATTTATTTTCCATCTTTGGAATGAATATGAGATGCTAGTGATAAATCTCAAATGGAAATAGGTGGAGTCCTCTTTGTCCACATTAAAATATATAATATACCCTCCTGTTTTTATAGTAGGTAGATAGCATTTGGCTATTTTATGGAATAACCTCTGTATTGTTCAGTTTTGATGCAATCTCCCTGTAGAGCTGACAATACCTATGAGTAACAAGGATGAATGTGCAACATTTAATTGAAAGCATGAAGAAGGAATTGTGAAGTTTCACAATAAATTGACTTTACTGAGGGGTAAAATTATGCTTTTTATATGTTTGTATACAATATGCCTAACTATTTCCCACAGAAATCAAAGATTTATGGTCAGATATCAAGGGTGGAGTTTATCCATGTGCCTGATAAATTCTACTCTGTGCCTTTTGGTAGAGGGCATGATTTTAAGTACTTTTTTTCCACTTTTTGTTTCCTGTGTTGAAAAGACTGATATTGAAAAGCGGGGGGTTATTTATGATTCAGAAGGGTGTGAGGAACAATAACAACCAACACTTCTTGGGATGGGAAAACTCCTCTCTTCCCTAGTGAGCAAGGAAGTCTATCCACACCCAGTATTTTCCAGGACCATTCACCACAGATGAGAGTAAAAGAGGGCAGAGGAAACTGAATTCAGTATAGTGTAGGGATAAGATAAAGAATGATAAAACAGATGAAGTAATGTTTCTAAAGGTATGTTTCTAACTCGTTGGGAACTTAAATGTATATTCACTAGTGATATTTTGTCAAGGCATAGCCTTGAACAAGCAAGAATTCAAAATAAATTTTTCCTTAATACATCTTCAGTATAAACTGCCTGGTTTATGTATGTTTTTATGTAATGTCTGAAAATATAGCAGCAGAAGAAAAGTGTGGTTGGGGGCTAAGTCAGCAGGAGTATATTTCTGCAAATTGCAATAATTTCTGTGTTTTACTGAGGTGTTTGTAGTCTCATAGTCATATCCAAAAACATAGAAAAACCTCAACTCCTCAGCCCTTAAACATAAGTCATAGCACTGGTCATGAAATATGATCAGGCCCATGATATCAAATTCTTACTTCAAGATTCTGAGCAGCATCACTGTTATATTAGTGACTTGGCCAAACAATATTTGTTCACAAGCTGCTTAAACTAGCTTTGAACAGGTTAGCTGAGATACTTTTCAAGTGGCTGATGAATCAGATTTCCTAAACAAAAATGACACCTTACTGACTTGAAGCTCTTGGCATTCTCAAGATTTTACTCTTTCCTTTCATTGAGCAGACAAACAAAGTCAGGGGAGCTACAAAGTGCAAGTTATCTTGACAGATGAAGTCAAGGTCTTCCTAGGAAATACACCAGGCTGTTTTGTCTGCTAGATATGGATCCAATACGGGAGCTGCAATGGAAAACAGTCTAACAGAAAGTGGTTGGACCTGGTAGCAAGGAACATATTCAAATTCAGTAAAAAGCATAGGTTTTCCCCAGGAATACCAGCTAGATTACCCAAGCAAGGTCTGAGACTCTTCAGCAAACAGTGTATACAAGTGGTAAATTTGACCTGAAATTCACTTTTGATGCAATAGCTGCATATCTGTTCAAATGCACCAGGAGTCACCAACCAGGAACTGTGGGATTGCTAATTGTGGACATCTGTTTTGAATCTGCCACTGACTGGTGATCACACATGGAATACATAGAAAAGAAAATATTTTTCTGTAGACAGGAGCCTTGTGAAATCTCTCTGGATAGTCTCTCATAACTTGCTAATTGCTCAAATTTGTTTTTGTTTCAGTTGGCATAGTGAAAACATAAAACATTTTTAACCTTCTGTTTTCAAGAATCAGTTCAGAAGGGTAAAAAATGGGAATCTGATTGAAATGTAATGTGAAAAAATATGATGTTGTACTTCTTTTACAAAGAGACTGGATTCTCTTAAAGTCAAAATAAAACACTTATCAACATTTAAAGATCTTTTTCCAACTATGGCCAAAATAAACAAACAAAGACACAAATATCTTAGCCAGTAAAGAAACATGGTGCACATATGTAATCATCATTCTTGATTCCTGTAAAACCTGGGGACCCATAGCCTGTAATCCCATTTACTTACCTGTGACTCACCTCATAGGGTTTCCAGGATGAGCTTTAGGGGTCTGGTTGCACATAATTTCATTCATATCAAGCATTAAAAGCCCTTTTCCAATCATACTATTTTAGAGAGATAGGTACCTTCAAGTGCCTTATTATTCAGGGAATATTTACCCTGAAAAATCATGGGGTTTTGAGCCACATGGAAGCACTAAATCTTGAACAGAAGTTAAACTCAGTCTTTTTCCTGAGCATCTGCCTGTTCAAGTGAGCAGGCCTTACACACACATCCTCCACCCCAAAACAAATAAAAAGAAGAACCCCCTCAAAAAAAAGTAACAAACTCAAGTAATGTTAACAAATGCTAAACCCTAATGAATTATTTATTCTCCCAAAAGCTAAAGTGCATCCCCAAATGTCAAGTGTGAGGTACATGCATGTGTTTGTTAGTTTTGAAGCCTAAGAAAGAAATGAGAATTGTATCCTGGGACTATTTCTTCACTTCCAGTTTTCAGTGAAAATACATAAGGCAAATGTGAGTTGTTGTGATAGGTTGGGGGTTTTTCTGCTTAATTCAAAGGAAGTGAATTTGATTTTTCTTTTTTGTTTGTTTGTTTGTTTGTTTGTTTTGTTTGTTTTTTGGGTTTTGTTTTGTTTTGGTTTTTTAGTTAACAAGAATGCAGCTCTCTAATGCAGTCTGGGCAAGGTTTTTACAGCTGTGATCCTTAATTACAGAGAGGCTTTTTCTCCTTGTTAAATGTAACAGTCAAAACTAAGAAAAAGTAAAAAATACTGATATTCTAAGGAATTTGAGTTCACCTCTATGATGCTGGGAGATAATTATTTCTGGACACAGGATTTTGCATGTGAATACTTTCCACTGAAATATCATTCCTGCTAAAATCAGTCATCAATACATAATTTCTTCTGCTATTGAGGCCAGTAAAATTTAATAACGCTGTCTATTATTCCAAGAATTCAATGTTGTTGATTAATGATATACTGGATGCTGAATTATGTTTGTGGGGGTTTAGTATCTTTGTAGTCTAAGCTCGTTTCACTGCTAGTCCTATCAGCAGTAGTACTTCCTAAACTAGCCCACTGCATTCTGAATCACAGCCTTGGCTACTTCTGAAAAAAAAATAACTTGAAGATTTACTCTCAGTTTTAGCTGGCACTGAACTGCCTAGCATTGTGACAGCAAAGGTTTTTTATACTTTGAAGAAAAGTGCAGGTGTTGTTTAAGAATAGGTTTTCTGATTCAATTTTCATAAGGCATACACTATGTCCTTTCTCAATATAATTTTCCTCCTAAAAGGTGCTTTGAAAAGTTCTGGCAGTCAGGTGAAGTCCCAGGTGACTGGAAAAAGGGAAATATTGTACCCATCTTTAAGAAGGGTAGAAAGGAGGACCCTGGGAACTCCTGACCTATAAGCCTCACCTCTGCCTAGGAAGATCATGGAACAGATCCTCCTAGAAGTTGTACTGAGGCACATGGAGGACAGGGTGGAGATTTGAGACAGCCAGCACGGCTTCACCAAGGGCAAGTCCTGCCTGACCAGCCCAGTGGCCTTCTATGATGGAGTGACAACATCAGTGGACAAGCGAAGGGCTACAGATGTCATTTAACCAGATTTCTGTAAGGCCTGTCACATGTCCCTCACAACATCCTTCTCTCTAAATTGGAGAGAAATTCAATGTAAATTCAATGGGTTGACTGTTAGATGGATAACAGAGTGGTTGGACGGTCACATCCAGAGAGTGTTGGTCAACAGCTCAGAGTCCCGATGGACATCAGTGACAAGTGGTGTCCCTCAGGAGTCTGTACTGGCACCAGTGTTATTTAATATCCTCATTAATGACATAGGCAAATGGATCAAGTGCACCCTGAGCAAATTTACAGATGACACTAAGCTGAGTGGTTCAGTGACACACCTGAAGGATGGGATGCCTCCAGAGGGACCTGGACAAGTTTGAGAAATGGGCCCATGCGAATCTCAGGAGGTTGAACAAGACCTAGTCCAAGGTGCTACAGCTGGGTCAGGGCAACCTCCTGTATCAAGACAAGCTGGAGACGAACAGATCCAGGGCAGCCCTGCTGAGAAGGACTTGGGGGTGCTGGTGGGTGAGAGTTGGACATGACCCAGCCATGTGCACTGGGAGCCCAGAAACCCCCCATGTCCTGGGCTGCATCCAAAGCAGTGTGGGCAGCAGGGGAAGGAGGGGATTCTGCCCCTCTGCTCTGCTCTGGTGAGACCCCACCTGCAGTGCTGCCTCCAGCTCTGGGGTCCCAGCACAGGGAGGACATGGATCTGTTGGAGTGAGTCTGGAGGAGGCCACCAAGGTGATCAGAGGGATGGAGCACCTCTGCTATGGGAAAGGCTGAGAGAACTGGAATTGTTCATCCTGGAGAAGGCTTTGTGGTGACCTAAGTGCAGCCTTCCACTAGCTGAAGGGAGCCCACAAGAAAGATGGGAGAGAGACTATTTACAAGTGTCTGCAGTGACAGAACAAGGCTTCAAACTGACAGAGTAAGTTTAGATTAAATATTCGGAAGAAATTCTTCCCTGTGAGGGTTTTGAGGCAATGGCAGAGGTTGCCTGGGGAAGTTGCGGATGTCCCATCCCTGGAAGTGTTCAAGAAGCATCCCTGTTGGCTGGAGCCGTCCCAAACATGGTCTAGTGGAAGGTGTCCCTGCCCATGGCAGGGGGGTTGGAACTGGAAGGTATTTATGGTCACTTACAACCCAAACCATTCTATGATTCTGTGAAATATTTCCTCAACTAGACTGTCAGGTAATATGAACAGGTCTTCTATTTTATTGGTGATTCTCTTAACTGGACTTCTAATGTTTTGTTTATGTCAGTTGGATTAGTTTTTAAATTGCATTTTGTGCTTTTACATGTATGTGTTATAGAGCCCGTTAAACAGAAATTTAGTTTACCTACGGCTAACAGAGTATCATATAAGGATTTCTTTGACTTCTTTTCCTTCACATTTTTCTCTTGTTTACCAAACTCAGACAGAAATGGGAAACAAAAAAAGTAAAAGTAGCACTAATGTACATGGCTTGGAGAATAGTTGACTATTTCTCTCAAAACCCATGAGAAGCTACAGCTGAAACTCTATCGATCCTTCAACTAAACATGTCTGCTGAATTTGGGATGATGTTTTTATATTTAAGGGAACATTCCAGGTGCTGGGATTAATCTCTGTTTAATAGAGTTTTCTAAACAACATGACTTTGTCATTTTTTGAGTTGTACCGATAGTGAGACCAAAATAATCTTATTAGTGTTTTGTTTTAATCCAGCTATCAAATTTGAGACTCTTACTTTGCATCTCATTAAGAGAGATTTTGCTCTGTGGTGTTGTATGACATCACTTGTAAGACAAACAGATTTTAAAATAATTGCTCCACAAGCATTGTAAAAACATTTTCCTTCTCTGGAGGTAGAAGATAATATTTCCAATCCTGCTACATAAGCTTTTGTCATGCTCCACCTGGTCACAGGATTTCTGTGCTTTTCCAAGGATCTCTTCCTTGGAATTTATGTGCATGAAAAACAAAAATATGAGCCCTAGAAGATGAAAGTCTATGAGCCACGAGAGAAATCAAACTGCACTCCTTGCACTCAAACTCCTGCATATCAAGCTATGTTTAAACATAAGGATTTCTTTCCTCCCATTACTTGATGCAACTAGTTTCATAAAAATAGACTACAAATAATAAATTGAAATATCTTTTTCTTAGAGTTAAGTAAACCTGACAAACATACAGAAGTGATTTTAGATAGTTTGAGAGAAACAAAAACACCTCTTTCGTAGATTGGAAACATGTCCACTAGGCACTAATGTTGTTCACAAAAAATATCCTTAAAGTATTTCCTTAGGAATTCGACATTAAAAACCACTTGAAGCTTTGGCATAAAAGTCGGTGCCAAGGCCCAAATCTGTCTTCATGAAAAGACAAATTTACACAGTTTATCAGTGTATCTACATAAGGTGTTATGTATGATTTACGATAAATATCGACCTGATTTTACTAATGATCTGCTGCTTCTGTTTCCTTTGACAGCAGCTGTTGATTCTGTTTGTTCTCCTGATTTTCTTGTTGAAGTAAATCTTCAGTTGTTTTATCTCATTTCTCATTAGAGTGAAGAATGTAGGGGACAAAGCCTTATCTGCAAGGTCTTAGCTCTCAACTTGCTAAGCTCTTAAAAGCCACAGAGCATTCTGGAATATGTCTTTATCAGATAACTGAAGCTCAGGATTACAGTCTGAGAATCCAGGAACAATTACAAGTAGTTTTCTTTTGATCCTGGTAGGAAAGGTTTCTACTTTTATAAAGGAAGATAAATTACTTCAAAAATCTTGACAAAGCTGACCAGCTGATACCTATCCTGAGCCTGAAAGCACTGGTAAAAGCTACAGGCAAGTAAAGAATTACCTTAGTGTCCCTAACTGGACAGATTTCTGAGCCTGGTCAGTTGTCATAATGAAATTCAGAAAAAAATCCCAAAAACCCACCCAAAACCAACCAATCAACCAACCCCAAACAAAACCCAAACAGTTTTATAATTACCCTCCAAAAACGTGAATTCTTAAACATTGAAAAGAAGTGTGACTAAGATGAAGTGGAAGAACAAAGGGTCTACAGAAATCTATGCCCACCGTGTCCATGATGGCATAGATTTTCTAACAGACTTTAAAACCACCTGTAGTGCCAAAAAAATGTATTCCACTTCTTCCAACACATTGTTGAAATGTGTCCATTTAAGCTTCAGGCTCTTAAGCCCAAACTATATCTTTTGTCTTATAGACAACTCTGAAACTTCTAATTATGTAATAGTTGGACAATTTAAGAAACTCTTTTTTGAAAAAAAATAGAAAAAGTCACTAAAATATGCTGTTCTTCAAATATATAAGATATATATTTTAATAAATAATAACTGCACATACAGTGTTTATTAGAATCATAGAATGGTTTGGGTTGGAAGGGACCTTAAAGATCATCTCATTCCAACCCTCTGCCATGGACAGGGACACCTTCCTTTGTATCAGGTTGCTCAAAGCCCCATACAACCTGGCCTGGAACACTGCCAGGGATGGGGCAGCCACAACTTCTGTGGACAAACTGTTCCAAGGCCTCCCCATCCTCACAGGGAAGAATATCTTCCTAATATCTAACCTAACCCTACTCTCTTTCAGTTTGAACCCATTCCTCCTTGTCCTGTCCTTGTCCAGCTCCTGATGAAGGGTCCATCTCCAGCTTCCCTTTAGCCCCCTTCACAGATTGGAAGGTTGCTCTGAGGTCCCCATGCAACCTTCTTTTCTCTTGGCTGAACAGCCCAAACTTTCTCAACCTGTCTTCATAGAAAAGTGCTTTAGTCACCTTTGTAACTTTGTGGCCTCCTCTGGACTTGCTCCAGCAGCTCCATGGCCTTCTTATGTTGGGGACAGCGGACACAGTTTTCCAGGTGGGGTATCACGACAGTAGAACAGAGGGGGAGAATCACCTCCCTTGACCTGCTGCCCATGCTCCTTTTGATGTAGCCCAGGACACAGTTGTCTTTCTGGGCTGTGAGCACACATTGTAGGGTCATGTTGAGGTATTTTTATGAACCACCACCCCCAAGTCCTTCTCCATAGGGCTCCTCTCAATCGCTTCTCTGCTCAGCCTATATTTTTGCCTGGGATTGCCCTGACCAAGGCCATGTTGAACCTCCAGCCTGTCCAGGTCCCTCTGGATACCCCATCCCTTCCCTCCAGTGTATCAACCACACCACTCAGATCAGCGTCATCAGTGAACTTGCTAAGGCTGCCCTCGATCCCACTGTCCATGTCAACTACAAAGATATTGAACAGTACTCCCCCAACACTGACCCCTGAGGGTCACCACTCATCACTGCTAATTACATTAAATGTGTTCATTTTCTTTCAGATGCTACAGCAAGGAGGGACTTGCACGCACCCTGTCAGAATGGCCAAGAGGTGGTTACTCTTTCTAACACAGAGATTCTCAATCCATCCCTTCATTACAGAATTCAAGACTGGAAATATATTTTTGTATGTGAGTACTTATAAAAAATTGGCATATCCTGGAGATTCTGAATGCGTTTGTCACTGGTGCTGCCAGAAACTCTGGAAGCCATCTGGGCTCCTGCAGATACAAACGGAATTCAAGGAAACTGATACCTGCAACCAGTTATTTTCAGGTGCTTTTGTATCACTGACAAACATATGTTTTCACACAGTAAAAATGACAGGGTAGTTTATGAATATGGTAAGAAAGAGTAGTTTCTGTAGAGGCCTAGTATAGACATTAAAAATGACTCAGTGAGAAAACTTACTGACTCCCCTACATGTTTGCAGAACTACTCAGTGTCTTTGTTGCTGTGAGGGGCCCAGAACTGGACACAACACTAAATGTCTGTCTCACCAGTGCCAAGTACAGGGGGACAATCACTGTCCTGGTCCTGCTGACCATGTTATTGCTGACACAGACCAGGATGCCATTGGTCACCTTGGACACCTGGGCACACACTGGCTCATGTTCAGCTGCTGTCAACCAGCATCACTGAAATATAAGAGCAATTGTTGCACACTCTGCCACTGTGTATGTTCCCCAGTATTCTGTCAGAAATGATTCTTCATTGCATAGATGTTGATGAAACCTTATTAAATGAAAATGAGGAAGTTTTTGGTGGGATTTTTTTTAAAACTTTTTTTTTTTTAAGTGTTTTAAGAAGACTTTTGTGAGCAGTGTCTGATGCTTTACCATTGGTCTGTGGAAGAAAGTGAATGTGAAGCTACGTGAAGCATCAGAATGACATGATACAAAGATAAAGATATTCATTAAGAAGCTTTTTTCCCCTTCTTTTTCCCAAAAAGAAAATTAAAAATAATTTTTGATTAAGAAAATTTCCTTTGAAATTATTGTTGTAGCCTAGTTAATGGTTGCACTCTTTTATTACAGCCCAGTGTGTGGTTGGGCTGCACCAGACCAGCACACTGCTGACTTTTGCTCACCTTTAGGACACCCCAATTCTCTTCTGCAAAGTTGCTTTCTATCTCACCTCTCAGTTTCAGAGGGTTGCTCTGTAAAACAAGAGGAACTGCAATGCCAGTAGCTGTTATCTGGTTGTTGTGGTTTTTTGTTTGTTTTGTTTTGTTCTCTAATACAAGCAGAAGCAAACAGTTGTTTGATCAGTTTAATCAGTCCTGGCTTACTGTAGCCCAGCAATCTGAAGCTTTAACAAGGAATGCCACAATTAATGTGATTCTAGAACTCTCTGCCAGCTGGTGAAATGCATTGTCTACTTTCGGAAAAAGGGGAAAAAATGTAATAGATTAGCAGCAAGACAGATTTTGGAGGAGGTACTCCAGCTGTTGAAGGCAGATATTGTAAAGCTCAAGCTCCTGGCTCATAGCATTCTCAGATAATGCATTTGACACGTACATTGTAGCAAACCTGATGCCACTTTGGAAGGTGTAGCTTCAAAATCTGTAAGTTTTTTAAATATGTGAAAATCATCAGATTGCATGATTTTGTAACTCTTTTTTTTTTCTAAGTTTGTCGAAATGTGCTGGAAGAGTACAGCAGTCTTTCTTGATTACCACTGTTTCTGGCAGTTGAATGAATCCTGAAAGTTTGCAGCAGTCTGAGCTCCTTCTTCATATTTCAAGAAAATATCCTAGAGTGAAAAAAATGCACCAGCTGGACATTATGCCCACACCCTTGCTTGATTCACAAGATGTAATTTGTTTTCTGTTAAAGAAGGCCTATTTATTGATGGATGTTTGCACATTGTATTCCGTTTGGCAAGAATCTGCTTCCAAACTGAGTTACTTTATAGATTTTAAACCGTCTTGCTACAGCTAAGTGGATTCTCCAGTTCTTAAAAGACCTGTCATGGATTGTAAAGTCATTACAAGAAATATTTTCTTAGTTCCATGAGATGATTGAATTTTTTTTTTTTCCCGGGGCTCCTGTTGAAGCTACTGACTCAGAATTTAACAGTCATTTCACAGATTAGAAATGAGGGCAGCATATTATATTTAATTGCTTTTTTCCTGCTGTACTGGCCAAAAAGTGGCATAAATCAAATTAATAGACTTTTCAAAGAGTCTATGCTCAAGAAAAGAGTGACAACTTGACTCAAATACAAGAAAAAGGCAGTCTGATGTTCACATCATCTCTTAGCTTCTGCCTGAAGATAAATCTCTTAGTTCTCCACTTGTACTGAATACAATAACTAAGAAACTGGTAGGCAGAAGGTAAAGACATCAGGTTTGATAATATGTTAACACATTGCAGGGCCTTCTTAGAGCCACGTGAGCACCAGGAAAGTCGGGATCCTTTCTACCATAAGCCTCTATTTGCATTTTTCCTGGTTTTGGCTGGGATAGAGATAATTTTCTTCTTAGTAACTGGTACAGTTCTGTGTTTTGGATTATGGTATGAGACAACACTATATTTAAATGTAGGAAGGTCAGAAGCTCAGGTGTATACAGAAATAATTTTTGAGGTGATTTTTATTGTCCCTATTAGTATTGTGACTATTTTCTTTATACTGAAGCTGTTGCAAAGGAGTAAAAATGTCTAAGGAAGTTTTTACTGCAACAAAACACTAAGTGAAATAATGTATTCTCACTGATTTCAGTAGATCATTAGAGTTCCTGTATATGCAACTTTCAGTGCTAGTGAAAGAAACTGTGTTTTCAGACAGTCAGTATGTACAGAAAGCCCAGAAATCATTCTTATAGCGCATGAAGAGTATATCTACACACTATACTGTGTGTTATATAAAAATATTTTGCATAACCCAAACAACTGCATCCTTAGCCTGAATATAAAAGATGTTTCTGGACAAGTTTTGGTAGTTCACATCTCACAAAATAAAAAATGTTGCAAAACACAAAAGTATTGTAAAGCTCCTCTCCATTTCATACTCTAAAGATGGGCAAACAGCTTTAATGTTATTCTAGTGTTCTTGGATAATATGTTTATCAATTTTTGTAAGTAGAACTCAAAAGGAGAAAATTCTCTGCAGATATGTTTTTCAGTGTCTTCAAGTGGTATTCATTAAATCTGGTGACTTACTGATTTTCTTCAAAATTAAAAACATTTTGTGTGATTTCATTTTCCCATCTGAGATAACATCATGCATAGCAATCTAGTGATACTTAATTGCTACCTTAATTGTGAAATGTATTTTAAATACATGGCAAGCAAAAATGTCCCCAGCTTCCCTTGTCACATTCCTGCCATTTAAAACATCTCTGGAATGTTATGCAAATACTTTGTTTTAACCTTAACTGCAAAAGAGGAAAACAGAAACTAAGAATGAATCATGAAATCCAAACAAATTTGTTCCCCTCCCTTTGCAATATACAATGGCCTCAACAATTTCTGATACAGGTGTTTTCACCATTAATTTCTTTCTATAGCTCCAAAGCAAATTATTTGTATTTATAGTGTTATAATAAAACCCAACAAATCCAACAGCCTTAATTATGTATCAATATTATTTGGATTTCCTTGTTTTCTGTTTTTGTCTCTCTAGAAATCTCAAAAAAAACCCAAGTTCATTTAACCAAATATTGTTGGCTTTTCAAGTGCAGTTATTTCTTGCCTGAAAAAGCAAACAAATAAGCTTACAGTATCTGGCAATGTAGACGTGTGATTGAAATGTTGAAATATTTTGGCATTCTAGTACATAATTAATTTCATCCAAAATTCTACAAAACACATAAATACATCTTTTTCTGTAGACACATACCAAGCAATACGAAGTATTGCTCAGCTTAAGTACATATGTAAATTTAGGCATGTATCTATACAGAAAAATCTGAAATGAAAGGCCATACAGTCCTTGAGAGGATATACATTAGACTGTCTTGAAATATGTTGATTATCAAAGTTTTCCTAGTTTGTACATTGTTGGAGTGTGAATAGACCTATTTTTTCTCATTTTTTCATTGAATGAAAATTTGAATTTCATTTACATGAAAGAGTTGTTTACTTACACCCTTGGAGGCTGAAATTCCCTGTCCAAGATTGGCCCAGTTCAGGTGGGAGCTGGTATGCCTACTCCTTGGTTTCCTTGTGGAGTGGAATTTGCCATTTATCACTGTCTCTGGCAGTCACCATGAACAGCAGCTTTTGAACTTCATTAGTTGTCCAAATGAATGTCATTTTTTGGAAGAAAGGCAATAATGCTGCTAGAAAACTCACCTCCTGCACTCCTGGAAAATACAAGGACAGGCTTGTTCAAGGTTTCTTGTGCACCTTTGGAAAGTTTTCTCTGACAATGCTGGGAGCTTCATGCTTCTTTACTTACCTGCTGGTCATGCCAATATTTATGACTCAACTTGTGTCTGTTCAAAATCACATATCAGTACTATAAAGTTCTCTTACAGCATAATTTAAGCATATTAAAACACTATGACACGTGACCTTTATTTTGTTGCTGTTGCTTTTGGGTTTTTTTTGGAAAATATAGTTACATGCAAAGATAGACTGCTCTTTATACAAAGAGGAATGAGCATTGTATAAACATTCATCCCATTAAGGCTGTATTTCCTTTCAGAACAGTGATGACCATCTTGGACACAATTCTGTTCCATGGTTACCATGTATAGAAATCCATGTTTTATCATGAATAGGCTGAGAGCTCAGGGAAGTGTTTTGTTCCTACGTGATCTTGTATGGCTCCTTGTATTAAACTGCTCTTTGTGTACTTGACTATCAGGATATCTTCCCTGAAACCATAGTAAAGTGGGTAGGCCAGGTTCAGGAGCTAGTCAGGATGGTGATGGCTGATTTTGATGACATTTAAGGGTATTGTATGTCTAGATTTGGTAATGAGTGCGTTGCCATGGAACGTATGCGAAATACAACCTCACAAAATCTGATCAAATTCTGGCAAAAAGTGTCAATCTTCCCTTTAAAAGAAAATGTGTGAGACTGCAAGTTTGGAAGCTTGCAGATTGTTCAGTAGATTAACAACATGAATGTTTTAACAAGTTTTGAGTAGTACAGAAGTGCTGCATGTCCACACTGGACAAACGGACCTATGAAAACTTGCTTTGTTTACATTGGTGTCTAAGGCTTATTTTTGTGTCAGAATATAATTTATCATTAATAAAATGAAATACTACTTTACTGCTGTACAGTAGAGGTTGCTTGAATATATCCACACCTTTTAAAGGACTCCTTAGCTATTCTTTCAGACAGTTTGATAAAGTGATGCTTTCTAGCAGACTGCAGCTCAGAAGAGTAAGTAAGCCCCACAACTTTTTGTCTGCAGAACCTGGTGGTGAGGTAAACCTGGCTTCCACACCACTGGGAAGAGATGGGTACATTTTCCTATGTCTGAGATGCAGGTTCATTCACTTGAGCTTCCTATATATGTCTCTGTGGTTCTTCTTCAACAACTTCTGCAGGTATAGACAAAAGAAAGCAGTATTTTTTCTGTTGGAGGTATATAAAATGATAGATCTCTTTGAATTACATCATGAAAAAACAGAAAGACTTGTAATGTTGTTTGTGAGTCATTGGTTGTGGATCACAGACTGGGGGAATGCAGGGGAGGGGGAATTCTAAAGAGATAGAAGTGGCAATTGGGGAAAAATGTAGACGAATATTCTTATAGACCGATAGTGAAATGAGGCTCTGAGTTTTAAACAGCCCTCTGATTGTATGGTATTTGTGACCATTTGTTTGGAAAAAGTGAAATAAGAGTAGTCCTTGCCTGAATTCCCATTTAATTTTTGACCTTGCTGTTCTAGTTAAGTAAATATCTAGTGGTAAACTGCAGTAAAACCTCAGAGGACAAACTATTCACAATCATTATGATAAAGTGCTTAAACTAGAAAATGTGTAGACGTAGCATAGGAAGCAAGGAGGGTTTTGCATCATGATTAATATGAATAAATACATATGCTGTAGTGGTCTAAACCAGTATAAATTTGCTGACCCTCATTCTCTAATACTTTAGCTCAGATTATATTCCTTTTGAACATTCGCCCAGACCACTGGCTCATTGATACTCAGTGAACTGTCTCAGCAAACCTATAGTTTACAATCTGGCTCCAGTGGCTAGATGCAATCCAAAGGTTAAAAACAAATTTGAACACTGCTTAAGATTCCACTCTCTCTTTTCCCTCAGTCATAGCTGATATATCAATATTATGGCACTTTATCCCTTCTAAAAGCAGTTTCCATTTTCTTTATGCCTTTTCAGTGGGGCAATAGAGTGATAAATATGAGGAAAAAGAATCCCAAACAACTAGACTTCCTGCCCCTCTCACTCTCAAAAAAACAACCAACCAAACAAAAACCCCTACAAAAACAAACAAACCAAACCAGAAAAAAACAACCAAACAAAAAACCCAAACCGAAACCCCCCAGAAACCAAAAAGCAAAAAGAAACAAGAAGAGGAAGAGAAGAAGTTCTTCTGATTTAATGAAATGCGTCAGGTTTCTAACTATGTACATGAGAGCTGCCTCAGTCTACCCTTCTGAAAGATCTATGTGACAGGAGCAGGCATCTCAGCTTAGCACAGTAGTAAGAAGAAAATAATAGATCTCCCTATTTGGATTTTTTTTCTGTAGAATTCAAATCTTGGTTCAGTTAAGACACTCTCCAGGAAACATTTCAAGAGTAAACTTGAAAATGCAAGAGCAAACACAACTCTCAAAATTATTGACAGTAAACAGGTTTGTTGATGACAGTGGATGGAGAAAGGAAATAAGAAACTCATGATATCGTGTTCAAATTGCATATCCACTGCAATCCAAAATATATCTTTGCTCAGGGTGTCCCCCAGATACAAAGAGTATCAAGCATCAGTTTCTCAGACATATTTTTGATGTGGGGAATAGTTCAATCTGGTAAGCTTTGAAAACATTCCCCTAAAATATGACTGTAGCACTGACAATATTAAATCAAATTCCTACAACCTGACTGTTCTTGTAAAATTGGAATTGGTATCATTATATATACTTGAATTTACAGGAATGTATGATGAAAGGAAAATCCTGTGGAAAAATGGGACTTGTTTTCCCATTGCATTGTACTTTTCACAAAAAACAAGTGTGTAGCCAGCTACATAAATATTAAACTAGAATTTTCAGTATTCTGAAGTTCTCAGAATGAATTCTGAGCATCTGATTGACTTCCTGATATACACAAAGAAAATCACACTCTGTAATGTAAGTTCTTTGTGGTTGAACATAATCTTCTACAGGAACTGTGAGACAGTGTTAGCTCTGTCAAGAGGTTTTGCTTCCACAAATATGTATTTCAGAAAGATGGACAGTTCTGAAAATGAAGTCTCCTTTTCTGCAGGTTAAGATGTTTTGAGTTTTGACTTCATCCCAAGACATGTCTTGGATTTTGGTATTGTCAGACAGACATGTATTTTGAATGCCTTTGGCAGGGGTTTTGATTTGGAAGTATGGTCTAAATGGTGTTAGCAGATGCCTGAGAAATTTAGCTGCTCATTTCAATTTGACCCCCTCTTGTTCATTAAGCACTTGAGTAACAAAATTATGATTTGTAAACTGCTGTTGTATTCAGGAACTCCCCATGAACATGCTAGAAAGCTAAGATAGTTCCCTTTTAGGCCACAAATTCCCAGAAACATAGAGAGGAGCAAAAATAATCGATATTTTCTGTAGGGGGTATAAGGAAGGAAGAGCAGATATTTGCTAAGAGAAGAATAGCTGTCATAACATATCCCTGCCTCACTTATTTTTTCTACAACATCATCTATCTCTTGCGTTTTTGATAGTTTGCAAGTACTAAGCTGCTTTTATCAGAGATATTAAATACTCCTCGTGTTAAGTCCTTCTGTATTGGGAACACCTGTCTTTGTGTCACACTGTCAGAATGACATGAAAAAAAACATACTGTGGTGAACATTATAGAAATGCACTGTATCACTAAGTCATCTAAGGTATTGTCTAGAATTAATCAGACTGATGCATCAAATAAACTAGTTTGCAGAGTAGAGTAATCCAAGAAAATGAGGAGAAACACTAGTAAGTGTTAAGTTTAGTTTAGAAAAAATTAACACCTGGGGCCTCATCCCAAAACTGGTATAAAAAAAGTAGTCACCTGTCCCTCGGGAACCTGATTGAAAAGATGGGCAGTCTTATTGAACTGTACAGGTGCAGGG
Source organism: Pachyramphus minor (assembly GCA_013397135.1). Lineage (NCBI taxonomy): Eukaryota > Metazoa > Chordata > Aves > Passeriformes > Tyrannidae > Pachyramphus > Pachyramphus minor. The sequence continues at coordinate 232 of VYXB01007292.1, read as the reverse complement.
GATGGGAAGGGTAACCTCTGCCTGTCCAAAGTTTTACACAACATATAAAATTCAGGACTAATTGGTTGAAAGTCTTTGAATTTCCAACCTTCACAGAGTTTTGAAGGTAGGTGCTAACATCCTTCTGGTTTTCCTTGCGCTTTTTCTCTAATGCATCAAAGGCAAGTTCAGGTAGAAGTGGACAAAAAGCGAGTTTCTAAGATAAACATTAAGTAAATTGTGCTGGAAATGC
>VYXB01007291.1:2177876-2189529 GCA_013397135.1 Pachyramphus minor | reverse complement strand
AAACTGCTTTAGTTTAACTAATTAATTAAATTCCTTCAGGCACAGAGATGAGGAGAGAGGTGAAAAGCTGTATAGCAAGCAGGGAATGTTTATTTTGAGGCACATCAATGAGTCTTCCATTTGTTCATGAATTCTGATTGCTCTGAAAAGTCATCCTTTCTAGGTGTTCCTACTCTTTAATCCAGCATGGTTACAGAAATTCAGTCCTCAGGACTGACAGAGGCCCCGGTTGGGTATACTGGACCTAAAGTAGTACACCAAGAGTGGTTGAGAGCAATCACTCATCTAAATAACTAAGTGGTAAGGTGTCTGATTTGATTATTTTATTTTCTTATTTTCAATATTGTCTCATATTGAATGTAATGAACAATAATTCTTTGGAGAGTCAATCCATTCTCCTCCTTTTCAGTTCTATCTTTTGTAAATGATACGCTGCCAGCAGCATTTCTTAGAGGTTTTTTTCCATATTCTACTTACAGCTGCCTATTATGTATTAAATATATGCATGTAAGCCTTCCCAAAGGGGAAGAAACACCTTGTAACTGCAATGTGACTTAGTTATGAAAATAAGCTGACAACTTTCACAATAGGCCAAAATTTACAAGAGTACCAAATGGTAATATAAACAATTGCAGGAACAATAAGCAGGTTTCCTCAAACAGATTAAAAGGTTCAGTGAAAATATAACATTTTGAAAATAAAAACCTTCATCTTCCTTGGAGAGGTAGTTGCCATACCTTAATGCTACAAATAATTTTTAACAATGAAAAGTTAGTGGGGCTTGTTCCTTGAGCATAAGATAAGAAATTAATTACTGGTGCCACTTTTTCTTTTTTATATCTAGATATTTACAGAATTCTAGGTTAGCACTAGGTTTCTCTTTAATCTTATAAACTCTTGAGGTTCAACATAATGGCATTGACAGAAAAATTTCCCAAATATATGTGGGGACAGAGGCTGGGTTTACAATGTCACTGACTCTTCCACTGTTGTAACATGCCTTTCCTTCTTAGATAAGGATGACTTAGGAAGAGGGAGAAAAGCAAGGAATGTTAGTTATTTCTTAATTTAGGGAAGAGAAAAGGAAGGAGCAGGTGAACAGGTGAAATAGCCATCTTGACAGCAGAGAGGAACTGGGTGCTACGTGCAGTATGGTGAAGAAGGAAATTAATTGTCTCTTTGCAATAGAACTACAAAGTGATTTAAAACTGATTTAAATGAAATATGTTAAGCATAGAATAAAGTTTTAGGTTGAATGGGAAACACGTTGAAGAAAAAAGTGCTTTCTAAAATGCACGCTTCTGCTGTTTAAGAACATCTTTAGTTTTCTTCCTACCTATCTTAATGACTTAATAATGTGTGGAAGGATGTAATGGTGTAACCTTTGAATAATTCTTGGCTTGATATCATTTGTTGTTGAGGAGTAGAAGTTATACACAGTTGAATACAGCAAGATCTTTAAATGAGATCTTTCTATATCCAGTCTTCTCTGAAGAGTGAGGTGAGATAAAAAGACTATTTTATATAATGTATGCTGTGATGTGAAAAGCAGCATTTCTTAGGAAGACTCATGCCGTGCAAAGTCCATGTAGCAAAGTACAAGTTTCTGATTTATTGTAAAGTAATATTCTTTCAATATAATAATGGTTAACAAATTTTCCTGTTTGGAATATGTTTTTCAAATGTGTTCTGATTAATACATTTGCTTCTAAATGTGCCATATGCCCTGTGCACCTCTCACAATCACAGAGGAATGCACTAAATTGTTGCCTATTTTATGCCCAGCTGAGTGTAGTTACTATGATGTCACGATGTGTAAGACAAAAGTAGATTATTTGATCATTTAGTCTCTGAATGCTTTGTGCCTGGTAGTGAGTGTCTCACTGGCTTATAAAGATGGCTTATTTTGAGGACAATGTAATTTTTCTGAATGATTAGTCTTACTGATTGAACATGGTCATGCTTAAAACTATTTCACTTTTAGCCTGAAACTTTCTGTTTCTCTTTATTATGTCACTGTTATAGTCCTTTATAATCTAACTTTCTTGTCATGAAGGCATTTCACGCTAGTCATCTCAACTTGATTTTCTTTTGATAAGCTAAGTTGGCTCAAATATCTTTTTGAGAAATGTTCAAATTCTTCAGTTTTTGAAAATCTTTCTGGTCCAGAAAGCTGCTACTCAGTGCTGTCCTGCTTGTTAGTCCAGAGCTTGGTTTATCTTCTTTAACTGGAATACATTGGGAGTTAAGGGGGGGAAAATGTTCTTGCCATCAAAAATATCGACTTGTATTTTAGTCCCATGTCCTGCATTCCCTGTGGGTTTTCTTGGTTTTTTTTAATGTGGAACTTTGTGGGAAAGCATGATTTTTTTTTTTTGCCATCCCCTCTTCTTAATGTAAGCAATTAGCCAACCAAAGAAGATTGTTTTTTGTTGCCACTTCAACCACTGACATCCAGCTATTTTGCCTTTGGTGATACGCATCAGAGGGCTGAAGCTCGAGCAAAATATGGAGTAGCATCAAGCCTTTGTATCAGTTCTGGCAGAATTCTGTTAAAAACAGAAAGAACTGCAATGTAATACAAACCCTCTCTGCAACAAGACTAAGGTTTGGCTGTCAAGACTTTCAAGTAATTTCAGCATTTAAAGCAGAGAAGTGGAAATCATTAAACAGAATTCTAATTGGGGCACATCAGATAATGTACCTGACAGAAGTCTATTACATATACTGGTGCTTTATGTTTATTCACTTAACTTAGCTCATCAGAGGACTCTTGAATGATACTGATTAATTACCTCTCTTTTTTTATTGGCAAAATCTCCCTTACCTGAATTAGGTATCAAGCTAACCAGCTGTAATCACATACTTGCTCTATTTTAGAAAATCACCCTGTCACTCTTATTTGTCTCTCTTTGTTAACTGTTAACATCAGTGATGCAAGAGCATTTTAAGATCGTTAGGACAGTAATTTTTCAGTTCTCACTTATGTTCTTCAAACTCATTCGTGAGAAAATTTGAAATTTCATTTTTATGCAAGTACTTTTCTTCCCCCCAATATGGAAGAGAAATTTATTCACTACTCTTTTTTTCTGTTTTGTAATGACATTAATACTGCTGTTCCACGTTCCGTTTAACAAAAACGAACAGTAAGAAATAACCATGACTATGACTTCCTGTTGTTGTCAGCCATATATTTCTCCCTAATGGTTTTTGTCCTTCATCAGTGCAAGCTTAAAATCCACTTATTTTATCATGTTTATCCTGATGAACTAGAAGAAAAGCTTGATTTTCAAAGAATGGAAAACTTGCCATTCTAGCCGAACAGAATAAATATTTTATTTGCAAATTTTACAAATTGGATGTTTTGATTAAACAGAATCTCTCATAATTATCATTTGCAGAATTATTCTTTTCAGGTAGAATCACATTTAAGATACAGTAATAAGATTTTTACTTTTTTTACAATATTTCTAAATTCAAATATCACTCTTAAAAATGTATTTTCATTGGAGAATATGTAACTGGGTAGTCTTAAGATGAGTCACCTTCTGCTTCTATAGCTGTCATGGAAACTGGCGAGATTGAAACATTTAAAAAAAAGGGAAAGGTAGCAGTACTTTAAAATTCATATACATCATTATACCTGTAGAATAACTTCTCTTAATAAGAACTTAATTAATAGAGGACAGCCTTTGCAAAAACAGAGAAAAATGCTAGTGCATCTCACTGATCTGTAAATATAGCAGATTCAAAAGATCACTTCAAATGTGTCTGTATTTTCTGTAATACATCCTGAGCTAGTTTAGTGAGTCTTGTGTATTCACAGTAATTCTTACCTACTGCAGCAGTGTTTTGGGAGAGTTGATGCACAATGCAAAAAACTTGAATTACATTTTTGCAATTATCTGGGAAAAGTGCATGTTCAAATCTTAACAAATAGCCCTAAATCCTACAGGATTGTTCCCTATTAAAGGTAACTCACAGATGACTTGATCCTGAGGTTTAATGTGTGCAAATACAATTCTAGTGCCTAGATGTGTTGCTTATTTTCTCTTCCAGGAGGCTTTCTGTGCCTAGTGATCTAAGTAATTGCTTTAACATGAACTTCATCAGATATCCTTGTGTCTTAATTCTTAGTTCTTTGTTTAGATGTCTGGTACTTGGGTATAAAATGCCAAACTTGACAGAGCATGGGACCACTGTAGAAGCACCCATTGAGACTTTGACTCCATTAACTGATTTTATACTCATCATTGCAATTCAGCAGCCAGGTTTTTTTGGGTTTTACCTCTATTTTTAATAAGATTTTGTTAAATCCAGATCTTACTTGTAAAAGTGGATTGGGGCTTTTTGTTTTTAATAAAACTTTCAGAATCATAGGCCCTACTTAGAATCACGGTAAATGTAAATTTTAAAATAGAAAACTCTTCAAAAGATTAAGAAAAATAAAAAAAAATCACAATTACAGGCTTTGAAACATTACAGTCAATCTCTTCAGACATGTGAAGAGATTTAAGAGCACAAATTACTTTTCCTCAAAAGCAAAAAAACCCACCTGAACAACAAGCCTTCCCTGCTATATTTTAATTTTTCAAACTTAAAAATGAGCATCTATTCTTTACAATAGCTCAGTTATTAGGGCTAGCACCGTGTTTTTAGTAATAGAACTTTGTGAAGTCACATAAATGAATATTAATCTGGAAAATAATCCTGTTTAGATTTAATTATTTCTGTATATTCAGAAAATAAAATAAAAAAAGGGCTGGTGTTCACAGCTCTTTGTCAGCTAACACTGACTGCTTTTAAGATCACCAAAAGTATACAGCACTTTCTGGTCATCTTTCATCTGTCGAAGCTTTAAGTAATCTATTACTGTACAACGTATGAGAGTATATCATTAAATTTCATGCCTTTCTTTTTGATGTTTGTTAATCAGCTTTACTTGGAATTCAGTTTTGATGGATCCATTTCAAATACTGTTCTAATTGAGTGTAACCATCTGGTATTAAAATACACATGTGAAAATGAGACACCTTTGAGGATCATTAAGAGGGCAGAAATTTCAAGTGCTCATTAATGAAGACCTGTTCCTTTTGCCTTGCCCTTATGAAAACCAGACCAGTGGTATTCAAATCTATATGCTGTGACAGCACTTCTTTTTCAACCTAGGAAAGAATATCCAGATGGTGTCAGATCTTCAAGATGTGAAAATACATTTTAAAGACAACTTTGGAAATATACATTAAGACTTAAGATATAAGGAAAAAAAATGGTTTTATGATATTAGTTAAAACTCTACAAGTTTATGCACTTCTACTAATTGGTTTCACTATGGGTACCAAAGAGCATTTCTATAGTGACTGGTTAGGAATAGTAGGAAAATGGAAGGCAAGACTCTGATGTTCTGATCTGTATTAGGACTCATGTTAGTCTCCAGTAGTTCTCCCTAATTCTGCTGCCGTTGTAAAATATGTTTGGGGTTTTTATTTGCTACCTGTTTATGACCATACTAATACAGTGATGAGCTCTCTCAGATAAGACTTACTATTCTTTAGAATGACTTCTTAAACTCATCAGTATATGAGCTAATAAAGTGTTTGGATACCATCTAAACTGATTAAACAGTTTTTAATAAAACCTTAGATTTCAGTAAAAACAGAACTGTAAATAAATACAGTAGACCAGGTTATACTTTCCTCCTAATTATACTGACCTCTTACTAATCCAGATGAAACATTTGTGGTGCTTCATCTGTTTTTAGTAATCATGCATAAAGTTACCCATATGCATAATTGTGCTGCTGTAGCTTTTTTCCTTCAATAATTAGCTACACCATATGTTTCCTATATCATTATCCAAATCAACATCTAAAGTAGGCTTAATTTTTTACAGTAGCACTTGGATTCTCATTCAGGATAAGTGGAAATAATTCAATTATAGTAACAGCTATCATGTGTGTCCTCAACACATTTTTAAGGTATTGTTTTAAGGTGGTCTTTTAAAGGACTTTTTTACTTTCTTTAAGAATCTCAAGAATTGGTTTGGAACAGTAAGTGTAGATACAGGAGAGTTGATGGATCCAGATTTTAGTTTCCTCTACTTTATTCATCTGTACCTGTGCAGAGATTCAGATCCCCCCTCCAATTCTGTCTATTTTTCTCCTTCCTGTCCTTCCTTTACTCCTTATCTTTAGGTGAAAGACACATGTTATATACTAATACAACCTCTTCAGTGAGTTTTAATCAGTTTTTCTTCTTTGCACAGTCCCTTCAGTCTGAGTATGTTCAGTACTAAAGCCTTGCTGCTTTGGTGAAGCCTGCTGAGCTCTTCAAATTGATGTTCTTTATGAAGGAGAACTGAAAAAAAGAAGCCGCTCATTAAGAGGAGGAATCTTCAATACAGGATGTATTAAAACCTAAACACCAAGAGAAGACTTCTTAACAGGAGAAATTTCTTGTTAATGACTACTGCAGATGCACTGATGTTGAATTTATGGAAATTACTACCCCATGTTATATACACACTTAAATTTTTTATGTTGAGACAGCTTGAATATATTTCTAATGAGTTTCATTAAGACATTTATTAACTTGTGTACAGTGTTAAAATATGTATTAAGAGAATATTTTGGTAAACTATAAAAATTATGTAAAATATAGACTATATTTTAATTTAGTGTCTACTTTGCTACAAAAATGTGTATTTTAAAGAATTTGTATGTGTTTATCAAAGATATAAAAATTTTTTATGAACAAGATGTTTTTCTTGTTTTATGGGTCCATCATTATTGCTTGAAGCCTAATGTAATTACTCTTTTACTAATTGGTCTTCTGGTAACTTGATGGCAGTCCTAACTAATGAGAGACTAGTTGTTACAGTATCAACTAAAAGCACTTAGTCTGCTCTCCACTTTCAGCTCCTAATGTTTCTTAAGGAAACACTGTGAAAGAAAACTAAAGGGAAAATATGTGTTGAGATGTGATGTAGTTACATCTTTCACTGCAAAGAGAACGTAATTTATGTGATGATTCAATTGTACAACTAACATCTTCTTTTAATTTGTCTTGAAGGAATGTTTTGGTTTTGATGTAGAATGTTAAATTTTCCTATGCAATATATACTGCAAAAATTAAGGCAGACCAAACTGAAGTTGGTAAGAATGTACATATGCAATGAATTCAGCAGCACTACATACCTGCATGTTTTTAACCTACATTTGGCAGTATGTGTACAATTTCCTTAGCAACACACACTAAATGTTGGAAGTATATTAAATTTTCATTTCTCAGTTGGATGCTTCATACACCTTTAATTTTTTTGTAAAACATATAGTTAAGGTAACCTGCTGTATCATGGAATATTTTTGCCAGTAATAAAGATGCTCTGTAACATATAGTTAAATCAGATGTTATTAGGAACGAGACTCAGAATGAAATGGTGTTACAGTGAGGTCGTAGAGATCAGGTGTAAAATTTTCAGAACTCCACAAGGGCATAGGAAGGAAATAATAAAAGCAGCTGAGATAATTTGATTTGCCACTAATTTAGAAGACAAAACCAACACGGATTTGTTACCTATTAGTTTTCCCAATATCTACAGAAACTTGAAAGTAAAATTTGGTTGAATTGTCAGCCTTTGTTCCTGAAGACCCATGAATGCCCTGCATTTGCTTCACAACTGAAGTCAAGACAAAGTGTTACAATAATTTTTACAAAGATCAGATCATAAATTGCTATAGCAAATTGTACTGAAAGTGTTAATAAGCAATACTGAGAGCAGCTATAAAAATCATTGATTAAAATTTACTGTATTTTTGCAACTGTGTATATGTAACATATACACACACGAAGTAGCATATGTGTGTGCGTATATAAAATGTATATGAATTATAGAATAATGGTAAGGTAATTCTACCTCTTATAAAGAATTTTCTCATGTACCTTGTTATAAATAGTTTTCCTTAATAAAATATTAATTTTGAAATGTAGATATATATATACATACATATACAGCTAATTGATAATAAAATGCCTATATAAGCCAGCTTCCTTGTTTCTTGTTTTCTCTTACTTAGAACTGTTGATGCGAACTAATGTGATTTGATCTCTAACTGAAGATAGCTCTTCAAAATCATCTTTGTTCTTCTTAAGAATGTAATGTATTTCTACGTAGGATGATGTTGCAAAAAAAGCCATTAGCATGATAGATACCTTTTTTAACCAATCTCTCTAACTAACCTCTTTGTATTTGCTTTGCATAATGTCAGGTATTTAATCAACATGGTGATATGATGTAGGGGTTATATTTCAAAATACCATAATTTAAGAGCTGTGTCTGAATAGAGGAAATCTTCCTGGGTCAGGACCCTTTTTAGAGGTGTAATATGCTTTGTCTTTTTTGCACATGCAACAGGTTTCTTAGTCCCACCAACAGCAGAATCTTCGTCCATAAGAATCTATACATGCTTTCATTTAGCTTTTTGTCCTTCCTTCCTTCAACTAAAAACTAGTCACAAATGGTTCTAACATTGTTTGACTCTGTTGTTGATTTTCAGCAGATTTGTTGCATTGCATGATAATTTGTTTACAATACTTAATATTCCTGTCAGGTAAGTCTCTCCTGCAATACATGGTGAGGACAGTATGTAACTGTTACACAGCCTCTCTAATGGAATAGCAAAAGCCAGGAATAGAGGAGATGTTTTAGAAGATGCCCAAATTCTAGTGACAATCAAGGAACACAATAAAAGACTTCTGCCACTGCATTCAGATGAATAATGGATGGTGATTTGGATATATGGAGTAAATATAAAGGGAAACCAGCTAATTAAAAGTTTCTAGTACATTTTAAGAAATACCCTGAAACTTACTTCATATTCTCTGTTCACCTATCTTTGAACTTTACCATTTCTGTTCCTTCATATATAAATAGATCTTGTTCTGGGAGAACATGCTGTAGTACATGAGATCTTAAAAGGCATGAATGCATGTATTCAATAAATCTAAAGGTCTCTAATGGGCCTATGCTACTGTGGCTAATATCTTATGAAACTGTTAATCATCTCTTTCTAAAGTATGCTTTATGAAGCTTTTTGGTTAGGGAGCTATTTCTTGTTACAAATTCAGAGAATATTTTTTCAATTACAGTACTGCAGAAAGAGGAGGATTTTAGTTTCTATAATAACTGTTCTTTACTGACAGCTAAACAATGAAAGGCCTCAAAAGCTTTGACACTTGATTAGATCTGCACTGTAAAGTGCAGCAGGCAAAAAATATGGTAATTAAGGGCCTGATCAAGTAAATCACTCAGGTATGTCTTTAACCTTAAGCACATGAGCAATCTAATTAAGAGAGATAGATATTCATGTTAGTAACAAAGCCAACCTTGGATCAATAGTTCTGTCAATTGCAAACATGAGCCTTCCTGTCAAATAAGAAATGTGCTGTATTGCAACAAAATAATCCATTAACACACACAAATTAACTTTGTTAACTTAAAAAAATGCATATTGTAACTATAACTACCTCGTAATACATTATTTTGGTATTGTCATTTGTTGTCATTAGGAGTTATGAATATCTAAAAATGTCTTGCAAAGGTATCTTTGGTCAATGTACAGATCACACCTTATGAGCTGATATTGCTTGCTTCTGTTGCCTACATATAACGTACCTGCAAAAGCAACTTTTCTCCATAACTCATCACAAAATTAATTAGCAATCCTTTTCTGGAAAGCTTTTGAGAGGAAATAGAAGTGCTTTTACTGAGTTTCTTACTCTTTTTTCCAAGGGTAGGGTTCGTGGGACAATCCCACTACTAATTACTATCTGGTTGGAACTGTTAGTCCCTACTCTTCAACCTGTTTTTAGTCCACCTGAAAACCTGTCATTTATCTCTGAAGGAACTAATTTTGGTGTGAGGCCATTTCAAATGCTATGCTGACTCTGTGTTATCTGTGTACTTAACCAAAACCAGTGTTCACCTCCAGCAGGTTGGCAGTGCAGGATTTCCTACAGGCTGAGGTTTAGGAAGAAATGTAAAATGTTTGGATTGAGAACCAAATAAGAAGTATTGTATTACCAAGGCTTACTGTATTTGTTGTGTTTGAAATATTTAATTTGGAAAGTATATTGCTATTATAGAGCAGTTCTAAAATTAACTAAGCTTGCAGAAGCATATGAGCTTTCTTTAAACAAAAAATAAGAAAAATATCTGTTTAAGTGAGCATTCAGGAGAGGAATTCCTACAGTAAATAGATTGTACTTCAGACAGAAGTGACTGATACAAGTTTGAAACATTGCTTCAAATGAAAGTTGTGTAAATGGGTTAGAACCAGAAAACTGGTAAGGCAGGGGGGAAAAAAAAAGAGTCAGACTGTGTAGTTGGAGTATTTCTGGAGCATGATAGGGTTTGGCTTTTTTTTTTTTTTTTTCCTTCTTGATTTAACAAGTTGAAAATCTGCTGAATAATTCATGAAGAGTGGAAGGGCTGAATCTTCCTGGAATGATATACAGTGTACGTACTGTGGCACAGGAGAAACTGCAAAGCTTTGTATCAGTTGCTGCCGTTTCTGCTGCCGATTGCAAGGTGCTGCTGCTTTGGTGTTTTCACAGCTACAGAAACCTCAGTCGTGCTCTGGTCTGCCAACAGCCATTTGCCTCCCTATGGACCCACCTTCACTAGCTACAATCTGTGGAATCTCTTCCTGCCTACCTGCCTTGGACACTGCTGCTCTCTGGATCGTTACTGCAAACTGTTTTCTGCACCTTGCAGCCTGTATGACTGAAACCTGCCTTAGAGTCCCTCAGCTGCACGTCATCCACAAGTGTGCTTGGTGAGGACTCCTGCAGCAGAACTTCTGACCCAGACAACGATGGGATTTACAGGGCAAAGTCAAAACTGAGCTGCATTCAGCGAGATGCCCAACGCCTCTTCTTGGAGTGCTAGCTCGCCTCTGCTGCTGCTCTGGGAGGACTCCTCCGGGACCCGCATCTTTCTCTCGCTGCTCTACGCAGTCTTAGCTATCTCAGGGACTTTATCCAATGTGATGGTCATCTACTTGGTCTTCTCCTTCAAGAAGCTGCAGACAACCAGCAATGCCTTCATCGTGAACGGCTGTGCGGCAGATCTAAGCGTGTGCGCCCTGTGGATGCCCCAGGAGGCTGTGCTGGGGTTGCTGCCTCCCAATTCCTCCTCCCTTCGCTCGGCGGAGTACCGGCTGCTCCGAGGGGGGCTCCTGGGCCTCGGCCTCACCGTCTCGTTGGCCTCGCACCTGCTGGTGGCTTTCAACAGGTACGTGCTCATCACCAAGCTGCCCAGCGTGTACCAGGCCCTCTACCAGCGGAAGCACACGGGCTGCATGATCGGGCTCTCCTGGGCCCTCGCCCTGCTCCCGGTCCCGCTGCTGCCCGGCCTCTGGACCCTGGGCTCAGCCCAGTCGGACGGCAGCTCTCGTTACACCGCCCTGCTCCTCGCCCTGGCTGTGCTGGGCCAGACGGCGCTGCTGCTGCACTGCTACCTCGGCATCGTGCGGCGGGTGCGGGGCAGCGCCAAGCGGGTCAGCGTCCTCAACTTCCACCTGCTCCACCAGCTGCCCTTCCCCGCCGCCCCGCCGCCTCCCCGCCGCGCCCAGCGCCGCCTCAGCAGCGTCTCC
>VYXB01007291.1:2109460-2177800 GCA_013397135.1 Pachyramphus minor | reverse complement strand
GCCGCCGCCCCGCCCTGCCCGCAGCTGCCGCGCCGCCGGGGCACGGCCACGGGAACGGGGAGCGGCGCCAGCGCCGCGGCCGCGCCGCGCTGAGGGACCTGAGCGGGAACCGCTGAGGCCGCTCCCGCCCGCCGGGCAGCCGAGCCACCTCGGCCCCCTCCGCGGTACCGCTCCTTCCTTCACGCATTCTCCCGTCGCTCCTCTCTGACCCCGCGCAGTTCTTCCCCGCTCCCTTTCCCACCACACGGACAGGCAGCCCCAGTCTCCGGCGGCTTTCCTGAAGCACCGGGACGGACACCGGAGCGGGATGTCCCGCCCGCCCCCTCAGCCCCGCTCCCGCTCCGCCCCCGGGAGACGGCCAGGACTCCAGCCAAGGCGGTGGATTTGGGAATCTGGGATAACTGGTAAATATGGCAATGCACGTAACTGTTATGCTCTAAAGATTTCAGAATGAGACAGGCACCTAGACAGCTCTGAGACGTACTGCAAGTTTGTTTTTGTAAAATCTTTCAGCATTTGAAGTAGTTCTTTGAAGTGAGCTCCCTGAACATGAGGTTCGTTTGTGAAAACGTGGCAGGTGTCTCATTGCACACACACAGACACCAGGAGATGCTTCCTTTCGCCCAGGTTACCTAATCTCTGTGCTCCATCTTTCCGTGGCAAACTACTGGATGATGCTGTCTGTGGAAATTGTTAAAAAGGAAAACATATATATCTTTGTGATGATTCAGTTTGGATATTTTGGTTTGAAAGCTCTATAAGGCCTGTTTTGACGAAGGCCTCTGCCTGTGTTAATGCACTTGATAAAATACAATGCAATATGGAGACCCGTGTTGTCCATCTAACCTTGTCACCTCTTCAGTTACCAGTTTGTTGTGTTCCTCTTACATGCATTATTGCTGAAGAGCACTGCTAAATACAAAATGACAGATTCTGTGTGGCATTTGGAAAGCAGACAGCTCCTCACACTGAAACTGCAGTGGTGAGTGCTGTGGCCCCATTCCTCCCAGGAATGGTCTTAAAATCCTTGTATTTTCTTCTCTACTGCTTGACCACCTCCATCCTCTTTTCCAATGCAGTTGCTGTTGTCTTCATGTTGATGATACTCAGTGCTCTGTTTGCTTTTTTGGCACAAAAGACTGGAAAGAAGGTAATTGTTTTCTGAATCTATGGGCATCCGCAAGCAGTATCACCTAAATTGTGCTTACTTAAGAAGACGAATGGACATGTGGGAACATGTGAAATTTTGTCACAGCACGTTTGTTGTGACAAATTTGTGTATTATTTGTGTATTAACACAAACTTAGCAGCTCTCATGAGGATTTCTGAATGATGGGACAATAACAAGAAAAAGACATATATGACAGGTATAACATAAAAGGCCCTCTGCTATATTTTATAACGCTCTACACACTTTGCTTGCCTTACCTGATGATGTTTGAGTTTCCACAGAAATTGCTTTAAGAGGAAGGGAAGAATCTTGATTTTTCCCAAGTCTAAGACCTGTTGGGTGTCTGTGATACAACAATGCATCTAAAATTCCCATACCGATATTTAGTTTTTCTAAATAAATCTCCATCATCACAAAAGAGATTCTTATCATGGTCGGGATTTGACAAAGACAAGGAACAAAGGCCTGAAAAGGAAAATTTAAAATATTATCTTGACATCTTGAAAATTTATCAACATCCCGAAAACAGCTTCAGCCACTTGCAAGGACCTTGTGGGAAACTAAGAGAAGTTTCCTTGAATCTGAGGCTTACAGAGAGCTTCTTCCTCTGTCTTGGAGACAGTGTTCCTCTGAGTGATGGCATCAGAAGGATGGATAGGGCAAGCAAGGAAACACGGACATACAAAATATGCAAGATTTGTTTTATCAACACTGTGCATATATCATGGAGAGTAATGTATCCTTGTTGTAATCTCTCATCCCAGTCAGAGCAGCTGTGCTTTGCCTAACTTTGTGCAGCAAATGGAGAAGGAAAATTGTTTCAACCACACTTATACCAATACTGGAAAATATTCTGTTTCACTTCCAAAATAAAGCTAAACCAAGGCCCACCCAAGAGTAAGACCCTGTTCAACTATAAAATAATCATTAGGCTGGAACCCACAGAGGAGGATGCACATTGCCACTTTCCACCATAACTAAAGGAACTGAAGACACTTGGTAAAGCTCAGTACTGGGCTCATAGGCAAAAAAAATCAAACTTTAAAATAAAAACTTGGGCAACTCTTCTCCTTGTTTTTGGCTATGGAACACATTAGTCTAGAATTAAAGCAATAACCTGTTTCATAATTCAGTGTCCAAACCACCAGATAACTGGAACTTCTGGGCTTCTTCTCTTGTAAAATAGCATGCAAATTAAATCTGAAATGCCTGTATTTTATATAGACTACACTTTAAATGCAAACATGTATAAAAATACTATGATGTACAAAATTCCAGACAGCTATCCCTTATGCTATGCATCTATTCCAGAGAACAACTGGAAATCCCTTGGAAAGTTTGATGTAATTACATCTGACTGTAAATCTTAAACTGTTTTAATATACTCAGGTGACCTAAATAGCATTACATAGAAAAGAATTTTAATTTAAAGTAATTAAGACAGAGTATTTGTCTCAAGATCAGTTTCTCTGAGAAGTTACTGCTCAGAAAAGATCTGTATGCCTTGCTCTACAGCCATAATCTTTGTATTCCCACATTGTAAATGCTCCATGGTAAACTGCAATGGAAACTTGGCTTAGCTCAACTTCTCCTGGCTCTGTGGTGCTGCTTCTTGCTTAAGAAAATGAATCTAACTATCAGTTTTTGTCATCTATGCTTTACTTTGGAGCTGACTTATATGTGTCCCCTGCTAGTTTAATGGTGACTTCTCTTCCGTGCGAATTTCTGTCATGCTCAAACTACTCATTTACAGACACAAGGGATATGTTGCCAATTGTCCTTTAAAGTGTCTCAACCAAACAATCTTTCAAGAGGTGTAAATGAAGGTGGTGGAACATCCTGCCAGTAATTTAAATGAGGTTTGCTTGAACCAAGTTGCTCCTTTGCTCTGGTGTTGTGCCAAGCCAAGTTATCTGAGCATGGCCTGAAGCTGCCCTTCCTGGAATGGCTGGCTTTCACATATATTAGCTTGCTTCACTTACATTAGATGGGAGGTGTGATCTCATTAAAGCATTGAATTTATTTGCAGTAGTGGAGATCAGTCACGTTGTTCATGTGCAGTGGGTGCCTGTTCCTTTGCTATTTTCTCAGGGGTTCATGAAACAAGAGCAGGCTGGATGAATTGTGGCCCGTTGTACTGATGTCCTTGAGAACAGGCATTTAGTGCATTATGGCCCGAGTAACTTTGCTGCTCAGTTTGTGAATTGTCTGTCAGAAATACATGTGGGACCTGCTTTTTGAAGGTAAAATTGTGATGCCTCAAAATAACACCCTAGGGCAAAAATATGGTTATTGTGAAAATTGCTTGCCGAGGGTGTTCATGAAGTTCATAGTTTGGGTTAAATCTTTTGAACTTACCCTTGATTTAAGGTAGTCATGAAAAGCCATAGAGTTGCTTTCTGGAATTAGGTAGTGACAACAAAATGATCCTCCAGCAAAACTGGGCAATCGTTGCCCGAAACAAAGTGTGTAAAAGGTACAGGCAGCCAAGTGAAGCTGGGAAAATATGACAAGAGGAGATGAAGATGGCAGGACAGGGGCATTAATGGTGTGATCTTGAGAACACAGAAAAACGTCTAAAAGCCAGAAGAGGCCTGGGATTATGATGAAATTAACCATCTCAAGTTATTTGGTTCTTTATATATGTGAGAAAACAGAATTCTATTCTTTTCATAATAAATAAAAACATGCAGTTGTATTCTCAATTTCTTCTTTTAACAAAGCATTCCGTACACCAGCAAATTTTCTTTAAACTCTGGAATAAAAAAAGACTAAAGGTATGAATTGCATCAGCATTCTTGTGGAGACTGCATTCAACAGCATTACTGGACTGACAAGCAGAGATAACATCTTAGCTAACCTCCAGATTCAGTCAGCCATAAGCACATTGTGAACCTTTTTTTTCTACCAAGTTGATGCTATTTTTAAAAAAAACCCACATACAGATTATTTTCAAATGAAGACATTTAAGTGTAGCGTTTCATTAAAGAAAAAAGTGACAACATATACTTTAGCTTTCTATTTCATCTTAAATCACATAACTAGATTATTGCAGTATTCTTTAAATTCAGAGGTCCCTTTCTCAAGTGGCAGCGAAAATAGCTTTTCTCGTGACTGTTTAACTTCTAAGAAAGCTACTTTTTTTCCTCTTTTATGTCAATCCTTCCCATGCACTGTCATCATTTTACCAAAGTAGTAGTCTATTTTCTTTCCTTCTTTTTCCCTTTCTTCAGTATTTTCTGTAATTTCCTTCAGTAAGGGAAAAGTACCTGATCTTGCCGATCAGGGCACAACTGCTTGAACAGTGGAAGTTTTGGGACACAATTGTAAACTAAGACTGAAGAACTGAGGGGCAGATTCCCACAAACTTAAATGTCTACTTGAGAGCAAGTAGGTTTTGAAGGTGGGCTTTTCCTGTGTGGAGTAGTGGACAAATGCTGTATCCATATTTAGAGATACTTGTGTTTGATTAAGGCTGTGCAAAATAACAGGTAATATGGGAAAAAAAAGTCAAAAATAGTTTTGAAGGCTGGAGAAAAAACCTTTGTAGCTGAAGAGTTCAATATGAGTAACTTAACAAAATGGACATCATTACAGAATATACACCTTATGCAGGTATTCAAAGCAATCTGTTACCATACATGGTGATCTAATGATCTCTTCTGGCTTGGAAAACACGACCTTAAAAGAAAATAGCTCTGCTTTAAAAGTGTGGGCTACCTTGTTTGTTTATTGCCAATGGGTTCAATATGACAATGCATCCTGTGTGGCCTGCCCTACCCCTCTTTTGGATGGGTATTCATGAAACTACAGAACTCAAAACAATCTTGAAGAAGATTGGCTGCTTTTTTGCCTGAAACTTTGGGTTTCTGGAGAACCATAATAACCAGTCCAGGAAGGTTTGGTGTTTAGGGGAAACTGTAGGATATCTAACCTGCAACCTCAGGCATCAAGCTTGTCAATACTTTAGAGCCAAGCTTTTGGGAGTTGTTCAAAAGGAAACCAAACTGCCTGTTGGAAGGGGAGCTCAAGCCAAACAAGGGAGCTGTGTAGCACCATAGGCTTCACCATGCTGAGCTATGCTGAGCTATTTTTTGGGACAATGGGTTGAAATAGTGAATTATAAAAATATGCTGCTGCCAAAATTTTTCAACATTCTTTAAATGTGGGGGTTTTTCTGCACTTTTGTGAGTTCTTCCTGTGCTTCAAATGTTTCCCTGCTGCTCTAGAATTGACACCAGATAAAAACAATATTTAGTATTAAAGAAACATAAAGGAAGGATAAGTCTCATTCTTACTGGACAAAATCAGCCCTTGTGGTTCAAGAACCAAGGCACAAGGAAAAAAGATGGAGCTGCTGTTATTGGAAAGCTTCACTGAAGTCCAAAGATGCCTTGTGTTTAGGCTGTCTGGAGTCTTCACCTGTCCTCTGACAGTCTCAGGGCAAAATTAGAAACACAGCTGTGCTTCAGGTAAGGGCTGCAGCCATCCTGACGTGTTTGGAAGCTGATGATGCGATGGAGGTGTAATATCAGTCTGAAAGCAACAAAACAAGCATTAGCAACAGAAAACTGCAAGAGAGCTTGAGAGGCAAAGTTCATGAATCGAACAATAGTCGGTTTTGTAAAACACTGTGCAAACTTCACTTGCTGTTCATTCCATTGAGGTGTCACAGGGAAATATCCTCTGTTTTCTTGTGACCCTCTGGCTTTCCTCAGTGTACCATAGTGCTGGGATAGTCACTTCCTTCTCATTCTAAAACCTCTGCCACTGACCTTGATGTCATTTCATTAACCACCATTTCTATGATTCTTTATAAACTTTGCATCTTTTATTCTAAGGTTCAGTGAAATGGCTGTAGCAGTGCTGTAGCTGTGGAGACAGGAGCAGCAGGGTTTGAACAGTTAATAACCAGAAATATTATGAAGATATGTGAGTAGTACTTCTTCATATCTATGTTTGAGTATTACTCCTTTGTCTTCTGTTGCATTTTGTCCATTGCCATCTACAAATATTGGAGTAGATTCATTGTAGGAGTGTCCTTTTCCATCAAAATATCTCTTTAATTAATCCTTTTTTATAAAGGTAGTGATAAAATCTTGCAGTACTTGAAGTGTACAGCCATGTTAGCTCCTCCAGTGAGCATAATTGTCCCTCTTTCATTCAACACACCACCTTCCTTTACTCTTACATTAGTTTTTCTCAGTTTGTGGCGTTATTTCTCTCAGTTAGATTAAATGAGAGATTTGGTAGATGGCAACATGGGAAAACAGAAAACAGCCTCACAACTGCTTCTGTTTGATTTCAAGGCAAAGGCACTTTTCATAGCTTTCACTATGGCTATCAGCTTTTTCTGTATGCTTTTTAAATCAAGGCAGTAGAACTATATTGTGTTAAAAATAGAGATAAATAAGAACACAAAAATTGCTCATTGTATATGAAGAGTAAATGTAAGATCTCTGAATTCTGCAGCAGATATCTTGCTTGGCTCTTTGTTGTTTAATATAACTTGTGTAAATACAAACAGGATTAGGAAAGTCACATGCAAATATAACAAATGATGGCTCTGAGTTGAATTAAAGGCATGAATTAATTTTCTTCTATCTCATGCATCATTAAATATTGCTATTGTACTGTCTACTGATTATCTATATTATACCTGTCACCTGATAGCAACCACGGTCGTTATGGTAATGTCAAGATTATAATTATAGTCCCTTCTGCAGTGTAGTCATACTATGCTAAAAAAATCCTTGAGATGGTAGTGTCCCATGCTTGGTACCAGCCCAAACACAAATATATCTTGAGATTGTTGAGGGGAAAAATATTTTGTTACTGAGTTATTAACAGTCAAGTAGAATTATATACTTACATGTACATATATGTGTATATAACTGCAAAATATGCAGCCTTTTAAACTATGAGTTTATTTCATTTGACATACACAAAACTTGTCAGAACTTATTATCCCTTGATGAACATTCCTTCAGCTGTTTGGTAATTTAAGATATTAAAAAAGCGCAGTTATTGCTCAGAGATCAGAGAAATGCTGTGAAAGGTTGTTTGGTGGCATGTGTCAGTGTGTAGATTAGCCCATACCCTTCTGCAGTAGAGCACATGGTGCCTGGGGTGTTCCAGCTGTTCCTCCCAAGGTCACTGCCATGTCAGACAGTAGTGACCTCGAATGCCCAGAAGCTGATCTAGGAATCAGAGCCAGGACTCCTGGGAGACACATGTTTATGAGGCTGCAGGTTAAATAAAACAGGTGACCCCACTTCAGCCTGATTTCTGTAGAATGTAAGGCAGAACTATGAGAACAAATTTTAAGTCATTATCTGGTAGCTACTTCAGATTTATTAATACAGTTGGCCTATATGCTTTTAGATTTGGGAGACAATTTTCATTTAATTATGAAGAAAAAAATATTGTCTCATCTCCTAAGTATACAAATGTATAAAACAGTTCTCTTCCCAAGTGTGAAAATGCTGTGGGGCAACCATATCAAGGAATATGTGTGAATGCAACTCATGGAGCAAATAGTTACTTACTACAGTTGCAAAAGGCCACAACTACTCAGCCTCTCTAACAGCTGCAGATTTATGCCACCTTTACACATTCAGTAGCCCATTTATCCTTGTCTCTTCACAGTCTTAAGGTGGTTTATATGGAAGGGAATAAGGGCAGTGGAATTTCAATTAGTTTGTTAATTATTCAGGGATTAAAGCCTTAATATACCCTAATCATTTAATAAGTGTGGTTGATTAGTAGGATTTCATAGGAAATCTTTATTTTGACATTCATTCTGAAGTAAATATTTGAAGACTTCAGTTTTTAGTTAAGACTGTAGTTTAGCACTAGGCATTAACAGCAGAAGTGCATGTAATGGTGCCAGCTGAGGAAGCAATCCATGCCCACAGGACACAGCAGGAAATACCCATCCCTCCTAGCAGTAACAAGCACATCAGTGAACTAGAAAAGAAAGAAAGAAATATTAAGAAAACTAGATTAGATCTTGTATAGTCCTGGTCACCAGAAGCTGCCAAGGACATGAGTCAGACCCAGACATGGAAGAGATTTTAACTGTTCTACTACTGCAGCCCTTTTTATGAGGTTGCACCTTTGTTAAGGGGACTGGATTTGTTGTATGCTTGCATATAGGTAGGTCCTGCATGTGTTGCAAAGTCAAATGAAACCCAGGCATCTTTAAGGGGGTCTCAAATTCCAGGTGTATGCAAGGAAATCCATTATACACACAGACACAGACACACCCCATCACGTGAAGGAAAAGTTACTTTCTCTAGCATTTTTCATTTCTTGGTAGCTCAGGGAATTTTCCAAGCCTTGCCACGTATTTCTCCTGTGAAAGCAGAGATTTTTCTTTAAGAGACAAATGCCTTCAGCAGTGTGAGAGGATTTAGCCATGTCATCCTTGATGTCCTGTGAAGTGTATGTTAGTATTGGCATGGTGCTAGAGCTTTTGCAGAGGCACTGGTAGCTTGCCTAGAGCATCAGGATGGATCTTCATTTTCCATTTTCAAGGGAAGCAATAAGACCTATTCCAAAGGAAAATGCACACTTTTGTCTCACGTTTTTTGATTGATCGAGAGGAGTTTATTGTCAGGCTCCCCTTATTCAGCTGTGTGTCTAGACAAAGTCAAGACTAACGTGACAATTCTGTTAACAGTAGTTCCCTGGCCCTCCTTTTGCTGCATCACAGAACTGTGTTCAGCACATGGAATTACTGTGGTCAGGAAAAGAGAAGCTAGATGGCACTATGGTCCAAAGGGATCATGTGCTGCTGGTGAACAGGGTGAAGCTCTGCAAGTCATCTGGTCTAAAAAGCCTCTAGAATTTAATAGATATCAGCAAAAACAGGGTCGGAATTCCTGAAGTAGAATTAGAGAGAGAACAGGCTTTCCACTGATACAATTAACTAGTGTTTGGTTTTTATAACACTACCAGGCTTAAACTTAAGCATATAGACATGAAAGAAATTACCAATGTAAAATGGCTTTAAGATTGCCTACACAGATAAAACTGTGAGAAATAGCTTGTGCATCATTGCCACAACATAACTTAAACATATTTGTGTTTTTTAAACATAGATATTTCTGTTCAAATATGTTATTATGTATGGAAGTAGATAAGCTATGGACTGCATATGTGCAGTTATAGGAAACCAACACACTCATCTGATTTGGTCCAGAAAGCTAGAGGGGGGAAAAATACACCCTAATTTTCCTTTAAGGGAAGTAAATTTTCCTTTAAAGAGTTTTTAGGCATAGAGGTGAAGGGACCTGCACTGCCAAAGTAAAAATTTAGTTCAAGCAAATATCTGGGGTAATTACTCTAAGACACTCATTAAGTTATCTTTATATGCATTAAAACATACATAAAAATTTTATGTGTTTATATTTATATATAATATATTTATAGACATAAAACATGCATATTCTCTGTATGATATGTCAGGTTTCCTGGTCTCTATTTTTAGAGCACAATTATTTTTTACTAGTTTTTAGTTAAGTAATATAAGTAGTTCCTCCATTTGTATTATTATCAGAAATGAAAATCAGACAAGAAAATATTAATATAGTTTTTATTAAAATTACAAGGCAATCCTAACCGGTAATTACTATTTAAGAGTAAAAGTAGGCAGTTTAAGCTTAAGAATTCCTTAGAAGATTGTCAAAGTTATTAAAACACAAAACAAATAAACAAAAATATCGGTAAGCTTTGGAAGGCTAATTTAATAGTGACTTTGAAGAAGATCTCAACATTTGAAAGTAAATAAAACCCAGTCAGCCAAACAACTTTGCATCTGTAGTAAAACCAGCCTCTAGGCTTCTTCATTAATATCTTCTGATTATGCAGTGAAGAGGCAATGTTTGAACTGAGGTATTTTTGCTGAAGAAAGAGTACTTCTTTTAGAGTGGTTCAAGAGTTGTTGGCTCAGAGGTGAGGGATTGCTGTACAAGTTACACAAATGTGCATCTGTCACAAAACAGATGCAAAAAATAACTGATATAGTAGTGTTTTATCATGGCAGAAGGTAACCAAAAAATACCTGTTCCTTCAGAGTTCAGTATGTCATTAATGTGACAGTAAGAGTCCTGGATGAGCACATCACTAATTTGGAAATGCTAGAAAAGCTTCAAGGTTAGTAGTTGCTAGGGAGGCACTTGAGGAACTTCTGGGAAACCTGCAGAAAAAAGGATGAGCAAGATGACATTAAGAAATCAATATAATTACAGAATTTTAATGCTTACACATTTGCAAAATAACATCTGAAGGTCAGTGAAGCAAATTCATAAAACTGCAGTCCTACCAGGGCAGTGTTAAGGAACAAGCAGGAAAATAGAGCAGAGGAGTAGGAACAAAGAGGAGAAAACGGACTTGGAAGGACTGGGAGAGCAAGACACCTACTTGGAGGTGAAAATGAGAAAATGGACATAGTCAATACTGTCAAGAAAACCGGAAGTTTATCAAAGATACTTCAAAAGAGTCTAGAAAAGAGGTAATCATCTGTGGACAGAAGGCACAGTGGAGGAATTTCAGAAGTTTGTAAAAAGTGTGCAGGGAAGTAGGTCCATATTAGTTGGCAGTGAAATTGCAAATTCAAAGAACCTATTAGAAGGCTGTTAAAACAAGTAGTAGTAGCAAAATAAATATCCCTTAGACTAGCAAAGATTGAAAAATCAGTTCCCTTTAACATGGCACTCTGTTTAAAAATAAGGAAAAAAAATTAATTTAACAGAAATTTTTTTTAACGTCTTCCTCCCATTTCAAGATACACTGAATTTGCCAGCTCCTGCTTTATTGTGTATTTGATGATTCAGGAGTCCTTTTCAACTCCTGTGCTTCATATCAGTATGCTAGGAGGACATATTTCAAGTTTAAATGGGAAAAATGATGCTTGCCAAGAGATGGAAAACATAAAGGCCTCCATCACCAAAATGGCTAACTGAAGGGATTTAGTAATAAAATTTGGAAGAAATTATAACAAATTAAAGACTCTTTTCCTTCTGTCAACAACGTGTGAAAAACTCTAGTTCCGTTTAGAAACCTACCAGTTGATTTTCCTGTTTGGATCAAATACACAGATGCCGTAGATTACACGATAAGTACTGCCATTCCTCCAGCTTATATTAAGACATGGCAGATCATGAACCTTGTCCTTAATTATGGATGGATTACTGCTGCTTTATTAAACACCAACCTTTATTTTTTAATTTCTTTTTTTTTATTTCTTTGGAATTCAAACATTTTTTCCCTCTGTGGGGGCTCTACTGTGCAGTTTTCCAGTTGGCTCTGCACTTTGGAGAACTGACGGCAGGTTTCAGCCTTCAAAAACCCTAAGAAGTACAGTAGGGCTGCTGCAGTACTGGTGCAGCTGTGAGTTTTGCTATGTGCTATGTCAGCAACAAGGAGCACAACTGACCATAGACCACTATCTGACCTAACAATGTTTCTGTGGGGTTTTTTTTTGTTTGTTTGGGGTTTTTTTGCCATTCAAGTGCTTTCCCCATAGAATTCAAGGAAACTCACATTTTGTTTTTTCTGATGATGTGTCAAATCCTTTTAAAGTAGTGTGGATGTTGGCTGAACCTTCTGCAGGTTCAGTCTATAATGGCTAAACTGAATGGAAGCCAAGGAGTTCTCCAATGTCTGTTATAAGTCAGGGGTCATGTTGTATATGGAGCAAAACACACATATAGTGACAGGAAGCAGAGTTCTCCCTATGTTTTAAATAAACAATAGCAGGTCCAACTCCTAGTTTGGTGATAGGAAGATCTCTTTGTTCTGTCAGATTTCTGTTTCCTGTGACACTCTATAAGGTACATCTCATTCATGTTTGCTGGTATTATTTGTATTTTCTAAATGTGTGATGCAGCACATTCTTAAAAATAACCATCAACTTTGTATTTGTTTTCCAGAAAGTGCTGATACTAAATAAAGTACTAATTTTGGATTGCAGCAGCAGCCATAAAATAGGCACACTCAGCAAGAAATCCAACATGACTGTTTTTTGGATGTAGTGTCATAGGTGAACTGAAGAAAGAACAAGTTGATAAATTCAGTGTACTTTAAATCTGTATATTTAAAAATAATTGTTCTAAAAGTTAATATATTTTTAAAAATTGCTTATCACACATTAAAACTGCTTATTTTACTCCACTCTCCTTGGATGAATTTATCCACAAGATGCTTCATCAAAACAGTATATTTTAAGGGCAATATATTTGTAAGATGCTAAGAGTAATAGGATAGTTAAATTTTGACTGGTGACTGTTTTCAGGAAGTCCAACCAGGGCCTATGAAATAGTCCTAGAGCACTGTGAGTTTCTAGCAGAAGACACAGACAGTACATGAAAATATTAACATTTCTTAAGGGTCTTAATTGCTCTGAATTAACGAACAATTATTTATTACAATGCAGATAATTTCTGGGCAATACTAGGAGTGCATTAGAAAATGGGATATTGAATAGGCTCTCCATTGGCATGGCATTTTCATGGTACTGATTTGAAGAGCAGATTAGAATTTCAAATAGTTATTATAAATACATTTATACTGCGGTAGTCACTTCAAAATCACTCTTCTTCTTAAAAAAACAGCTTCTGCTAAATTAATTTGTTTAACAGTCTTGGAAGGCACCAAATTAATGGTGCTTGGTTATTTTAATCTGTGAATATTTGCTGCAATATGCCATTGCAAATTACAAATTCCCAACTCTGGCTCAGTATTTGCAGAGACACCCTGAGTTAGTTGCCCTAATTCATCTAGGGTGTGTCGTCCAGGCTGCCAGCTGAAGAGGGCAGGCTGGAGAACAGAGGAAGAGCTGAGGCTCAAAGACCATTTTTCTGCTTACCTCAGTTTGGGATGCAAACCCAAACCTGCTACTGCGTTTGCAGGTAAAGGGACAGCTTGTGGAAAGCCACACATCTCTCTTTTCATCCCTTGTTGAAACTCTTAATGTTGCTGGCTATTGTAATAGTTTATATGCAAGTGCCCCCAGCCTGTCTGCCCAAAGAGTAGCTGCAGCTTCCACAATTGCTCCTCACCCATAAGCCACCTTCCTGGGAGCAGTAGCCCTCCTACCAGGGCCGACTGCATGGGAGAAGGACAGAGATTCCCATTTGCCTCTCACTCTTTTTTTTTTGCCTTTCTTCTTTCTCTGTTCTCTCTCTGAGAGGAAACTTTGACCAGTAATGCAGCTCTAAGCTGCAATCTTCCTGTTATGAGCAGGAATGTTTAAAAGCAGCTTGCTCCAGCACAGGTGAGGACTAGGGAAAAAAGGCGAGAACATTCATAACCACTGGAGCAAGGCAGTGAAGAGCCTCCCCTCCATATGCTTGATGTGCTGTCTGCAGCATTTGTGTGAAGCAGGACTTAATTTGACCTGGTACATTCCTTTTCCTTTTCTTTCTGTTCTAGTCTAGACTTGTGAAATACAAGAGTTATTCCAACAAAAGTTAAAGAAATGTCCAATAGCTGACAGAGAATAGGTTTTTACTGAGAAAGAACAGCTATAAGAAGGAGATTATAGATGCCCCTGCAGATCTCTACAAAATATTAAGAATGCTAGAAGATTTGTCCATGTTCCTGAACATTCAACTCCATCCATGACTATTATATTAATTTTATCTTTTACATTTTGGAGTAATAATTAATGGATGTGGGGGGAATTTCCATTTCCTCTCTTTTACAAGGGTATTTCCACAGCTTTCAAACCCTCATTTAACAGCTGTCTGCTCTAATACATATGTACAAAACATTTTCAGAACTATTAATGTGTGATTGCGATAGTAAAAGTTTGCTAAAGATTTTTTACACAAAGCCTCTGAGTTCATTCCTTAATGCTCCACTTCTAGCATTTTTACACTTTCATTTACCATTCTTATTTAATGATTGTAAGGATTCTTTTAGCAAAACACTTAAAGATATCTAAGAGTTCAGTTACATAGTTAAGTGGAACTCTCTCACTGATATTATGTATATATTTCAGTATTTTGGAGAACTAATAATCAGAAATACACTTGTGAAGTAACATCTATGTATTCAGTTTTGAGGGCATGCAATGTACTGAGAGCCTACACTCAGCTTAGTGTGAAGAGTATCAAGAGTATTCTTTTAATCTCATTTTGTTTTGTTTCATTTCATAAATATTACATTTTATCAACTTTCTTTCCTTCCTTTTTATTCTTCTGTAGAAAGTTTCAGTTTTGATATCTCAGAATTTTTTTCAGGCTTCTAAGTAGGTGGGGGCATTTCCAACAAGATAACTGAAAAAAAAAGAATAGTAGGAAATCTTAATTTGGTGAACTGAATTTGTACCAATGAACCAGCTAAAATGACAGAGCAGGAACTAGGTGGGAAAAGAACAATGGCATGATTATGCAATACTAAGAAGTAATGTGGGGCTAGATTTGGAAAGGATTTGGAAGCAAGGAGTTTGAGAATTTAGCTACTATTGGAAGTTATAGGGCATGTAAACAGCCTCAATGCCTGCAAATATTTTGCTATAAAATGTCTTTCAGTTCTGCTAATTTTAGCTATCAGAGTAATTGCAGGCTACATTCAGTAGTGCCTTGAACCATTAATGGCTTTTGGAAAAGTAGTGATCTTGCTAACTCATTCAAGGTACAAGTGAGGAAAGGTTTACAAAGGAGTAAGAGAGGTGTCCAGCATACTGGCTGTAATTCAGAATGTTAGCAAGTGACTCTCAGACGGGCGTATTGGAAAAGAAGTGAGAGCATTTAGCATGAGATCTTGAGAGGACTGGAAAAAGACACAAGAATAACTATGGTGATATAAAATGTGAGAACTGTCAGTGTAGAAGAGAGTCTTTAAAGAAAATAAAAGCAGAATTTTGAAGTTACCCTCTGCAGAACTGGAAAGAGAAAATAAATATGCAGTGGAAAACCGGGTGTGCTTTTAATGTATAAAGGTGCAGGTGATTTCATAATTAAGGAGAAAGATAGTCAAACCAAACAACTGAAAATAAGATGAAAAATTAATTCCAGAAAGAAGAGTTTCAAAGTAACTCTTAATTTACTGATAACTGAAAAGAAATTGAAAGAGGAGAGTCCAGGTACTTAAAGAGACACTACTGCAAGAAAGGTTCAAAAGTTTTGTATGCATGATGTGACTGTAAATGCCAGCACTTGCAACTGTTCTACTACAGGAGAATAGTCAATTTGGTATTGTACAGACTTGGAAAGACAGAATGACAGAACAAGTTACCTCTGGCAGCAAATTGTCTTCATTGTTCTAGGTTATTGCTATTTTCATGGACAAAAGTGCTGAAAAATTGCCAGGAAGCAGAGGATGCTAAGGCAAGTGATAATCAAGAAGGAAGTATAGAAATGTGGAGGAAATATTTTAAGCTCCTTTGAGTCTGAGAACAGTTTTGTATACCTGGAGAACTGTGTGCTTGTGAGCAGATCTCGCAGGTACTTCTCAAACAGTAGTGTGTGAAGTGTTCCAGTGCTTTGCACAGTGGGGCTTCCTCACCAAAATAACTTGGGGCATTTGCCTTTGCAGTACTGCAAAACTGCTTGGCAGAGGGAACTTCCCAAGGGTGAATTTCTCTTTGTAGCTATCTTTTGATAAGATACAGAGTCTTTGCATGTTTGTGCTTGTTAAATATTTATATTATGACTCCTTACTCTCCACTGCATGAGGCCATCAGCATACTTGGAAGGCATTTACATGACTTCTGACCAAAAGGAAGAGAAGAGAGGAAATTACTCTGAGAGCATGACCTACAGTTGTCTGCGTGTCTGAATAAGAAAAACTATGTACATATTCACACAATGACAGAGAAGTCATTGGGGATCAGCCGTTGGTAATTTTATCAGGAAGGAGCTCTATTAATGTGCATCAATCTATCAAGCAGCTGTTAGGAATCCTATTACTGTAGGCTGATTTACTTTTTCTGGGTAAGTTAGAGCCTTTAAGAGAAAAGGAAATTTAGAAAAGGTGATGTTGAGCTTCTGCATACTATGGACAAATTATACTGTTATGCATAAAATTGTGTATTTAGTGAACATGTTAAAAGGCAAACTCTTTTTTTTTGCCATCATATAATGTAGGCAATTGTGCATGGGACATCTAACTGGGAATGATTGGTAGCACAACTAGTTGAAGCATAGGATTTTAGTATGAGCAAATGTTTCTCTCACACCATAGGCCCATCTGAGTTTGAAAATTGATATGACAGTAATTATAGAATCATTAAGGTTAGAAAATATCTTGACGATCAAGTCTAACCTTTGAATGTTCTGGAGCTTTTGAGACTTTCAGAGCATATACTTTTGTGTGTTTGTTGTAAATAAATCTTTTTGTAGTAACAAATAATATAAAGCTATCTGATATTAAACAGGCTCAATTGCAATGGTTCCTTCTGTTGTAACTGCCTACTACAAGCGTTATGCCACACAAAATCCCCCATTGCTAGGAAATACTGTTGAATCTAAATTCTGCATGAGGTTTTTCTCTCCTTAATCCAAATGTTCTTTGGTTGATGAGCTCTCTGGATAGATTTTTCATGGGTAACTTCAAGACTTTCTTGTGGGAGGCCAGAGGAGCCTGTGTGTTGGAGGGGCTCACAGCAGTCTCTTCTGGCTGCTTGGGTTCGGGCACCTGGGCTCTCCACAAGTGCTGAACTGCTATTTTTGAGTTGCTCCTCATCCAAGCTTTGTTGATCTCAGATTTATTGTGTTTTATAGGATGGATTGTCAGAAAACAAGTTCTTTATCAGGCCCATTTCTAAACAGGAAGTGTTTTCCTGGTGTAACTGAGGGACTCTACATGTGTGCTGTTCCAGAGACTAAAATCTCAGTCTCTACATGGTCATGTTATTTCCCTCGATTTCCCTGAAATTTAGATGCACTTAGTGCAGAAAAAATCATGAGCTTCTGTCCAGAAAAATTGCTGTGAGGATCGGGGTCTTGCTTGGTGTTCTTCCCCTGTAGAAATGGATGTGTGTTTTGGAAATGGCACAAAATGGTTGTCACTTCCCATGTGAAAAATGTCTTGAAGCTGAATATAGCCTGAAGCTGTTTTTTTCAGTTGCTCTGTTACCATGGCTTCTCCTTTTAGTCTGTAATCTCAAAACATTTCCTCATAATCGTGAGGATATTACGGCAATTCCTATTAGTAACGGGATTTAAAAACCTTCCCTTCCCTTACAACTTGTTCAGAGGATAGTAGGTGTACTGAGTTGAAAAACCGTGTTTTTATTGTACCTAGGCCAACATAGTTGATGTACATTACCAAAACAATTGTCACTGATTAATTTACTGTTGTTTTCCACACACTTCTCTGGAGCACCTCCATTAATTTTGAATTAAGCATCTGAGTTGGGCACCTGAATTTTCAGAGTAATAAGCATTCCTTACTACTTTAATTAGAGAAATGATAGTGCTCACTAAATTTAGTTGTGGCTAAGTGAGAAAAGTTCAGGTACCAAGAGTCTCCTTTGTAGTCCCACCCCTTATTCATGGTCACAGTCAGTTTATCTCTTACAATAAAGGAACTGAAGGTTTCCTGGGGAAAAAAGGTATGTGGGCATATAAGAAAACTTTCTCTTCTTTCCTGTTTTATAGAATGTGGATTTGCAACCTTAATAGCATTTTTAAACAAAATATCTCATTGCAGAAATTCTACCATACCATGTCATACTGACAGAGACCACGGGCAATGCAGCTCCAGCAGAGCAGCTGTGCTGTGGAGCTACAATGTAGGTGCTTTTAGGACTATCCTGAGAACATGCAAGCAAGAGCTGAACCACGGTTATTTGTTCTGAAGGGATGGTGTGTATATGGCCTGGTCATACACAATATTTAGATAATACCTCCATTTGGAAAGAACTGAACTTTTTGGCAAAAAAGAAATTGAGTGGTTAAAATTTGCAGAGTTTTAAGTGTTTTACATCTTAAGTAATGTGAACAACTGTATATTCTTGGGTGAAGGATATTAAAAATTATATTGTAAGAGCAGCATATATAGCATAAAAAATCTACTGCCTCGAAGCTTAACAGATTGGAAAAAAATTAAGAAAAACAAAAGGGATATTGAGTATTTACCTAAGAAATTATTTTGTGCTGATTTTTTAAGGATGTTGGTAGTCTGGAAAATTTACACAATCAAGTGAATGTTGTCAGGGGTGCAGACAGTTTCAAAATAGTCTTAATTACCGGATAATATCTCCAAGCCAAAAAAGCCTTTATAGGAAAATACAGTAATTCCCATCAATCTGCTTTAACTCATGAACTGTAAAGACAATGAGTGGGGACTGGCAAGGCTTTGTATTTCCTGATCAATTTTTTTTTTTTGGAGGGGGCTGCTCATCAAAGTCTGAGAATCAGATCAGGACAGTAAAGCAGCAGGACAGGTCTAAGCGGGTTTCATGCTGTTGCAGGCTGTACTTTGAAAGCTATTGTTTGAGATGTCAGGAAAAAATCAAATTGAGAAATTCTCGAGAAATTCTCTTAATCATTATTCATATTTTACCTGAAAAAAAATCTGAAATAATTTGAAACAATGTTAAGAGCTTAGATACAGCTTGGGAAGGGCAGTACTTCCTAAGCATCTGCTCTCCAGGTTTCTTAAAAGCCTGACTCATTCTCTTTTTATTGAAGAGGGAAAATGGGCTAGTACAGGAGGTATGCTTTGAAAGGGACCCTAAGATGGATTTTGTTTAATTAAATGATGTCAATACAGATTTGACTATGTAATTTTTTTTTGTTTCTACATATAGCTATTGATGTGGGAGTTTCTAAGAAAGTGTTTTGATCAATAGTCATCTTCACTAGAACAAGTTTGGAAGTACAAAGCACTTCCATTTTATTAACAGTATTTGATCCATGACTAATTGCTTTTATCCTGTGAAGCTGTGTTTCTGTAAATGTATCTTTATGGTTTTAATGAGTGTTTCTGAAGTCTAAAGCTAACCCAATAGCTGTATGAACAAACTCTTCAAGAACTAGGAGATGAGTTTAGTTCAGTGGTTCAATTTTCCCTTTTTTGTGTATTTTTAAGGCTTTTAATTATTACTATAGCATCTGAGAAACATGAGGTACCCCACAGTGAAAATGAGAATACAGATTCTTATTGCAGGTAAGTTATATCAGGCTGTAGTCTGGCATGTAACAGTGGTCAGTTTGCCCAGACTTCACAGCTGCATGAAAGCTTAATTTCAATGACTGAGATTTACAAACAGGGCACAGGGGCTGTAAGGACATGAGCTGTATTAAAGTGAATCTTTTATCATTTAGCATCAGTAGCTGAGGGTTTGAAAAACAGGAAACTGTTCCAGGGTGGAGACTCCAAAGGCACCTACTGTTCTTTAGTGCAATTGTGTGAAATGCCTATGTTTTCTGTAACATGGTTGGGGTTTATTGTTTTGAATGGAAGGCCCTGCCTCCCTCTGCTCCCCAGAATGCTGCATATAAAAAAATTTAGACGGAAATTTCCAGTGACCTATTGCATTGTTCTAACATTACTTTTCCTAGGAAAGGCTGCTTGTCTTGGCGGTCATTCATAATTTTGAAGTCCTTCCTAAAGAAGGTAGGGCTCCATCCTCTTTGCATTGGTCCAATCGAATCAAAATTCGATGGCTAGTGCTAATTCTTGAGAATAACTTTCTGAAATTATTGCAAATAAAGAACTTGCAATGCCTGATGGATGGCAAGATTTACAAGGCCTGCATTAAGAAAATCTCATGGATGTTTGTGTGGCCAACTCACTCTGGTCACATATTTCTCTGTAGAGAAGCAAATGAATATTAGTACCTCTCAACTGCCTTAATTTTTTCCCCCAAAAGTAATGCTGTGTCTATGATTATTATTGTTGTTGTTGCTGTCGTTATTACTATTATTAACTCTGGTGCTTTACTACATAAAAATGTTGATAGACATTTATAAAAATATGACAGAAATAGAAACTAAAAAAAATCGAGACTAATATGACAGGAAATTAAATGTATTACACAGGTTAAAATAAGCCAGCCAGGATATTGAAAGCAATTGTGTACTTGCATCAGGGAGATTAGTTCTGTATTCTGTTGGACATGGCAATCATGTCAAAATCAAGTAAGATATGGGTGAATATTTATTATTTTTTAACTAAAAATGTTTTTCAACCATTTTTTAAATGAAACTGAAATTGAGATTGATTTATCTATTTGCTTTTATATGTATTTTGTGTGCCCTGTAGAGAACATAGTACTTTTGAAGATACAGGTAATTCAACATGTAGATACATGGGTTCAACATTTGACCTACCTAGAAGGATTCCAATAGAACTTGGAATATTGCAGTATTTTTTCTCCCTTTGCTCCTACAGTTAAGTCTCTAACATTCCTGCACAAGTATTTCACAGTCAGTGTTTTCCATCCCAGTTGGAATAGCAGCACACATTTCCTTGGAGCTTATTAGACAAGTCAAATGGCAGTTTCCATCAGAAACAGGAGTCCTCGGCCTTCACTTGTACGTGTACAAACAACATGGTGATACTGGCATTCACCAGCAAAGTGAGAAAAACACTTATAAATGAACGTAAATTTAAATATATATGAGATAATTTAAGATATAAATTCCCTGTCTTATGGAGAATGGGACTAATAAGTTCATTGTTGAAATGAGTCTTCTTGTTATGGAGTTTCATCATACTGACAAAATAGATACAGTACTTTTGTGGCACTAGGAAACAGATTTTTTTTTTTATGTATGTGTAGATTATAGAAGACATTTTCAGGAGTAGTATGCAGTATATACATAAATCACTAAGTAAAAACTTTTTAGAAAAAGAATTATATTGAGAATCAGATGCGTATTTTCTTCTTTACTTAGTCTATATGTCATGTAGATATTAATAACTTACTATATTGATATGTCTGCATACCTTTTACAGAGCACAGAACATTTTTGTGTTTTAAGTATAGTCCATAAAGTTTTGTGTTGTAAGGAGTTTTAAAATGTAACCAGGACAGAATATCCTTTCGAAGGAATGTAACAGAATGGGGTTAAACTGCAGATATAAACACTGAAATGTAGGATATCTGTAGGTGTCTATATGTCAACTCACACAGTTAGTGAAGTTCAGTAAAACTGGTCTAATTCCTACAGCTGGGTAGAATGTATAAAAAATAAAAACCCAGTTTTTTACATGGCAGTGATTTTAACTTCTAGACCACCATTAACCTTAAATTACTTTTTTAAAAATATTTTTTCTTTTGTATTTCTGTAACTTATTTTGATTAAAAGTCAAATATAAAGGCCACAGACTAAATACAAGCAGTTCCAGTGTCATAAATATCACAGAATAATTAAATTAGGAGGATTACTTTTCTGATCTGAAGACTAGCAACAACTGTGCTTTACTAAGTGAGAATTCCTCTCATTTCCAGTCAAATGTTTCACATTTCCTTGAATTAAGTAGGTTTTGATTTCTCAAACTGATACTGTCTGATTATATGATAATTTGTAGCTGGGAAACTTTCAGGAAGTTTCTTGCTGTTTCCAGAGATAAAATGTTCAAATTATACCAATTTATATGCTCCAGTATTTACCAGTCTGTTCATTCTGCATCTGGTTTTGACTTAAAAAAAAACTTTGTGGTTTTTCACGGTTAAAGGAATAATCTTTGGAGTAAAGTAAGCCAAGCCGAAGAAGGAAGTCATACCTCAAGAAAGGGAACATAATATTCTCGGCAAATACGACATTATTTAACACAGTGCTTGATGAATTTGGCCCATCATGTGCAGTCTTTGTCTTCCGCTGAAGCAACTGCTGTTGACTGTAGCTGTGAGTTAGACACTGGGATTACGGTAAATGTTGCTGATGTGGCACATTATCTGATCCTCAGGCAGATTTTGCCAGAGTATGCTCTAGTCTTGCACTTCTGCCCTGAGAATGATGGGTGTCTTTGTCCAGGTGGCCAACTCTGTCAGGACAATAAATCGATGTTCTTTCTTCTTTGGCCAGGAGGAAGTGTGGAGGAGGGAAGATGGTCTTCCTTCCAGAGGATATTTGCCTTTGCCATAGTGATAGAAAAGGCTAATGAAAAAAAGAAAAAAAAAAGACAAAACAGAAGGGTCAGAAAACTTATGGCAAAGGAAAAAACAATGAGAATATTGTATATGTCAGGACTCTGGTTGCCATTTCGTAAACAACCTTCTTCCTATTTTTGTATATTTTACTTGGATATCCTGTTTCTTTCTTTATCCTATGTGTGACACTGGGTTTTGAAAAGGACTGAAGCCATAGAAAGTGTTCATTTATGGTTTATTTGGTGGAGATTTTCCCGCTAAAATTGAGAAATGTTTGAAGAGTGATAATAGATGCTACTAAAATGGTAAATGCCAACTTTCTTCCAGGAGAAGAATGGAAAGAAAATCAATAGAAAATAGTGATTTTAGTATGCATTAGAGATTTACTATTTAATGTATTTCATTTGAAACATCTTTTCATTTTGAGGTCAGTTTCAACATTATCTTTAAGTTCTGTTGCAACTTCTACTCATTAGGTAAAGAGATTCTTTCTGATAAAATTTGGAAGTTTTTGTACTATGGCAAAGAGCCTTCTACAGCCAAGCTTGGTTCTTGAGCCCTGGACTGAGTGGTGCAGCATACCAGGAGCTCATCTAATAAAGTATTTAGTTAATACTATGAATTTCTAATTTTCTATGTTGTTTAGGATAAGATTTTCAAAGGCTACAAGCTTTAGAAATACATGTCAGTAAGTTTGTATTTCCAAAGCTCTTAGATATTTCTTTCCATTTACTCATACAATTTTTCTTGTATTGAATTGTGCTCTCAAAAACACCGATTCAGTGCAAAGAGGCCATCTCTGTCTGAGTGCCTGTGTAAGGAACTGTATCACTTGTGGTTTCACCATTCTCAAGCTTTTATCTTTTAATCTACTTTTGGCCAGTTTCAGAGATGAGATTCTGGCTTGAAAAAATTCTGACTGGTCCACTGCAGGTGTATCTACATTTGATTAACCAAAGCCTTAGCAGAGTGTCAAAGCCTGGATGCATTATCTGTCCATCTCTGTCTCCTTATAACAACTACACTGATGAACTGATTCAAACAGGATTCGAATTCTGAAACACTGGAGATGGAGGAACTGGAGTGAGATTGGGAGTACCAGCTAGCCTCTGGCCTACTTTCCATGATTCTTACCAGGATTCAGAAGAGTAGTGAATTGACTGGAAAAACCCTCTTCCTCTTGCAAAAGCAGATCTTTATGTCAATTTTTTTGCTGTAGAGTTGCCTTTCTTTTAATATATGGTGGAAAAGATAATAAACAAATAATTCAAAACAGAAGGGAGAAACAGCAGCAGCAGAACTTACATATGAAAAAGTTTTCTTTCAGCATAAGAAGTTAGAAAGTGTAACCTCCAATACAAAATATGTAACAGATTTTGTAATATATGTAAATAAGAATAAGAGAATAAGAATATTTGCTATAATAGTTTTTATCTGAGCTGTATGTGGTAGCACCCTTTGTTCTTTTATTTGATCTACTTCATAAGACAAACCAGTTTTACTAAATTACATGAGATATTGAAGACAATACTATTTAATAACATTTCCAGAATTTTCTTTAATATGTATTTCCTGTTTTCTATTTTTTTCCATTTTTTTGTTCTTTTATCTATTTGCGTTATTTATTGTGTTTTGTGGAGCAACTCTAAGTGATTCCTGATTTGTCAGGAAAGATTTTAAGTCTTAGCATAAGAAGAACTAATACTGTTTGAAAGCATTTGTTTTACTGCTCTTTCGAATAGCCTCTCATAATGTGAACCTGGAAATTTTACAGAGAAATTAGTGCCAGGGGCTGACACTCACACATACCTTGAGTGGTAAGTGTCTCAGAGAAGAGCCTGTCAAATTTATTTCTATGTAAAGCACTATTATATTGACAGGAATGGTAGATTTCATTTCTGTTTGACAGCAAGATCTTAAAGCTGCCTCGGGCTCCGGGGTAATTCCTGCATACTCCTGTGGGAAGCACAAAGCTGCTGTCACTGTTCCCAAACACTTCTGTGTGTTGTAAACCCAGATGTGACAATACAGCCTATACTTGCTTTCACTCCAGACTCTTGACATTCCATGTGCTTGAGAGAGCTCTCTGAATAGTGTAAACATTTCACTTTTGAGACACAGTGAGCAAATACAGCCAAGATGAAACTGGAAGTTCTCAATCCCCTATCAAGTTAGGCTTGTGTTGTGTTTAACCTTCAGTGACCTTTAAGGAGTTAACCTGAAATTGTTGCAACTGTAAGTTGTTGTAACTTGGTTATCATGAGATTACCAAGAAATTACAGACAACTTCTTGCTTGGTTTCATGTCCCTATTTCTTCTAATTAGATCATGACAGGATTTCCAGTTATTCACAATGGTTTGCTTTACAGCTGTGTGCCAGAAGAGTGCTATTCACAGTCGAGTCTAAGAGATAATTGTGTCTGTCAGTGAAAACACTAATGCGGTTGTCTGAGTTTTTGTCTTAGTTTTCCATCTGAGAAAGCTTCAGAAGGATAAACCGAATCTTAAATAGCGTGTTGTACAATACAAGCCCTGACAAAAACAGGTGAATACCATAATGTGAAATGCATTCATTGAAACAATAAATTTTATTAAGAAGAATAAGAAAATTAAGGATCGAGGTAAGTTTACAGATAATTCACAGAAACAAAACTAACTTGACAAAGAATGTTATGCAGAATCATCAATTTAGTAATTGCTTTCCCCCGGTTAGTTATGGATTTTTAAACACACTGCTTACTTTTCAACCTTGTGATAAATTTCTGTTCATTCTTGTAATCATTCTGTACTGTAGACTTCACCTAAAAATTTGTCGTCCTTTATGTTAAATGTGCAAACCTTCTAGCAATCTTTAAAAATAAATTTCTTAATGAATTTTTCAATTAATAAATTACATATAAGAATAAATTTAAAATAAACATTACAATTCAGAAATAAAATGTATGTGATAAAGGGAAGCAACTTTTCTTAAATTATCTTAGATCCTAAATTGTTGGCAGAATATGTTTGATAAGTAATGGCACATTTTGTGAAACCATAAGCTACAACAGGATCCATACATTTGCCTTAGAGGTAGAAAGAAAATCTCTTCATGCCACAAAATTCAATAGAATTATGGCACAAGACACTTGAGAATACAAGAACAGCAAACTCAGAAGCTAGATATTGGTGCCATAACAGATGAATCAGTATAATAAGAAATCACTTATAGGCTGATAGTTTTGTATCAAGCACTTTTTATCAATGCTAACAAATTGCTAGAGCGTATTTCTTTTCAGTGTGAGATAATTGGATTATATTCATTGACATAATCTAGGAAACTCAGTGTAAGATAATTTATTTAAAATCTTAATGAATTCACCCTCACACATCTCTGGAAATGTGCCTTCATCCTGTTGGTCTTGCAGGTAACAAGTCACCGTGTTGCTGGATATCCTGCATAGAGAAAGATGTTACAGAGGTAAGACTATAATCTCAAGTTTATAAGCCTACCAGAACTTGACTGGATTTGTTCCTTCATCTGCAAAAGGATTCAACACTGCATTCACAACATTTACGTCTTCCTTATCTTTCAGAAACTGGCCGCTGCACAGAATTGTTTTCTTTCCCATTAGGAGTCCCAGCTTCCAAGTGAACTCCCTCTCAGTAGCTGCATGGGCATCTGCAGTGATTTCGTTCAGCAGAGAGAGAACCTCGGCCAGAACACTGGATAGGCAGGGCATTTGTCTGGAGCTGAGTTTTTGAAAGAGAGGTACCAATATCTGTTCCTCATGGTGTGCAGCTTACTGTAGTCAGAAGTTAAGTCAAAGCAAGGCAAAACTAATCAAACCAAAGATTAAGGCATCTCTTACTTATGATTTGGTATTCACATACAATTCTTGGGAAGTTTCAGGAGGGATTCTTGGCCAAGAAGTATTGGAATGTTGACAGTGAAACATTTCTCATACTAATTCAGCACAGACCTTTGTCCTGCCTGTCAGCAATTTCAAACGTGTCACTTCTGAAGTTGCCTCTCTTATCACTAGAGAGTAACATGGTCTGTGATTGAGAGTGACACAACTATGAAAGTCATTCTTGCTCCATTGTCTATATCAGACTACAAGGACTGGGGCTTTGATGCCTAGCCAAGTAATTGTCTGGGAAGGGGGAATAAATTCCAGTAACTCGCATCTTTCTTACCCTTGCCTGTCTAGAAAAATTCAGCTGCTCATGGTTTTTATCACTTAGCTACTCCTACTTTGGCATATTCCTTCCATGAAAGTGTTAACAAATAAAGCAGTTAAGATAACTGTGTGGGGGAAAAAAGCAAAGAGAGAAATAGTCTCAGTAAAGAAACAGCATGTTTTTGATTTAGGGTAGAGCACATTAAGAGATAAAGGAAAGGTGCCAGATCCCTAATAGATTTGCAGCTGGTTTCAAGTGTCACTTCATTTATCAGTATGTGTACAGACACACAATCACACACATATTTTGTACTGCAAAATGCTTTCTGTTGGATACTTGTCATTTTGGCTTGATGGAAGTAAAAATCGGTTAATTCCCTCTTGTTTCTATTTGGAGGGTCATTTTCTTTTGAACTTTCAGTCCATTCCCAGGGAAGGAAAAATGACAAATATCTAGGTAAAAGAAAGATTTCTTTGTGTGTCTTTAAAAAAAAAATAAACAAAATAATGAAACTGTGCAATCCCTGTCATTCTTACCCATATGGAAGATTTAAAAATTATGAATCTTGAATCTGCACTGTTAAGTCATTTAATTCCTTTCTGGCATCTGTTTAATACTTCTACCTGTTAGTGAGCCAGTCCACCTTAGGACTACAAAGATAACATTTTTTTAATACAAGGCAGCAAAAATTATACAGCTGAAGGTGGTTCTTCAGAATATGAACATAAGAGAAAAAAGAATGTATTCTGATAGACAAGTTGAAGGATTAGTAGCAGTGCAGTTATCAGTAGGATTCTCCTGCCTAGGAGAATCCAAGTTCTGCATTTCTTCCAGGTGAAATGGTCTGTTACAGACACTGCTCTCATCATTCCCCTTTGTCTTTCTTGGTCCATAGGGACATACACGTACCTCATGATTGAGGAACAGGAAGGAGATGGGAAATAGGGAAGTGACTGATCCACAGGTCCATTGGAGAGCAGCTGCTGGTGAGTAATAACAAAGCTTGTTCAAAAAGTTCTCCACCCCTGTCTTGATGAACTTATTTTGATCCTGAGAAATACTTGCCTTAATGAGGTACACAAAATATCTGTGGTATTGGAATTTCATGTAGAATGTTGGGGGAATTCAGTAACTTGCAGTACAGTACTTGGCACTTTAAATATGTGGATTTAAAGGCTATTCAACAGTTTCATTTTCAGATTCAGCATCACTGCAATATACTTTGTTTTTTTTAGAAATAGAATTTGGAATTTCCACAGCTTGTTTTTTGCCAGCAACAATAGACTAAGATAAAAAGTAGGGACTTTTTTCTCTAATGGCTTCTATTTATTAATAGATGAACTACTACTTCTTTCTGTAAAGTGAAATGGACAATGCCTCTGAGTAGAACAAAATAAGAAGTTAACTATTTTGTAGTCTATGTAAGTTATCATACTTCTGTATTATTTTATCTGGCACCTTTGTGGATTCTGGATGCCTTCAGACTAACCAAACAGGAAATGTCATAGCTGGGAAGCTGGTGCCTGAGAAAGATAACGATGCATTTATTTTTAGATACAGTATTGAAGAAATTCCAGAAAAGAGAAAGAAGCAGTGATAAAACTTTCTTAAGATGTTTCTTTTTTTTTTTCCTTTTTGCAATAGATGACAAGTTAGATGTGGAGTACAATTGTAAGGTGTGATGTGGGTTACAGGGTAATGCGTTGGTGTTCTTTTTGTAGTTAGGTACAAAGTTACAATTCCTGAAACAGACACAACCCTTTAAATAGATCTGCATGTAGATCTCATCCTTCCCAGCTGGAGATGAAAATTATAGGGAGTCAGTGATGCTTTCCTCCCCCTCCTGGGGCTATACTGAGGTTGTATTGTTGTCAGGTGGTGAGAAAGCAGGTGGAGGGAGTCAGGAGAAGCAAAGGGTCAGGAAGTTCTGGGAACCAAAAAGCCAGTAGGCACTGAGGAAGGAGACAGTGTACAACCCAAACAGCAGTCTATTGAGGTTGCTGAGAACTGAAAATTTAGAGACTGGCAGATCATTACCTGCTATATTAGCCATATAGTCAGCAGTATTCATACATGTCCTCCAGGTTCATGTTTTTTCTATTATTTGATCAAGGTATGACCATATTAAAGGTATTACCTTGGATGTGGTGCCTGAAGAGTGTTCCTTCTTTGCTGTTGCATGTCTATTTTCCCTCTGAAGAGAGTTCTCATGTGAATTACAGCACATTGCTCTGGCTCTTGTCCTTTAGGTGTGATCATACTGTAGACACTCTGCACAGAGTGGAAGCTCCTCATCCCAGCTGCTTCCATAAAGCATCAGAAACTCTGGAAGAGACTTTCTTTATTCAGGCACTCAGTGTGCATCCCAAGGATATCTTTCCTGAGATGTGCAAGGGACCTAAGTGCAAACTTGCTGTAATACCTCTGTGATATGAGGTGGAGGAACTGTTAAGTCAGACTTTGCTGCATCCTCTCACCTGAATGTCAAGCCTTCCACAGAAGAATTCTGTCCTCTCAATCTGATGGGACACAGAGATCTTTAATAATAACCATATTGCATATGTTTCTGTGTTGGGACCCTGTACAAAGGTTATTATTCCAGAACTGAGTATTTTTAGCAGAAATCCCAAATGGTGGCTCTAGATGCAAATACAGGAATGAAGTGCCTGAAGCATTTTGTTGCTGACACAGGAAACAGAATATCAAATTAGATGAATTTCCTTCTACCTTCTTTTTTCTTGAATTTCATCTGCCAAAAGGATTAGCTCTCCTCTCTGTAGGTCCTTGGCCATGAATCACAAAACCAGTGGTGAAGGTTTTAAGACCCCAAATTCTGCAAAGGGTTTAGCCTTTCAGCTTTGCCCTAATAGCCTCCAGGAGACAGTGCAGTACATAAAAAATGCAAGAAGAGGGTTATAAATGTTGGATAAGTAACATGTTGGATAATGTGCATTTTGTTCAAATAATTCATTAAGGCATCAAGAACTTCCTATCTCTTTTGTCAAGAGGAAACTAGTAAATACATCATATAGGTATTTAACAAGACTGTAGAAGTGTGAGTTAAAGCAAATACTTAGCACAGTTCTGAAATGGTTTATTTTCTTACATTACAGAAAAGTCTGATGCAAGTTTCAGTTTCCTGAAGGACATTTGTGTATTCTGATACCAGGCCAAAAATGATGTGCTCGGTATTTCCAAACTCCCTTCTGAGACACACAATTGTTTTATCTTTGTCCATCAAAGCCTGAGAAAAGTCTCTTTTGATTAATAGATGTATTGGAAAACAATATTTATGTCCCAGTGCTTAATTCTTTTAATCTTTTTCTGCCTTTAGTGATATTCATGTAATATTGTTTCATTCCAGTCTTCATTACACTCTGCGTGTGTCAAGATTTTTTCCAGTTGATCCTATAATACTTATCTCACTGTGGATGTAGATGCATCCTCTGTTTTTATCCCCAGCATCCTCCTCTGTGCTGTTTGAATAAAATGCTAGATTATCTGGACTGTTGAGGTGAACTGCTAAAACCTGTCAGCTGATCTCTATTTGTTTTCAGACAGTACAGGCAGTTGTGGAAAAAAGCAAACTTGGTACCCATTTCCCTATTTGGAGGTTGATGCTGAGATTAGTAGGAGCTGTAGTACAGTACATATTCTTTTTCAAATACGAAGAAAGCTCACATTTGAAGTTGGGTAAAGAGCAAATTCTAAGAAATTTTTTAATTTTGTGGCATATCTGTACTTTCTTTAATAATATTTGGTGGCTAACTCTGCTCTTACCTATACTGTCTGAGTTAAATTTGTCTCATCATCCACTATAGTAGTCCCTCTGGTAAGGATCCAACTCCACTAAAGTTAATGGCATCTGTCCAGTTTAATCTACTGAGAGCTGAATCAGAGTTATTTCCTATTTCATGTTATCTGATGAAGGACTTAATTAAAATCT
The DNA here is from genome assembly GCA_013397135.1 of Pachyramphus minor. NCBI lineage: Eukaryota > Metazoa > Chordata > Aves > Passeriformes > Tyrannidae > Pachyramphus > Pachyramphus minor. The sequence goes on along the minus strand of VYXB01007291.1, from coordinate 2,147,461 downwards.
TTCCAGCATGCGGATATGGCCTCCTATGTTCATATCTTTTTCTGTTTAGAAGTTGATTTCCCAGAAACAAGGAAATTTTGCCCTTTCTTCTTCAACTTAGCTTATGATTATTTAAGAAGTCCAAGGAGAAGAGTTTCATTTCTTGCTTCTCTCTGCCTGTGATTTTTAAGTATTTGTTTGCAACTTAACTGAGAGAGTACTTTTCTTCAACAAAACCATTTTCTGTGAAATAAAATCAAATTCTGTAAATGTAGTGTTACCTCTTCTGGATAAATTTTGGAGTTTTGCATATGATAGCATTACTTTCAGAACAGTATTCTGCTTTCGTTTCCTGAGACTTTTGAGATTTTTTTGTTCTTCCTCCTCCTCTAACAAAAAAATGTTATGATGGTGATAATAAAAATAAAATATTATGGTAGAATACACTGTGACACTTTCATTGAATTTGGTTAANCTTCCTCCTCCTCTAACAAAAAAAATGTTATGATGGTGATACTTTCATTGAATTTGGTTAGGCATTGCTAGATGCTTCAGAGTTCCCTTTTTTATTGTCTACTGTGTAATTGGGTTTTCTTGGGATGTTTTGTTCATTTATTATTAATTACTATTATTTTGAAGACATACTTTCTGGCTGAGAGTACAATTTTATCTTTCCACTATCATTAATTCCCTTTTATATTTATGAGTTTGTGATGAGTGAGGAAAAAAGTGGTTGATACTTCCTCTTTTATCCAGTGTGTTTCTGTAGCAGCTTGTGCTGTCCAGCTGTCCTTTGATGAGTATGCAAAGATATGATTGGCTGCAGTCAGGTAAAAAACAACAAAAAATAGTTCCTGAAGAAGTCATGGTGCCTGTAGGCCAGCAGAACCCTTACATCCTGTGGTACAACTCTCACCTGAACATGGTATTTTGGAGCTAGCATCAGGTTATTAACCATATAAAATCTGCTTGACTTAAAACACATATTGATATAGTGCCAACTTTTCAGCAAATGCATTTCTCTAACATTTACACCATTGTTACTTCAGCCTTTATTTTTCCAAGTTATCACTCAATTACCAGATATTTGAATCTGTGCTGTTTATAAATGTGCTATATGATTACAGTATTTCATAGGCGTCAAACTATTACAATACCAAAAGATTTACCAGAGACATTTTAAAAACATATATGTTTTGTTTTGAATTTCTTGCTGCTTTTATTTAGTGATTCATAACTGACCAGTATAGAATCATAGAATCATTTCTGTTGGAAAAGCCCTCTAAGGTCAAATTCAACCATGAACCCTGCACTGCCATGTTCACTGCTAAACCATATCCCCAGGTGCCACATCCAGACATTTCTGAACATTCCAGGGGTGGTTATGCCACCACTTTCCTAGGCAGTCTATTCCAATGCCCGACCACACTTCAGTGAAGAATTTTTTCCTAATGTATAATCTAAACCGTGTGCAATTTGCGGCCATTTCCTCTCATCATTTCATCATCTCAATGTCGTTCTTGAAGTGAGAGGCCCAAAACTGGTGTGGCCTCCCCAGTGCCCGGCACAGGGGGATGGGCACTGCCCTGGTCCTGCTGGCCACACTATTTCTGATCCAGGCCAGGATGCCATTGGCCTTTTTGGCCACCTGGGCATGCTGCCAATCATGTTCAGCCACTGTCAACCAGCGCCCCCGGGTCCTTTTCCCCAGAGCAGCTTTCCAGCCACCCTTCCCCCAGCCTGTAGTGTAGCCTGGGTTGTTGTGACCCAAGTGCAGGACATTTGCCTTGTCGAACCTCATACAGTTGGCCTCCTCCCACTGATCCAGCCTGTCCAGATCTCTCTGCAGTGCCTGAACTACACAAGTAGTTGAATACATAAACAACTGAGGTTTAGAAACCTTCATCCATTTGTTGCATTCCTCGCATCTTCTGGTTGAAGATTAAACACTGAAAATGTTAGTTTACTTTTTTTATAATATTGTTGCTATGTTAGGCAATAATAGGTATCCTCATAAATATTCCAAACTGGCTTTGTATATCCACTGGCATCCAAATACTGAAAATAATCCCCAAGTTGTGCTATAGCTGCTATACTTCAATTGTATATAAACAGGACATGAGAGATCTGAGAGGCATATTAGTAATGAACATTTTTAAATGGAGTTGGGATTATTAGTTCATTTTGAATAGTATGAGCCTGAATCAAGCCGATATAGTCAGATCTCCAGACTTCTGTTATCTGACTTATTTCTTCATGTTTAGGGACCAAAATTATTTAGGAACTAGTAACATCACCACTTAAACTGGTAGCACAGTTTTCAAAGGGAATACTTAGTCACATAATGCTATTTACAGAGCTGAGCATTGTTAAAAGTGTTCTCAAGACTCAGTCCTACAAAAATAGTTTCACTGAAAACAAAATTGAATAACTTTTATGTCTGAGATACAGTGTCATTCAATTACTTGGAATCACCCACATATTTTCATTTTATCAGTTGTTTGCAGGATCAGATCTTGACTTGATCTTTCAAAGTGTAGTATACGCTATATTTACAAGTGTTAATAATTATTATTTTTGTGACCTTTCACAAAAGCAGCAGAGGGCGCTGAGCCAACCGGCACAGCCCGATATGGGTCTTTTCCTCCCTGCTCTGGATTTCCCTGTCCAGGGATTTCCCACTCCAGCTGGAGGAGAGCCTTTATAAAGAGCACGCTAGAGCTCTTCTAATAAACTGTTGCAGAGCAGCAAGATCTCACTGTGCTTCTTCATAGAAAATAGAAAGCAAAAGTTTTGAATTTTCTTTCTTTACCTGGTGACAGCAATTACAAATGTTGAAACAAATGGGAAGAACAAGCCAGGCTGTGCTAGTAATTTTGTATGTGCTAAGGACTGGTAAGTTGGGGAGAGGGGTTGGTGGTGCTTGTTTTATTTATTTTTAACCTTTTTAAGGGTAAACTGACCTAAAATTTACTGTTTGATCTTTATTTCTCTTTGTTCCAGTTACTTTTTCATTTCAGTGAATATAACTGTCAATTAAGTAGTTCTGTCAAAACGTCAGGAACCTTTTTTTGACACTTACTTTGAGCTTTTCTGTGCTCTGCAATGGCACAATCATTTTCTTACTGAGTTTGCTAAAAGACAGTCTAGGAGACAACTGCAGTATATCACTGAATGTTTGATTTTTACATGTTGCTCCTGACAGTATCAGTGAAGTTTGGTACTGAATGTCCTGTTGAAAGTGTTTCTGCAATTGTCCTTGCTGTCTTACCCCTCTGCCCTCAAATGTTACAAGGTTTTAGAACCAGATTCACCTGACAAAAAAAGAAAAGTTATACTGTGCCAATGCATTTCTTTTCACTGACAGCATTGGGTTCATGCCATTTTATGCATGAGAACTGTTTGTTAGTCATCTGCGTCTGTATCACCTCTGACAAAACTGACAATGCCTATGATGTATTTTGGAGATGTAAACCACTGTATGAGGTTTTTTTAGTTTAACTTGCACACACCTATAAAGCAAACTTGAAATATAAAGACCTTATGTCACAGTAGAACATGAGAAGAAATAGAAAAATAAATGTTGAGAAAGCTGCTGAATTTATGTATTTTCCTCCTATTGTAGTTAAAGCTTTTGAAATGGAGATTATACCTGCCAATAAAATTGTTGCCCAGATTGGAGAAAGGCTCATACTCACATGCAATAGTACTGGCTGTGCATCACCAGGTTTTTCCTGGAGAACACAAATGGACAACCCCCTTGGAGGAACAGTGAGGAACTATGGGACATACTCTACCTTGACTATGAATCCAGTTAGCGTTGCAAATTCTCATGATTATCTGTGTACTGTCTTCTGTGATAAGAGAGAGAAAAAAGAGAAGAGTGTCAAAGTTGAACTTTATTGTAAGTAAAGTGTAAAATTCTCTTTAAGTAATGCATGATTATAAGAAATACATAATTGTTGTGGTTGGTAGTTAACTTGTAATTCTAGAATAGTCAGTCTGCCATAGCTCAGCATATATTTCCTTGTAAGATTCCTTTATCTGTCTGTGAAGGACACTTTCTTAGCCCTTTTCTGCTTAGCTTTCTGCACTGAGCTTAGTATGTACTAATCTTAGTTATTCTTATTCTTGGCTCCCTGAATACAGTCACAGAGCTGGGGGAAAAACAAAATCAAAGCTTTTGTAGTTCTCAGGGGAATGATTCAGATGTCTAAACCCACCAGCAGGTGGGGGTTTTAATTATTTTATATATTTTTATATATTTTTTATTATTATTTATTAAATTTTTATTAAAACAGAGAAAACACCAGTGCATGGATTGCAGCTGTGTCACTGCCAAGGTGCCTTGCTGGATCTTACTTGATCTTTTGTGATCATATTTCAGAAACTGTACAAATAAAAGCCCTGTATGTCTTCAGATCAAGATAGGTCTTGTAATAAAGTTGATATGATGTCATGTTCTGAGCACCTCTAAATTCAAGATGTTTGCTGTCTGGATCTTGCTCTCCTGTTGACTCTAGTATTCATCTCTGCTAGTCTAAAGAAATTGATTTTATTCTTTTAGCTTTCCCCAGTGATCCTATCATTGAGATCAGCCCATCCTCAGTTGATGGAGAAACAGTTACTGTCATCTGTAAAATTCCTGATGTGTATCCTTCTGAGCACCTGGAGCTAATCCTAAAGAAAGAGGAGCATATTCTTCATGAAAAAAATTTTTATAGAGATGACAGCACAAATACAGAGACCAAAACTGTGACATATTCATTTATTCCCATGGCTGAAGATATTGGGAAAGAGATTACCTGTGTGGCCAAGTTGCCAGTTCCTGATATGGACTTTAAACCCAAAGAAAGAGTATCTTCTCAGAAACTGAATGCAAGTTGTAAGTATTTTTGTTCTAGGGCTTTCACACAAAGTATGTCAAGTACCGTGGAATGGCTTTACAAAGTGTGTACTATAAATAATTTGTAATCTGCACTTCTTATCTGATTTATTTATGTAAATAATCTATTGTATTAATTTGAATTCTTTTGTATTCAGTAGCCGTCACTGAGTCACTGTTGTTCATGACAGAAATTAGGCAATGCTTAAGCAACTCCTCTCATTCTCTTAGGTCGGGCACTGGTGCTCGGTCAGAAAGTAAAGATCAGAAGAAAAATGGCATCATGCAAATAAAAAACGGTTTTAAAATTGGAATTGTATGCCTATGAATTCCAAGTTTACAGTTATAAACATTAACGAGGTTTATAAAAAAAGGGTAAAAACAAATTGTACACATTTAGTCTAGCTTAGCTCTCAAAGCTACAAGCAAAATGTCAAATCAAATCTGGAAAAATTGTTCCACTGTGTTACTGGGACACAAAAATTAATCATTTTTTTCTTGGTATTTTGTGAAATGTACCTCTAGAGAAGCTAATTTACTTACTGATCTTGTCTTTCTTGTGTTCTTTCACAGTTGGTCCACAAAATACTGTCATTACTGGATCTCCAGACAACTCACTGATGGAGGGAGACTCTCTAAAACTCACTTGTGTGACTAAGAGCAACCCACCACCACAAATAGTTTGGAGAAAACGTTTGCCTGGCGGAAGCATTCAGCATCTGATAGAAAACAATGTCCTTTCTATTCCCCATGCCCGTTTCAATGATTCAGGACTGTACATCTGTGAAGTAATTAATCTGGTAACTAATAGAACAGAGAATGCAACTGTGGACATTGTTATACAAGGTACAAGTCTGCTTGAATTTAACTTGTATTAACCCATACTTAACTGGCAGCTGCCTGTTAGGTTGAAGGATGCTGAAACACTAAAAATTAGAAAATTAAGGAGTCCTCCTTGTTATGTATTCAGGATTTAGCATCAATTTTTGACTGCTCTTTGTGGGCTGTACTTTTTCTTTCTATGCTTAATTTTCAATAGCTAATTCTGTCTGTACTGCTGTATATGCATACCTCTGTACATTTCCCACAATGCTTCACTCAAAGTGATAAAAGAATCTAAGAAAGTGGTGAGGGGACACACACTGTTATTTCCTTGAAATATAACTTGCATAGTGATTTCACAGGAACATCACACTCTCCTTCTTTGAACTAGTTTTAGACATTAGTAATGAATTTAGTAGTCATTTAATGGTAAAACTATTTTATTTTTATTGCTATTTTCATTTTTATTGATTGCCACTGTTTCAACAGAACCAAAAGTCTCAGATAGAGTCTGGGATCAAAACCAAAATGAATAGAGCCTTGGGCAAGCAATTCTTGCTGTCTTAAAACCTTCTCCATCTTAAGTACTTCTGCATTAGTATATAACATCCTTTTATTTTGTCATGCAGGTGCTCCAGTCATTACAGGGCTCTCCATTGAGCCTTCTACAACAGTTCAAGAAGGAAAAAATGTTTCCATACAATGTTTTGCTGAGAGTAACCCTCCTCCCAAGATTGTTTTAAGGAGAAAATCTGACAGTGCAGACATGAAGACTTTCAGTGCAGGGAGGATTCTCTTTCTTCCATCTGTGATGTTCATAAATGGAGGAGACTATGAATGTGTAGCAGAAAATAAGTTTGGGAACAGTAAAAGTGAAATAACACTTAATGTGGAATGTAAGTATATGTAAAGCTTTCCCAGTCATTTAAAAATAATTAGTTGATTCTTCTGCGATAAGTGTAACTATCAAATTAAACAAAACCCTGTGAGTACAAAACAAATCAGCGTGGTCCTCTGCTCTTCCCAAAGAAAGGAGCAGATGAACAGATGAACAAAACAAAGTCATGAAATGTTTAATGTAATGGCAGTCTTAAGTCAGGATCTGAATGAGTGAGAAACTGATTAACAGTCTTGGTGAGAGTTCTTGGTTAGTATGTTTAGGCTATGGAGGGTTTGTGTGGAAACTCTGATACTGTGTGCTTTACTTTTTCTGAGAATGAAAAAGAAATTAACTTTGGGAGGTTGACAATCTACTCTCCAGCAGGACATGCTGGATCCATCTCTGAAAAATCCAGTCATGATTAACTGTAGGACTCTTCTTTCAGATGGACCAAAGAATACAATGATCTCTGTTATCCCTGCTACTGCTGTTAAAGAAGGAGAAACTGTGGTGATGAAATGTACTAGTTCTGGCAATCCATCTCCTGTGGTCTCTTGGAAGAAAAAGAAAGCCACTGGAGAGTTGGAGAAAATTTTTAAAAATTCAACTTTAACCATACAGAACTTAAAAAGTCAAGATCTGGGGCTTTATGAATGTGAAGCTTATAACCAACTTGGCAAGGAAGAAAAAGCTGTGAAATTATTTGTTCAAGGTTTGTAGAACAAGATGGAAAACAAATTTTTTATTTTATGTATTTTAGGTCCAGATCTGCTACTGTGAAGAATGGTGTAGTTCTGTCTTTGATGTCAATGGAGTTAAAAGGTGTCCTTCATGTCATTAAGTCATTTAGGAAGCTTTAAACAAAAGTCATTTAGGCAGCTTTAAACAATGAAGCGTGAAATCTGCCTTAGTACAGATAGCTTATGGAAAGTTCTTATGCCAGTTGAGCTTTCACCACTCCTTCCAATTGGCAAATGTATACATCAGGTAAAGATGGTATGTAGTGCCTGTATTTTCTTCCAGATAGGACTCAGGGTACATCTGCTTACAAAAGATTCAAAGAGAAAGTACATGCTGAAACATTACTGTGGAAGCATTCTGGTGCTTCCAGCTCTGGCTCTCTGTCTCTCCTCTGAGTTACAACTCTGTATCCTGTTCTTTCAGGCTGCCTTTAAGCCATAACAAATGCTGATTCCTCAACTGACGTGCAATGGTAGTGAAGTTCCATTTTCAGTAGTCAGCAGGCTTCTCTGCTTCAGCTCTGCCACTTCTATCTACTGCACAGCAACAGGGCATTGCTTAGGGATCACTTCTGCCACTAATCCAGCTCTCTAATCCCCTATCCTTTACTATTTTTGTAGCTGCACCAAAAAATACACTTTGGATTTCCCCTTCAAGTGCAGTGATACAAGGAGAAAGTGGTACCATTCCTTGCGTATTTTTGGATGTTACATCTGTTCAGAGTACTCTGTAAAAGAAAATAGGTGATGGGTTCACAACCCTTGAAACAGTAGATGGCAAATATACCATTGACAGGGCTCAGCTAAAGGATGCAGGAAAATACACATGCATTCCATTAATGAGCTGGGAGAGCAGTCTCAACACTGCCAAAGGTTAGTTAAAATAACTACTATACAGAGTTAATATTAGGATTGGTTTTAGACAGACAGAGTGACGTCTTCAGTTTCATTAAGAATTAATTGTCTTTAAAGAAACTGAGATGAGTCGCACAGGTTCTTGTTGTAAGTGATAGGGTTTTGGTGCTAATGAAAACTTCTGTCCAAAGTGGCAGATGCACAAAATAATTGCTGCTTCAAAATTTTTCATAGTTCCACTTCCATCTTTGAAAACAGGATGCAAAATTGCAGAACCTAGTGGAAAAAAATACCATTCTAGGATCCTTCCTTTGCCTTTTCTGTTTCTCTTCTGTTGAAAGAGGACATCAACTTCTGTGTCCTTTGATTTGTGTCCTTTTGTGAACTCAGATAAACAGTGAATTTAAAATAAGGAAAGAAGAAAAGACTCCATATAATGTAAAAGATATCCATCACTTGATAAAATGTTCTGTCTGTTGGCTTCAGTGTGTGAAGGATAGATAGTGGCAGAGCAGTGTCTAAAGCTACGTGCTCAGCTATTGTAGTGGGTCTGTTAACTGGATTAGTACTTTGTGTGTAAAAGCTGCTGATACCTCAGGAGTTTTCACCTCTGTTTGTTACTAAATCCTACCTTGCATTTCTTTTCAGTTCCTCCCCAAAATATTCCTGTGTTAGTATATCCATCAGAAAATGTTAAAGAAGGAGAAAATATTACTATTACTTGTAGCACATACAGGAACACATCATCAGAGATGGTCCTGAAAAAAGTCCATCAGGAGAAATTATTCCATCAGTGAATGGAACCTTTTTACTCTACAATGTCAATAAAAATTAAATAGGCATATATTTGCTTCATGTTTTCAATAAGGTTGAAAACAACAACACAGCAATTGAGATGGCTGTTGTAGGTAGGTAGATCTATTGCCTTAAACGTATTTGGTTTGTACTTTCTAGTAAATTTTGTGTCAAGGTGAGCACAACTAGTGAGCACTGCAGTACATGCAGTAACCTAAAAAAACCCCACCCCAAATCAAACCAAACAATAGAACACCTGGTGAGAATAAGCTGTATTTAACCTTTCAGTATGGATGTTGTTTTCTCTCTAACCTGAATTGGTGCAGTAGCTTTAAGGGTAGGGCAGAAAAAGGTGGATCCTGGCTGCACCTCTGTCCACATGCATGAACAGTGAGACTAATCCAGAGAAAGTTCTGTTTCACAAAAGTATCTAAGGAGTGGGCTTTTTAAACATGATCTCCCTCTTGAAGCATTGATTCCAGGAGGTTGCAGCATACCAAATTATTTCCTGGGTACAATATGTGGTATTCCTCTTGTATTCTTCGTGAATTTTATGGTATTCTTCATAGTAGATGGTATCAAGCGGGTTTGAGTAGCTAGGAATTAAAGTTTGTAATATGAAGTTACGAAAGAAAAAGTGTAAGGAAAATGTTTTGAAATGTGCTTTGTGCATGAAAACATAAATAGTGTTCCAAAGGAAGGTCATTAATAACGCTGCTTTTACAGTGATATGCACATAACTGTTTCAACCAAATTTTACACAACTTTTTTCTCCTTTTGTTTCCATTTTCAGCAAGATTGGAAAACGCAGATCAGATGTTACCACTGATTATTGCATTCTCCTCTGTAGCAGCGATAGCAGTACCTGTAGTTGCAATTTTGATCTACGTGTCAAGAAAAGCAAAGATAAATGGATCCTACAGTCTTGTAAAAGCACTCAGGTTGAAAGTGTGATGACGTGAATATAAGTCTTTAGTTGATATTAAGTAAATTTATTTATTGTTGTGACTGGTTCTACTCTTCTGTAACATATGGTAACAAACAAGTGACTTAAGAACAGTACCATGTGATAGCAAGTGGCTTTTTTTCATGTTTTGGCAAGTGTTTTGGTATTCAAATTAAAGGAAAAGGTAGCATCCTCTCCTAGAAATTGATAAATCACTTCTGTTTTGAAGCATGCTGAACAAAGAGTTCTGTGGAGAACTAGGTTTGTACATAGTGTATAATTTATGTTATAAATATGTTCAACTAAATATCAGTTTGTAAAATTGCAGTCTTATGTACAGAGAAATTTTGTTAATTCAAAGATATAAATCATCATTGCTTGAGCTCATTAGGTGATATTTTATTTTGTATTACTCTGCAGCATGAATGTTTTTAATATAATTTGTCTGCTTGTGTTTGGAAAATGTTCTGTTTTCACTGATACTGCCATAAATCCTGTACCTTCAATGAAGTTACACAATCGCTGGGCTATGTATTTCTAATTCATTTAAATTAATTTAAGATCTTCAGGCTCATTTATGAAATATTTTATTTTAAATATTACTCAAAAACTATCTGGGGTTATAGCCTAGTTAGTTCTAGGACCAATGAGGTATTTTTGTAGGCTTTAATCATCTCAAATCATTGTTGGGGTTCTGTTATTTCAAGCCAAATCAGACCTTTCAGGTAAAATATAAGCTGACAATAAATATACTTTACAGATTTCCGCTGCAAAATAAAACTAGCAGAAGATTCTTTGACTAAATCCCCCTAGTGATGCTTGCTTTAGATTGTCAGAATACACATTAGTGTGGAAGGAATGAGTGAAAATTCTCCTTAGCAACAGCAGATTTAAGTGTCATGGGAAACCTTGGCTGTAAAGGCAGAAGCCAGGCCAGCAGCAATCTAAAGGCATAGGCAAGGCAGAAAACTAAAGGCATAAAGGACAGGCAAAATCTGGGCAGCCTTGGCAATGGTGGTTGTGTTGTGTCCTGAAGAAATACCTTTCCCAAGCTTATCACTGTGGAAATCTAAATATTTTTGCTGACAACTTGTCTTTTAATGGAGAACCAGTGTCTACATTCTTCACCCTGCCTAGTACCTTTTTCACTGCATGCTTTCCAGTGTTGGCAAAGTGGCTGTGAAAATAGTGGACTTGGTGTGCAGAGGCAAAGGTGGAATTTGAGAGTATTCTTCCCTACATCCCTTCTCCTTACTAACAGTGGTGCTTTGACTCATCTGGGTGTTGATGTTCAGCACTGAAAGCAAGGTTGTGGGAGATGCAGGCTCTGTGGCTCAGATGTTGAAGTGCATCCTGATCCACTGTGCCCTGATCCACTTGCTAGGCATAGGAAGGTGAGCTTAGACCCACCAAACTTGCATACAGAAGGTCAAGCAGAGGAATGTGCCTTTACATTATACACATGGTGACAACTGCTCCCAACAGCAGTGCAAATGCAGGTGCCTCTTGGTAGCTGCTCTGGGGTGAGGCAATGGTGCCCATCTCCCATATCTTTTTCCTAGCATGTTCAGTAGTGTTTTGTGCACAGCAAATCAGTGCATGCAGGATATCTCTCTAGACTGGAAAGGGTGGCTTGGAAAGTGGGAGTGTAGCAGAAAAATGAGAGAGCAGTGTGGACTTAGCTTGGAGGAATGTCAGCATGCAGTAGGAGGGTGAAGAAAAGATTGAAGACAGAGGAGGAGGAGAGATTTGACAGGCCCATGACACAAATTTCTTGGAGGTGGTGCCAGGCATATTTATTCAGAATAATGTCAGGCCTGTCTCAGTGCTGTCTTGTGAATAAACCAGAAATCATGATTTTTTGCATTGTGCAAAACTTTGGTACACACACATTTTGCCTACTGGATATGGTTCTGGTCTCTGTAGTGCAGGAAGGATAGTAAGAAAAGATACAGAGAAGGAGGACTGGAAAACAGTAAAAATGAAAATGTCTGGGACTTTCCAGTTTGGAGAGAGAATTCTGAAGGAGGAGGGGATGTGACTGATGTTTTCCAAATTGTGAAGGCAGATGATAGCAAACAACAGATGCAGAATACCAGAATTTCAAGACATACCAACTAAGGAGAAAGTGGTTTAATAAAAATAATAGAATAGTACTTTACAGAATGAATGATGAACTACTGGAAGCTGCTGTGGAGGGTTTTGGGGGATAACAGTATCAACTGGATCAAAAGAGGAATGAAAAAAAAAATGGGCTAATGGGCCATAAACAAATACTACAGAGAGTAGGCAGAAATGTACCATATAACATCCCTAATTCAATGGCCATTGATGCTGAGTAATCCTCAGAAAGTGGCCAGGTTTGTATGTTGTCCTGAAATAGTGTCTTCCACTGCTGGAGACATACCAGGGATCCAGCTACTGCAGTGAGGCCCATAAGGTCTGCCTTGCCTTCTTACACCCTCTCTGAACAAACCTGGGACAGACCTATTTGCAGAAGGGGCATAGAAGTTCCTGTGCTGTTTCCCCCTCTCCTGTGATCCCTTAGAAGGACTAAAAAGACAAAAGATGAGTGGGAGAGAAATAGAAGTCATCTTGCAACAGTGTTTTGGTGCTTGTGTAGTTTTTCCTGGAAATTCCTCCACAAGTTCCCAGTATCCTTTCAGCTCTTGTTTCACCAGTATTTCTGATACAGATACAGACTTTAATGTCCACATGGGCTTGTCCACCCTCTCAGGGTCTTCATTAAGGTATTAAATAATTTAAGTCAATAGGAGTTGGCCTGTGATTTCAACAGGGCTGGTTCTTCACCCAGAAACATTAAGTGAATAGATAGTGCTCATTTTAGGAGAGGCTGCTCTTGTGTGGGCAGCAAGCTTCCTCTCAGTGAAATCACACAGAAGGATCTTGACAGGGGATCTCCTCCCCTGCTGCCTGATTCTCCAGGACACTTAATGATTTGGGTAGAAGCTTGTCCTATGGAGGTTAAAAGTTCACAGTCTCTTAACTTCTCTTGTTGAAAATTACAGAAGGAATATTACTTCTCCTAGCCCAATTTATCATCAAGCCATTTGCAGAACTTCTGCCCTGACAAAAAGTCATGAACAGCAGCTCCAGCCCAGGAAGTGCTTTCAGAACTGCCTGGAGGTCTAGGTTAGAGTCCCTACCACAGGGCCTGTCTTTATGACCAAGAAAGTGGTCTGTAGAGCAGAGGGCTCTCTACAAAGTCACATGAAAAGGGGAGTTTTTCTTGATGCTACTTTATACTCAGTTTGAAAGCTACTTCGCATTTAAAAAAGAAAGGAGAGAAGCAGTTATATCAGGGAAACTGCCTCTCTTGTTCTGTTGTCTTTTGTGCAGCTGAACAGTCTCTAGACATCCCAGTCTTTTGGGCTGTACATGCTATATATCCTACCACCAAAGCGGTGCAAATTATGCTAACAGGAATATGGAAATACTTGTAAAAAGAGTGATGTGCTTTGCTGGGAGTTACCAGGCATCTTAGCAGTTAAACTGTATTGTTCTGAGTACCTGGGTAGCAGGTACCAAAGCAGAGAATCTCTTGTGTGTCCCTCTGCCCTTCCCACCTGAGGAGTCCTTCTGATGCTGTTGGAATACATAGAAGGGCCACATGTGTGTCTGTGACATACAGGGGGTGGAAAGTTCCCCTTGCTTTCTATGTCCTTCATTCCTCTCAGTGATTTTGCTGTGTTCAAGGTTCATTGCAAATGAAACAAGAGAAATAGGTTTTTTGACAGATTGAAAATTTACCCTTACAGAGGAACCTTTTGCTTTTTGCAAAGCAAAGAAATTCAGACATTTAAATCCTAAGACTTGTGCCAGGACTAACTGAAGATTTATTTTTTTTTTAGAGGCAAATAGATTTATTTTTTAAAAAGGAAAATATGTATTTTATAAACAGATGTGATAGAGGGTCTGGGACTGTGCTTATGTGACTTCAAGTAGGACAACAATTACTTTACTTTTATTGCTATAATAAATACTATACCTGTATGTGTTAAAAAAGACAGAAAGGAGCATTTAAAGAAACTAGAAATGGCTTGGTTTTAATCCTCTTTGCTGTGCATAGTTGTAAAAACCAAAATGTTGTGACCTAATGATTTTTTCTCTTAAATATTTTACCTTTCTTTTGAATGAGAGGCAGATATGGGACATCTGCTCTCAGCAGCTGAAAGAAGTGGTGTTGAATGAATTCATATTCCCAACACAGTTGTCATGTCTTGAACACTCCCACATATTTCAGACTGTTATAATTTATGTTGTTCTTTCATATTTATTGAGGGCTTAGAGACTTAGAATGATGGAGACTATCAGTTTTAATAGTGGTGTAAGTTTGAGACACTGCTACCAGCTGAGCCACAGGGCCTCCCTGCTAGTCACACCTGGTAGATTAAACTGGCTTTTTACATTCCATGTGTGTGTGCATGGAAGAAAACAGCACTAGATCCTTGCACATTGCTGCTAACATGCAGCTGAATAGAGAACTTGGGAAAATGGGATTGGGCTGTTTACTGGCATTGTATCTTGGCCTTCATCTAATGGCTTTAAGCAAAATCTCACCATAAATGGTGCATTCATTTGCTTGTTTCAATATCAGGAGTAAATATAAAATAGAGTTAAAACAAAAATGCCTTTAGTTTTTAAAATTACATTGAAAGTGTATCAATGTTATATCTATTCCTGTATGATTCCCTGTTCAACTACAATTCAGGAACATTTTGTCACTCCGTTTATATCCAAGCATCATAACACTAGAGTGAGGCAAGACAACATGATTCTTCTCTGTTGAATAATCATTCAGGCACTCTTATCTGAAAAGCATACAGAAATAAACATTTTAGGGAGATAATTTAGTTTTTGTAGATAAGCTCTGGGAAAGAGGAAAGAAAAATTCCTTCTCACAAACAAAATGCAGTTCCAGTGCCACGTTGTTGTTGTTGAGGCTTTTGTTCTAGTTCATAATCACAATGGCCTTGGTGCCATTGATAACAGAGAAGAGATGGAGCAGATAGCAAGATTTTGCTTGTATTGATTAAAGAAGATCACTTTTTCTGAGAAATTGTAACAATGTTGGCATAAGTCACTCTTCCCAAGTTGTCTGAGGTGAAGTAAAAAGCAAGAACATGACAGAATCAGGCTCTACTTGCTTTGTCTGACAGCAAAAAAGGGGTATATCTATAGAAGCAGATAAAGAAATGTGTAGAATACATGAGAATGTATTTCCACATCTAAAGATAAATTCATAAGCATTCAAAATAGAAATATCTTGAAATATCTTGTTTATTTTATTGTATCTATAGACTTGTTGTCAGGACTTAATTATTCTTTGTCTTGTTCCCTGTTTTGTTGCAAGTTCTGTGGTAGCAAGCAGTTGAAGAGGACACTTTACCAGTAATCTCCAGGTATGATTATTTCTGTTTCCTTTCTTTTGTCTAGCTCACCATTAATTCGATAGAATGAGTGTGTGTAAACCTCCAAGATTTGCAGTTCTTCAGACATGAAAATCTGCCTCCTAAAGGCTGTTGTGGTTGTTGTTAGCGAAGTCCTCTTGTTGCAGAGATGAGTCAGGTGAGTAGATGTGAGATTTGATTAAGGCACCTGTTTAGCCTTGGGCTTGATTGAATAGGGAAGAGAAGATAAATACCCTGTGAGACTAATGCTGAGTCATACATGAGGTTTCTGCAGCCTTTTGTGGGTGCATATGCATAATTTTGGAACCAGGCCCAGGTAAGTAGGTAATTAAATTCTTGTAAAAAGATTTGGTGAAAGGGAAATGATGTTCATTATTATGTAGAGCATAAGAATGACCACACTAGGGGAGGCCAAGTTTTTTAACCAGCAGTAGGTAAAGGTTAATGCCCAAAGAAATGCTGTAAAAGCAACAAATATTGTAATATGTTTTCTAAATACTCTCTCAACCTCCAACAGTTCTGAAGCTCTGGAGCGTTCTGAGTCAGAGTTTGCTTTCCTGCATTTAGTAACTTGCAATGGATTTGTTTTCTGTTTGTTTTGTCACTTGAAAATATGTAAATTCATAGCATGCACATCATCCATGTTTGTAAGGAATGAGGTACTGCTTTGCTGAGTTCGAGGTCTTGTTACTGGTATGTTTGGGAGCCTCTGAGGTTTTTGACTTACACTGTTTTGGCTTGTGTTCTTTTCAAAATGGGAAAAAGTGGGAGAAAATTTGAGCCATCTTTCAACACTGTGCTATCTAGATTTCTAGATAATGTCTGGGACACAAGAGAATGTAGTGTGAAGAACTCTGCACAGCCTTGCCACAGGCTGTCAACAGCAGGAGAGAGGGATTTGGCACTGATCCCACATGCTATAGCTGGAGGGTTCAATGTTTAAAACCTATTAAGGAGCAATTCTGCATACAATTTATGTTGCCAATAACTGTATTTAGCACAGTACAAGTGGAGTAATCAATTACTTTCACATTTGAAGAACTCTCACTTAGATATTTACATTCAAATACAATGAAGCAGGGGTTGGCTATGACAGTCGGGTTCAGGGCTGGCAGAAGCAGGACCAGCCACCACACCTTCTCTTCTTCATTGCAAACAAAATGAAAGCCTTCACAATGTTTTCCACAAAAATTTTTGATGTAGGTTTCCTGGATTATAAGAGAATCGAATGGTTTTGGTATGTAGAAATCTGAAACAGAAAGTGTTAAAGGAGAATTGCTGATACATTGTTAAATGTCCTAATGACTAAATTAAGAGTAATATAAAACAGATGAGAGAAAAATGTTGGGAATCTTACTGAACTGGTAGAACATTAAAATCTCATAGAATTTTATAAAAGATTGTTTACACAAGTATTGTTTCCACTGTTAATGGCAAAAACTTAATTTTGAGGTAGCATTTTGTATGATTTATCAAAATGAATATGTGAAACAATAGACCAACAGCATGAAGCACAGATGAAACAAGAGCTTCTTTTGTTGGAGCCTCTGAAGAGTGTGTAATCAGAGCTCAAGTCTATGACACTTGAAATGAAAAACTGTCAGTTCTGAGCCACAAGATTAACATCCCTGCCTGTACTTAAAAGATGAATACCTCTTTTCACTTATCTTTCCTGCAGTTGAACTGTCAAGAACAGACATCTCGAAGGCATGTTTTTTGAGTGTCTTAAGAGGGCCATCCTTGGGATGGAAAGAGACAGAAGTCTGCAGTCTAGATAAAGGATTGGGGTACCTTGCATCTTCTAGGTCACCCTGAGATTATTGCTCAAACACAAGTTGTACTAAAAAGCACCTTAAATTTAATTTAATATGCTTGGTCAATGTAATTCTTGGTAATTTGATTTTTGTAACTTGCAAGAGGTCACAATTAGATTGAATTAAAAGTGTGACTTCTTGGAAAATACACTGATGGCAGGTTTAAAAACCAAAGTATAAGAAATTTTGTGGCTACTGTAGGCCTACTTTTCCATCCCATTTAATCTGTCTTGCAATCTGAAGTTTGTAATCTGCAGGTATGTCTAAATACTGTGGCTAGGTAAAGACATACATCTTAGAAGGTAAAAGTCTATTTCTGGACTGATTGTAGCCTTTCAATATCCATCCTCTTGTCAGGGGTTAGAGGGAGCACAGAGCCAGTCTCTTCTCAGAGGTGTATGGTGAAAAGACAAGGGGATATGAAGAAAACATGTGGGAAGGGAAGTTCCAGTTGTATGTGAGCAACAAATACATGGTGAGGATGGTTCAGCAGTCAAAACAGGTTGTTCAGTGGCTGTAAAGCCTGTACCCTTGAGGGTTTTTTTGCAATTCAGCCTGAAAAGACCATGGTCAATCTAATCTAGCTGTAAAGTTCACCTTGCTTTGAATGGGACACTGGACTTGATCTCCTGTGATCATCCCTGACTAAATTTTTCTGTAACCATGCATGACAGAGGCTTCCATGAGATACTGTTGCTTTTTTACAAGGAACAATGTAATTCCCATACAAGATCAAATGAAAAACATTCGAACAGTTCAGCACACCAGTCTTTGTCAATAAGCAGCAACCAAAGTTTCACAGGAAGATGTAAGAAATATCCCTGAAGGCAGATTTAGGACCAGCTGCTTCTACAGTATTAAGCTTTTTTTTCCCTATCTGATATAGATTGCTTAAATGTAAATCTGCAGGCGTAAGACTCTCTATATTCCCAAACAGTGGCATTAGTCATAAGTTTTAAAGTCCAGTCATTTCGTGACTTCTTTTAAAGTGCTATCCCAAATGACTTCCCATGGAAAAGAATTGCATAGTTTAATTAGGCACTTTGTAAAAATTATTTCCTTTGAGTGTCCCTTTTGTCTACTTGTTTCTGAATAATCTGTGTCACCCTCTCCAAAACTACCTTTCGTAAAACAGTGATTAGTCTGGTATTTTCTATTCCAAATGAAGGTCCATCAATTACTTACCTTTCTGGATTTTTCTGTGTGTCACTCCTTGCAGATCGTAATATTTTTGGGATATTGCTTCCTTAAGCTGACAAGGTCTGGCTGATAGCAAAAGAAGATATGTCATAGTTTCCAATCCCAATCACCTATCGTAGGGCAAAAGGAGAGTCTGCTCCTTACAGAAAACTAATTTCTCATTCACCCCTCCCTTTTTTTATTGGTGGGTTAATTTTTGACTGGATCAAGTCATGAGTCCAAAGGAGGGTCTTACACATATTTAGGCTAATGCAAGCAAGCTAGAGGTGGTGATCATCAACATGATGACAGAGCCATCTCTCCCACTCTTGCATCAGTTGAAAGTGTCTGTGAGACCAGTTACTCCTGCAAGCTGACCTTTATTTAAACATAGATGCACACTCCACAGAGACTTACTGAGCTTAGAAGAGTGACTTTTTAATTGCCTATTTATTAATAACTTCATCTAAATGGTCATTGTTGAGCATGTCACACAGCAAAAATTTCCTGTAGGAAGTGGAAAGCAGTTGGATTTTATCTGGAAGTCTCTGATAGTGGGAAAGCCTGACCTGGATTTTCCAACTAAGTTGGCTGAAAAATATTTTCCATTTCCCTGAATATTTTCAGTGTATTTGATAACCACATTTAGGACTTCCTTTAGAGTATCCTTGATTGAAAAGCATATTCAAGTAAATCTTTTTTCCCCAGAAAGACTTTAAGGTTGCTTTCACATTCTTTTAAATGTGAAGACCTGTACTGTAGAGATAAATGAGACTTGTCAGAAATTTTGCAGTATACAGAGGAAGATGTGAGGATGGACTATATCTCTCCTGCCATTGCCCTGTGGTGCTTGGCAGCCATATCGCTTTCCTTTTCATGTTATTGCAAATGGCATTTAGGATGAGCCATCCATAAATCACCAATATCATCAGAAGCCTATGAAAATGTAGATTTGCTCACTGTGAAAAGTTCTGAGAAGTTTTGGTGTAGGGCGAGGTCAGTGTATTTTGGTTTTAATGAATAAGCCTTGAGTAAAAGAGAAGTTTTCACTTCTTGTTCAGTATTAATTACAGAAAACACCTCTTTGGCTCTTTTCCTGTTTGAAAGTTCTCACTTGTACCTCTCTTCTGGATTACCTGTCTTATGACCACATCAGTCACATCCCAGCTGCAGCCATGAACTCCAGTGTGTGTTTCCCTGTGTTACTGAGGTAACACCTTTTCAGTGTCTGCCACCTCAGCAACTGCATTAAGCAAGAGTCAAGCTGGGTGAAACAATGGGACACCTGGTAGGCAGGACAAACCCAGGGCTGTGAGCTGCATCGTGGTGGTTCAGTATTCATTACCCCTGGAGATAGTCAGCAGTCTGCATCCAGATGCTTTTCCTGAGGAGCCCAGTGAGCAGATCCAGCACTGTAAATGGATGTGTGCTCTGAGTTGCATTCAGCAGTTTTGCTGTACAAGTGATACATTGGTATGTCAGCAACTTCCCAGCATTGTTTTGAAACAGCAAGTTGGTTAAGAACACATTCTGTTCCTGTCGTCCTATATTATCACTCCCTTGCTCAACAACAACAAAAAACCCCCACCAAAACCCCCTAAACTTTGTGTCAAAATCCATGAGTCAAGAGCATAAATCTACAAATAGCTGCTGTTTGTCTTCCTCCTCTCTTATCATAAAGAAATTGCTTAGGAAATAATTTTTTCATGATAATCTAGAGTCAGCTGGTTTATACACATATCTGTGTAACATCAAAATTCACGTCAACCAACAGCAGTGCCTTTTTTAGAGGTGCACAGCTACAGTGTGAGCTGACAGACATCCTTGCAGCTGTTTAATGCCCTGACCTAAATTCAGATGTTTGTCACCACCACCATCACTATTACTATTTGCTTCTATGATTAAATGAAGAAATAATGCCTCTATCTGCACACAGCTGTAAAGCTGTGCCAGAGTAGGTTTTGCTCTGTTTATTACTTCTGCTAGGGCAGAAAAGTGCTCTTCCTCGTATGGTGTTAGTTTGAGTGCAGGGTAGATAAAGCACATGTAGAAGTAAAATCTTGGGACAGAGGCTGTTCTTAAATTTGAACAAGTTTTCTTTAACGTGTTTTATTTCTGGGCTTTTTGAGGATGTTGCATATCTTGGCTTAATTGAAGGTCAGTCTCATTTATGTGAGAAAAACCAGTCTTGTTCTTTTCCTGGACGAAGTTGAGAAACCTCAGAAATCTCATGCAAGTAATTTTGTGAAATATCCATCACAGCTTTACAGCAGTTTGGATGCAGTCTTAGGCATGCTCTGAACAATGCTCTGTCACATAAACAAGGAGTACTGAAAGAAAAACATCCTTCTTTCAAAGATGTTTGTTATTTATGAGCCAATAACTTGTTATTTTGCCCAGGACTGAAAGGTAATTGCAAGACTTCACAGTCTCCATGTATACAATGGGGATCCATTTTTGCTAGAATGGTATTTGACTTTATTTTTTAGCTTACTTGAGCCAGAACTCCCAGATAATCCATGCTGCCTACACATTAAATCTCACTTTGTCTAAGTTGGTTGAGCCAAGGACTTGCCAGGAGTGACTAAGGCATGGGGATAGCCAAGTTCCCATGAAAGTCTATCCCTCCAGGCTCTGTGGGTGCAGATGGCTCCAGGAACTTCATAATAAGCTCAGGCTCAGCTGCAGAATTAAATGCATGAGATTAATGTGCCTCAGTTTCATGTGGTTTAAATACATTTTTTGATGCAAAAAAACCCAGCCAAACTCTGTTGGAGGATGTGTCTCTATTCATGTTGAAATAACGTGAATCCCATGTTCCAGTGTTCCTTCTATTTCCTAAGCTCTCATGATGCACCATTTCTGCAGCTGCCTCTGTGAGCAGAGGCTGGTGCTGCATTCATGGGAACTGAGTCTCTGTCCCTTTGTGCTGTAGGAGGGGATTACACACGTCCTTGAATGCTTTTTGCATCTCCAATTGTTGTAGTTTTCAGGAAGTAAAATGGCTTTGCAAGGTCCAAGGTTAGCTGGAGCCAGACTGTACTGGTTCTGTAGTTTATCAATACTGTGATATTGTAATGCTTCTGTAAGTAGATGTGAATGTGAGAAGAGGGGTGAAAAGGGAAATGTAAAATTGGGGAGAAGGTGAGGAAATGCACATAAGGCAGGAAAGAAATGAACTTGAAAGCGGAACATAGAAAATAAAAATAGAAACAGAAAAGGAAATTTGAAAAAAAAAACAAGAAGTAAAAAAGACATTAAACAAACCAAACAAACCTTGATTCTCTTTGTCATAAGTACTTGGCTCAACTGCAACTGAGTCTGCAAGATGGAGATGCTGATAGTTTGCAGTGGGCATTGCTCACTTCTGCACAGATTCAAATGCTACTGTCAGGGATACAAAGAGTGAATACTGACTAGGGAGAGAGAATGAGAAAGAAAGCAAAAGAAAGTCTTAAATCAATAGGGTGATTTAAACCTGCTAAGTATCAGACATTTTGTAATATGTCATGAGATCCTATGAAAAAATATGTTCTTTTTGCTGAGGTTTTCTTATTTTCTTCTGCTGAATTTTGACCTTATTTCTCATACTACATCCAGGGGAGTAGTGGCTCCTGGAAACAGTAAAGTTGAAGAGAGAGTGAGGAAATTATTTACTGGAAATTTGAACTTCATGCAGATATGTGTGGGAGAGGAAGCTTTAAGGAAAAATGGTTAGATTGTGATGGCTGGCTCTAAGACTCAAATTCCTGGACAGTGTTTGTGCCCCCAGGCTCACTGTGCTGTCCATGAGGAGCGGAGCGGGGAACCATCCAAATTCTTGGTGGTTGTTGCTGAGACCTGAGCAGTACGTGGGTGTGTTTGAAACTCAGGCCCTCCTGCAGGAACATCATTCCATCTCTTTGTGATCTTGCAGTGTGAGGGGACCAACAGCTTTTTCATCAGAAAGCCACAGGAACAACCAGGACAAGAGGTAGTAGGGTTCCTTCTTTTCACAATATGTGAATTAAAGCATCTCCTAGGAAGTAAGAGATCCACATTTAACTTCTTCCTTTGCCAGAAAGGATTTAAATAGCTTTCCCTCCAAATTGCAGCAATCAATAGCTGTCCAATTTGCTGTGGGAAAGAGGCTCTTTTTTTTTTTTTTTTTTTNTTTTTTTTTCTGCATGATAACCAGAGTGGCTGGGATGTTCATATGGAAGAAGGTTTCATTGGTACTGTTTCAGGATCATTAAATAATCATTGGATAAAATGCCTAAATTCTGTCTGGGTTTGGGCTGGACTCTTGATTGAGTGGCAAAGCATTTGAATTTTGCTTATTTTACAGAGCACATATTAAAAACTAAACAGGATACAGGAATCTGGCTTGCAGTAGGAGGACATAAATCTTGTCCTGAAGGTCACCATCCTATAAGACGGAAGCGAACAAATCTATCTAAAAGCACGGTTTCAATACTTTGTTTGCTGACTGACCAAATTATGTTAAAAGGAAGTTAGTTCAACATCACATTGACCTTTTCTTTGATGGTGGCTGTCATTGATTCAGTTACCTTAATTTCTTTCAGCAAGCACAAAGGGTTAATATAGAAAGTATTTTCATTTAGTTTATGGCTTTTGGACTATATTAACCCATTTAAATAGACTATTTCATTGTTACTAATCAAATCTGTCTTCAGCTGTGCAGGTTTTACAACTGACTAAAAAAAAGAAAAGCAAAGAAGCAAAGAAAACTTAAATGTCTTCAGTTTTAGAGGAGCTGAGCACACTGCAACAATTGTAAAGTTCAGTGGGAGCACAAGTAGTCACTTCTAGAAACAAAACTTCATACAGGTATCTAAGTATTCTCAACTTTACTTGGGAGCAGGCTCTGTTCTATTGAAAGATATAAACTTCTAAACCAGTTAGTTGTTTCTATGGTTTTTCTCCAGCAGTCCATCAAGTTTGAAAATTTTATTCCAGTTATAATTAATAAAGTGAAGGAAATCAGCACATTTCAATGTTTTCATCAAATAGCTGCATAGGTCTTTTCTTTACCCTTCAGCAAAATCAGCAGCTTAGACAGATATTTTTGGATTTTTTGAAATAGTTTCTTTTTTAGCACTGAAAAACAGATAAAGAGAAATACAGAATTAAGAGTTATTTGAGACCAAAGACTCCTACATTTTGGAATGGAAAGAGGGGAAAAAACCCCAGTAGTAGTACTATTGTGAATGTTTCAGCTGAGAACTCAATAGTGTGTAGCAAAATCACTGCTAAAGCTAAGGAGCTGAAGTTCAAAGCACGCATCTATAATGTGGGGAATAATAAAAAGATGAAAGGTTTGAGTGGATAGAAGGCTCAAGATTTGTTGGTCTTTATGGAATGTAATTAATTTTTAAGTCCTCTTTTGACTTCATACAGTTCAGCTTAACTCACAGAGTCGTCCTTTACAGTTTTACATCTGATAATTTGATTATGAAAATGAACTCTCCCACATAGCAGGGAATGCTAGCAATCTTGTTCTGATAAGAGATATTTATACAGCACCACCAAATGACTTAAACATAAAGGGGCCATGTGCTTATCCTCATTTCTGATGACGAGTCCACTGTAGCTATCAAAAATTTGTCAGCACATGTTCATTTGCAGCCAGTGCTTTTCCAGTGCTGCTTCAAAGCAACAACTTTTACTTGGATGTTCTGTCAATTGAGTTGCTTTGAATTGAGGTTCTTTCTTTACACTTGCTTCTTGAAATGGTGCCGATAGAGGACCTAACTTTTAACCTATCCTTGAACAGGGAGAAAGGAAAGATCTAAGGAATCTTGGGAAGGGGAGCAAGGGAAGAAAGGACTAACTTTTGTAAGAAGCAATATAATTGGTAAATTTGCATAGCTGAGAGGTGAGTGAGCAAAATACATTTGCTGTAAAGTACTCCTTAGCAAGCCATGACAGTGAAGTAGAATTCAAAATCATAGTCATCTATGGTTAAGTTCAGGGAGATGATGGTAGAATAAATGTGATGGAAATGATGTTTAGACTCACTGCTTATTGTCTCCTCTTTTCTTTGCCAAATGATGTAATCTGATAATCTTTCTCATTTATGCCCATAGCATAAATTCTGTCTTCAGTTACACAAATGTAAATTCCCATAGTCATAGTTTAATGATATTAAAAGCAAATGTTTGCTGTAATATTACAATGAAGTCTAGACTGCTGTTCCTAAAACACAGTATACTGGAATGTGTGTCAGTCTGCACAGATATTTTATATAAGACCCCGTTCTGTTAAAAAGTGAATGCTTTATTAATCACTTTTTTTTTTAATGGAATGTAATACCAGTATATGAAAGAAGTAACACAAACCTGACTTTGTTCTGATGCTGCAAACATTAATAGCTGAGAAAACATATGATCTACTAGTGCATTTCTGGGTTACAAGAGTTGTATAAACTTCAGGTCAGCTAGAGTTGTATAAAATAGAGAAGTGTAGTGCATGTAAGATTTTATTTATAGAGAGGTTTCTATGTGGAAAAATCGTTAAACCCTTTCAGAAACTGTCTTTTTTTATACAGGAATCATTTATCTGGTAATGAAAGTCTTAAATGGCTAGGAAAGTATCTTTGGAAAGAGAGAAAGAAAAATAATTCTAGATGTTTTCTGAGCTACTAGTTGTTCTTTTTATGGATCTTTGAAAACTTGTATGGTATGGCAGAAAATTTGTCTAAAATTTAATCCTAAAGCACTTGTATGTGGAGAAAAAGACTTCGTTATTATTTTAAAGTGGGTTTTTTCAAATCTGAGTTCCTTGTTCTAGCAGATATCCTATCACTATGGGATCTCAAATACTTTGGATTTGGAGAGCATTGGGCAGAAAGCTTCCTAGGCAGTGGAGAGACTGTGAAACACCCAAGAGGCAGCTGGGTGGGACAAAAACTCAGTCACACAGCTTGTAGTGTGATTTTTCTCTATATGCGTACTCCATAAGAGCTTTCAGCTTTTAAGTGCACTTATCAGTAGGCTTCCTAAGCCCTGAACTTTGGTCTTCAATGCACTGGTAAATCTGGGATTAAATGAAAAATTCTGGTTCTACCTAAGTTTACACAGGACTGTGGTCTCATTTTTTTTTTCTTCAGTCTTTACAGACTTTTCTGCAGTCATATATTAGGGAAGCACTTTCTAGTTGACCATCTTACTTGATTTTTAAATACTGATATTAATTCCTCTTTTCTCCAGTCACCAATAGATTTGATGTCTGTGTTTGCAGTCACTTGTTTTGAATTCAAGAAGATGTAGCTCTAATTCTAAAAAAACCTCCTTCTTCATTGTTCCTAGTAAACAGAATCTAATTTGGCATTTTTTTCTCTATATGCACCATTATTCAGTATATTTTATTTAACCTATGGCTGATTTCAACCTTGTCAGTTATAGATCACTTGTGCTGAAGTATTTTAGAGGATTCTTCCATACTATGTTTGGATGATCATTAGTTGCCAGAGAGGGATTTTGGAATCAGGGTAACTGAGGTGGGAAGGGACCACAGGAGGGCTCTGGTCCAAACTGCTGCACTATGCAGGGTCAGCCACGAGCTCAAGCTAGGGTTAGTCGGGGCTTTGGCCAGTCTCAGCTGTTTGAGCTCAAATCTCCTGTTTAAGCTTCTTGCCCTCTGAAATGCACCATGGGCCTGACTCCATTTCCTCCAAAACCTCTGTGCAGGCACTGGCAGGTTCCTGGTAGGTGCCCAAATCCATCCCCTCCCCAGGCTGAGCAAGTCCCCTTCCCTCAGCCTTTCCTTACAGGGCTCCAGCCCCAGACCAACTGAACCATTGGTGTCCATCTTGGATGGAGGGGCCCAAAACTGGATGCAGTATTCTCAACTTGCTCTAGAAAATACTAAAATAGTAAATAGAAAAGAGTAAATGTTCTACTGCCGTTTTAGTGACCAGAATGAGACATGTGGGCTCAGAAGAGGAACAGTCATCAGTTGACCTAAGGGCATGAGAGGAAAAGGTTCAAAAATACCCTTTCTGAGAGTAACAAAGTTCAGTCAGCACCAGAGTTCAGTATTTCCTGGAGAACTTTCTGTAACTGGCTGCATATAATTGTCTTGTGACTTCAGTCCCCACATATCTCAGTGCAGTGCCTTTCTCTAATCATTGCATTCATCCATACACAATTCTCTCTCTTGGAAGTACACTGGAGACACAGTTTGAGAGGATTGATCCCATTTCCTCAGTACATAGAATTTGTGAGTCATTGCCACTACTTGTTTGAGCAGTATTACATGTAAGCATCTTAGTTGTATCTAAACACCCACACTGAAGTTTTTATATAAGATTCAAATGTGCCTGATTAACATAAGAAAACCCAGTGCATATTTGTAGAGCAGGTGCAAGCAATGTCTCATCTCTTCCTGAACAAAAGGTTAATACATTCCCAAAGTGACTTAATCCAACCTTATCGTTAAAAATTATATGATTGTAAATGGATACAAAGGAAAGTTAAAAAGCTTCAAGTAATGCACTGTAATTATTAGTTAATATTGAAAAAGGGCAGGGCATTTAAAAAAAAAAAAGAGAAAAAATACACCACTAACTACCTGCAACTAACTTGCACACATTGCATTAATTTTAAGAATTAATTATGCTGTAAAATTTAAGCTTAAGTACATACAGCACGTGCAATGTAGGAGTGTGATGTAACAAGATCTGCAGCTCATGTTTTGACTTGTAGATTTAAAAGTGAATTGCAAGTGCATGTAAACCTGGAGGATTTAATGTTTGTGATGTGGAACCACATTGAAAAGGGGAAGTAGGAACTTGGTAGAATATGAATGATAGTAGTAGTCCCAAATTAATTTTATGATTTTTGTTACCTCAGTTAAAAATTGTTCCAGTGTATATGTAATGAGGAGCATTTAATTACTGTATACAGAAAAAAAGAAGAGGGAATATGATAAACATTTCCTGGTAAGAGGTCACAATGAGGTGACAGGATGTGAATTGGGCCTGGGTAATAAAATTTGTGTGTGTGAATGTGTACAGCAGGGAGTAAAAACTACTTGTGGAATTTAGTCCTACTGAAGAGTAAAATCTGTTGTGGATGATTCCCATCTAGAGATTTTCTAACCAGGGAAGAGAAAAAGGCATGTAAAGCCTGATCAGATCAGCTCCAGGTTCCTCCAACCCAGGAAGCACTGCATGGATGGCATTAGGGGACAACCCTAATGACAATGACAAAGGCGAGCAAGGACAGGCCAGCTCTCCAGCCTCTCTGCCTGGGGCTGGCCCCAGAGGTCAGGTCACAAGGAGAGAGGGCTGGACACTGGAACAGGCCTGCAAGGAAACTCCCAAGGACTGCCAGTTATTAATGACCAGCTGCTCTTTTTAACAGGCTTATGGAGCACAGGGAGGTGCAGCAATAGTTGTCAGGACTATTGAGCTGCTATTTATTTTGTATTTACTAAGAGGAGGTTTTCTTCTGATAAACTGGGTTTTGTTAATCTTTCTTAAATGTCTTGGCTGAGCATTTATATGCTTTTTCTATGTCTGTCTGGAAGACAGAAATTGTACTTCAGTTTTTCAATGGGATTTTTTTGTTTAACTGAATTTTTTGTTTTTTTGGTGGGGTTTTTTGTTTGTTTTGTTTGTTTGGGTTTTAAAAATTTTCTTAGAAACAAAACCTGCACACTTTAAAACTCTTTCCAAATGGAAATTTTTAGCTAGATAGACCTGGCTTCAGGAAATGTTGGGTAAAGCTAGAAATTCTAATGTGAGAGAATTCTCTCAAAGGTTCGCTAGCCCTTCTTTTTTGCTGCAGTTGCTCTGAGAGAGTTTTGTATATTTGTGAACGTGGGGAAAAAAATGTTTGTGGCTCTGCAGACATCATCTCAGGTGTGCAGACTGGCAGAGTTTTTCAGAAGCAAAGAAAAGCTAGGAAAGGCACCCCAGCCAGGCTTTGAGACTAGATAGAAAAATTGACTTATGCATGAAAAGTAAGATAAGCTTGAGCATGATTTTCTATGTGCACAAATGTGTAAAAGTCTGCCTAAATGTAAGATTTAATTTAGCTGTGCTTTTATTCATAAGGAGCTAGTTATGCTGATTTATTTAATCTTTAAACTATCTAGCCATTGACATCTAAGTGTGCTTACAGTCCACAAAGAATCTATTGGGAAGGGAAGTGGGTTATTCTGACTTGATTTCTAAAGTGAACCAGTGATTATAGGACAAGAAGCCAAGTGTGCAAGGTGCTCACTAGAGATTTTAAAACCTAAAGGGAAGGCGCTAGTTCTGGATTGTAATTTATAAAGATGTGCAGAATGTTGGTTAACTTTGAGTAACAGTACAAAGACAGTCAATTTTATTATCTCTTGAGAAGCATAACTTCTACATGTGTTGGAATTGCATAACAAAGTATATTTAATTGGCTGCATTCTGTGATAGATGCTTCATTGTATATTGGTAAAAAGATATTAAATTACAGAGAATCCAAAAATTGAACTTCATAGGTAACAAAAAGGAATACTTTAACTACGTAGGTTACAAACTATTCAAATGCTTTTCTGTACTGATTTTCAGCAAGGATCTGTAATTGTAATAGATTTGGACTTTCATCATCTTCACTCTAGGGCTTCCTGAAGCTTCCTTATGCCAGAGCAACCTGAGTATTTCCCACATACCAAAACACCTTCTGAGTAAGGTAGAACTCATATAATTTTCTTCTGCCAGATTTTCCTTTGAAGAAATTGTGAAGAACTGGCATATTGCTAAGCTCACCTTCCCAGTATGTTAGCTGTAGAAAGAAGCAGTCCCTCAGCTTAAGAAACAAACAAACCCCATAAAAACTAAGCACACAAAAAGCCTAAACTGTTTGCCTGCTCACATTAAATACCAGTTTTGGGAGTGGTTAAGCTCTGTTAAGAAGTTACCGAGAAAAACTACAGAATGTCCATCTTTGAAAATTTTAAAAACTTGACTTGATGAGGTTCTAATCAACCTGATATAACTTCTAAGTTAGTGGTACCTTGATCTGGAAGTTTAATTAAATTACACCCAGCCATTCCTCAGCAGGAACCTCTCCATGAGAAGTTAAATCAGTCAAGTAAATTAATTTATTGAATTCTGGAAACAGGATTCATTCAAATGTTATTTAGAAGAGTTTATTTTCTTAAGCACAGACAGCAGCTCCTTTGGGGCTTTCTTTCAAGTTTTTTTGAAAAATACATTCAGAATTTTTCCAAAAGGTAACACTGAAAACCGTTAGCAGCAGACTCGTAACTGAGAGGTGCTCTCTGAGTGCAGAGTCGAGTGTCTGTCACACACATACTTCAGCAGGTGTCTGTTGCCCCCTTCAGACTATTCCCAGTACTAGAGAAAAATAACTAGTTGGAAGTTACTTGCATTCTTTTGCACTAATTTTTGGATGGAGATATGGGGGGAAAAACTCTAAGAAAGATACTATTAAGAAGATAGTTGCTGAATGTTTTTGGATATTAGCAAAGGTTTTTCTTTGTGCTAGAAATGCACAGTAATGCATTTCTAACACGGTATGACAAATGAAACTTAAGTTACATCTTTAGCTCTCAGGTTCAATAGTCACAACTGAGGAAAAAAGACCTTAGAGCAAAGGCTGCAGACTGGGCTGTAGAAACTTGGAAATCAATTCAAGCTTCCAGAGTGCATTTATACAGTTTTGGTTAAAGTGATTCCAACTCTGTGATTCACATCTTCATATGCAAAACAAATTATGCCCTGTTTCTCCTTTCACCTTCCTTCTACTTCAGAAAAATCTTCTGTAGCATGATCAATACCAGGCTGGCAGAAGGTCTTCCTTCCTTAATCCCAAGATGGGGGATCACACAACTGGATTCTAGTTGCCTAAAGGTATCTGTGTGTGCATTCAGTGCTCCATGTCCATACACAGATGTACCTGTGTCTACATGTGTGTGTTCAACAGCCCCCTAATCTCAGCTGAAGTGAAGTTACTCCCTTTAAAAAGAACAAACCACCACCTCAATGAAAACTTGGTCAGTGTGGCAACAAGGACAACTGCAACTAGAAAATGCAATCGCATCATGAAGTCAAGACCTGGTGTCTGGGAGGTAATGTGGTACACTGTTTTAGCTTGCCTGAGAAGGCTTTTTAAAATAGACAAAAAAAGGAGATCTAAAGGAAGATTATCTTACGCATTGTCTTTTCTCTGTAGGGAGAGAAACTTTTCAGCAGCTTAATTTCTATTTTGTATCCATCTTCCCCCAGCACAGCATTGAGATTAACAGCACATATAAATACCAGCCTTTTATAGGGTGATATTGCTTTATTATTTCCTCACACACAATTTAGGCAAAATGGCTAAGGAAGAACAGCGATTCAGATTTGATGGCACACTTCATTCCATATACCTCATAACATAAAGGTTTCCAGAGAATAAAACTTACATTTCTCCAAAGGGAAAGAAATACTAATAGTAGTTTTTCAAAACTAAAACAGTTATTTTCTACTTTGGTGAAGCTGGATTTTCAAAGCTTCTAACTGAAGCTCTTTCATACATACAATATATTCTATTTCCTGTCCTGTTGCTACTCATTTTGCTGCTAATAGTAAACAAAAAAAAGTAAACTTTTCATGTTTCACATAACGGATTCTCACCACACCAAGGAAAAGCTTGACACCATCCTTGGAGTTAAATCACTCTGATGTGACAGAAGGTTTCTCCTGTTCACACAGACTATACATCCATTGAGATGTAGTGATGCAGATATATCACTGAGGTATGTTGAGTGTTGCCTTTTGTCAGCTTGCTGCCTTTTTTGTTTAACCCTGTAAGTTTGGGTTTATCATACCCACTCCTTGGCACTCAATGATGTAGGTGTCATTACTGGGATCTTCGTCTTCTGATTTTGTCACAGTAAATTTGGCCTAAAAGAGCATCAGAAATAAATCACTAATTTATCACACACATATTCAATATCTGACAATTCTGGGTTTATATATATTAGAGCTTCAACTGGTTAAATTAAAAAACCATTTAAATAAAGGTGATAAAAGTATCTAATAATTCTAAAAGCATTTAACTTTAAAGTATGTTCATTTTCTACAGGAAAACTCCCATGTAAACACTGTAGCAATAATTTTATCCATGCTTATCCTCCATGATCTAGTTCAGCTCACAATACCTGCCTAGTTAGATCCTGGATGACAACTGATAGGTAAAACTTCCTGAACTTTTGGACTCACCTTTGTTAGCTGCTCTGCAAAGTGTATAGCTGTTTGAGTATGGAGTGTAATTGGTCCACTTTTCACTCTAGATACTCCCTTTGCTAGCGCCATAAAAATGATCAGCTGAAAGGAGGGAAAGGGAATTTTTTAGTCATTCTTCAGATTCTCAGAACCTACTGTTTTAAAAAAAAAAAAAAAAAAGAGAAAAACTTGGAAAATGTCTGTAGATGTAAAAATGTGGTCTGCCATGTTTCAGAAAAGTTCATGATCCTGATTTTTAGTGATCCAAGGCTCAAGAAGTTTGGAAATTACTACTGTAATGCCTATTACCAAAGGGCTACTACTTTTCCATGGTAGATGTCCTTGAATCCTGTTACTACATTTAACTTTACTCTCCCCCATTGTCTTATCCAAAATTTCCCAAAATCAGGTTAGTAGAATACCTATATGGAGAGAGAACCTCAGGAAGAGGTTCTTTAATTCTAACACTTCCTGATCACATATTTACCAGAGAGATACTTAAAGACATTTGATTTACATCACCATTACAAGTATTTTGTAATGTGTGATATAACTCTGTGCAGTTCTATATACACTGAATCTGGCTGTGACTTGTTCCCACCAAAGGTACTGTGCATACTTTGGAAAAAGTAGGATGAGTCCAAGACTTAAATAGCTCCTATTTTACTACATAACAGTAACTACATAAGAGTAATGTGTGCCTAGGTGTTTACAGCTAAGAGGTAACATCATCCTATCTAAAACAGCCTAAGATTCTTACCAGGCTAAGATAAGACCGTGGAGGGCCTTCATGCTCAAATCAAATTAGGTAAGGAAGCCAAATAGGAGCACCTCCCAGATATTCTGTTCTCCAGTAACTTCACTTAGTATCATTCTTTATAAGTAACCACTACATGGAAAGCCAAATCGAAGCCAAGTCCTGACTCTTTCTTCCATATTTACTAAAAGTTACAGGAAGGGAAAATTTGAGGGTGATGGTGCAAAGCCAGAAGCATTTGTGGCTCCTAAGAACTGTATGTAATTTGCTAATTCTAGTGGTGCTGTGATCACACATCTCTAAGGCCTCTAATTAACATCTCATTATTTCCTTGTTCGGATTTATATTCTTTACAAGTAATACACACAGGCATGTTCTTACTACTTCAGCTTCATGGAAACACATACTGGAGCCTTACTTGGTCTTGCAGAGAATCATCCACAGTCCCACCATGTTTAAGATTCTTAAGCAGCATCTCAGCTGCTTCAATGCCAACCTTGTCAGAATTCTTTCCTAACAGAGAAATACAGGATATCAGGAAGCTGACAATTACTATTTAGCACTTTAAAAATACAGAAGGAAAAAAAGTTTCAACTTTTTTAACCTTCTTTTCATGCTCTTGCCTCAAATGTCTGCTTTAAAAACCCTTCCCATCTTATGATGACGTTTAGCTCATACTTCCTAAGCAGTGGAATGAAAGTGGCCCCATTTTGTCAGAAAAACATTGGATTTAAATACTTAAAACCCCAAATCACTTCTATTCATTTTAATCTAGATTCACTGTTGAACAAAAGCTTCACACATAAACCACAAAGTCCATGTTCCTAAAGTCCAGAAACATTTTTCAGCTTTATTACTAAACAACATCCATTTAAAAATGCATCACTCAAAGCATCAGCTCTTTAAATAGATGATACTTCAGATTCATATTTGCTATTAGTTTATTCTGTTAAAGACTTCATGGAATTCTTACCTCTCTTGCCAAGTGATGACCCAGCTAACAAACAACCTGTTGAAGTCTCTGCAACAATGCTAAGCAAAAAAACGGAATCAAAATTAGGAACAGAATCACACTACACTTTATTTATCAGACATGTAATCAAGATCTAGCTAATCAAACAGCAAGTTTTAGAGGTATCAATAGAAAGTCTGGATTCCTCTTACATTATTCCACTTCCAGTGCCAATGGCTTGATCATCAGGTTCTCGAACAGGCTGAATATTAATATAAAGATCTCTGATTTCTTTTCTGATGCATCTCACTGCTGCTGATGACATGTCTTTTGCCAGCTAACAAGATAAGACATAAAACCAGAAATTATGTAATGGCAAAAATACTTTTTCCTTGTAAGTCTAATTAATGACAATTATGGAGATGGATATAGAAACTTCAGTATCAATACAAATTCAAGAACTTTTCTTAATTCTTAGGGAGAAAGATTTCAGCCCTAAGTATATCAAAACACTAGATTCTAAAGAAAACCCACAACCCCCCAAAAAACCAAGTGCAAAACCCCCACAATTATTATGTACAGGATATAATCTATAAGAGATAATACTAAAAAATAACAATTTTAAATCACAGGCAAGTGGGGACAGATGAAGCTTATCCCATCCTTTTGGTCTAATCATAGCTGCTAATCATAGGTTTGGCAATTTTGAGACCAAAACTATCAATCCACAGCTCTTCAAAGAGTAACTCATTTCCTCCTCTTCCTTCCTCTAATAATTCCTAGCCTGTCAGAAGGAACCTTAAGGAGGTCCCACCACTCTGAACAGGAAGGGGGTATAAAGGAGCAAATTTCTCTCCATTTTATTTTTGGCTAAACCTACCCTTAACTTGTTCTAATTCCCTTAGCAATGGTTGAAAATTTTGATGTTTTCTAACCTCTGCCTATTACAGTTCACCATAGCTTACAAGAGCCATGACTTCAGATATAAAATAATCCACATAAATGTGAATGATACATAAATCAGATTTAAAATATCCATCAATACATGCTAAAGATTTTTGAATAGTCATATGAAGGGATAGCAAGGATAGTGAGAATAGTGTTCTCATTTCCTGTTTTAGCTATACATTGCTATGCAAGAAATGCATTTTAGAAATGTCCAATATACTGTTCTACAGCCTGAATAATTGAAGGCTACTAAGTTTGTATGGGAAAGACTGCAGAATACTGGAACAGTAGATGAATGTTAAGCAGATTACATGCAATTTTATATAGATATATGAAGCTGGATACTACCAGAACTATTATCAGCACTCACTTTGATAGGCAGTGCTCCAGCAACAAATGCTCTTCCATATATCTTTGTCACTGTGCCACGTTCTGTTAAGTTTATCGGGCTCAACTCTTTGACTGGAGACATCTGGACCACAACTTCACCACCTCCCTGAGGATAGTAGCCCCTATTTAGAAACAGTAATCAGATCTAATTAAACACAAAGATCACAAAGAACTAAAGAAAAGGGCCAGAAGGCTCTTCATATATTTCATGGATATTTTTATGTTCTCTGTTACTGTACCTATGAATTTTCTTGATGTGTGGCTTAGAAATCTTTATAATGGAATTATGTTCTCTTACAGTATTACTTTGTAATGTACATCTTATTAACAACCTCACACCAACCTAACTGGCACCTCAGGAGAAGCTCAGTAATGTGCTGCCTGTTCAGCATGCACTGCCCTCAGGGGTAGCCAACAGGAGACACTACACAGCAGCTGCAGCATCAGCAGTGAAAAACAGACGGGAAAGAACCATTTCACATTCATCATAAGGTGTCAGCACACACAAGGACAGCTTATGCAGATTAGTTCATGTATTATAAATTCATCCCTGAGTTTGATTGAGAGCACCCTGTGTGTGTGCCTCTGTGCTCACACACAGGCTCAGTGAGGCCTGCCTCTGCCACATGACTCCACAACTCACCTCTTTCTTATGTCACAGTTAAATGTGAAGTTGAACTTTTCAACTATTGGCTTAAAAACCTGAAAAACACAGAGGGAATTTATTTTGCAGTGATAATTTCCCACTATTTTATGCAATCTTCCAAAAACAAAAGAAAACTGCAAGACAAAAACTTCAGTTATATTATTCAAAAGAAAAAAAGATAGCCAGTCTCATCCATACAGCTTATTTGACATTTCTCATACTTCACTCTGAATGCCACTTTGTGTAAAAGGATTTTCTTAAGGAAAAAGGAAGAGCAAATCACAGCCCTTTTAGAATAAAGAATGTATTTTAAGTGAAATTTTCTTTAGCAATTAAAACCAAACAGACTATTTGCTGTTTCAGGAAATTCCATGAAATGTTGGTTGCTCTCTACATACAGTCCACTAATAGTGTTATATTCCCATGCCTAATTCCATAATCACAAACTTGCAGTAAGAGCAACAGAAGTACAGCAGTTACATTACACACATATTCATGAAAGATGCACCATGCCAAAGGAGTTTTTCCATACCATGACTGTGTAGTCTATCTGAGGAGCCATCTCAGCATTAGTCCCACCTTTTAAATGAAGCTCTGATGGGGAAGCAGCAAACAGCACACAGGGCATTGCTACCTGCATCAGTAGACACACGCTCCTAAAAGAAATATTAAGTTACTCAGATGTCAGTCATGATCCATAGAATTCCATAGAATCATTACATATCACAGGCTTTCCAGAGCATTTTCATATGTATTTTATCTTTAAAATTATCTATAAACTTGTTAGTCTTAAAAAATACTAATTTAAATTGTCATGTCCTTAGCAAGCCTAAATATGAAGATTTTTATTTCACAATAATTGCATCTTTACTTTTGTTTCAAACAGGACTATTAATGTGTCTTATGTAGTATACTGATGGGACTGTGAAAATTGTGGGGTTAGCTAGCAGATGATAAAAGCAGAGAAGGCTTAGGCAGCAGTAACAGAAAATACTAAGAAAACTACAAAATTGCTTAGAAGCTGGTCAGCATCCCACATAAGAGAATTCAGGAGCATAGAGAATATTAAGGCATTAGATACAAGATTCCCCTATCACTGAACCTCTCCACATTTCACAGAGATAAAAATGCTTCCAAAGTAAGTTTTCCAAAAGTAGACGTTTGTTTGGCAAAACAAAACAGTTATCTCACAGGGGTTTCAAACATAATTTTGAATTGTAAAAACAGTAATCACCACAGAACTGACAAAACATGGGTTTGTTTTCTTAAATAACAAGCAAATGTTAGTGACCCATAGTGTTTCTCTTTTTTTCTTGTGCTTAATTACCAATTCTGCATTGTGGCTTACTCAAACTTTTCTGTGTTAAGTAAAAGGCATCAGCTTTCTTCTTTGTACTAAGAGAAAAAAATATATTTATATATATATAAAAGATAGATATTTATATATATTATATTTTAAATATATTTTATACATATAACATATAAATATTATACTGTAAGACAAAAATATTTCTCTTAACTTAAAGGAAACTTTAACTCATGCCTGCTCTGGCTTATGCTTCCAAACAACTGTTCACACCAGCCTTCCACAGCTAAACCCATTTACTCAGTTTTGCAACAGATTCCAAGAACAAAGGACAAACAGGACTATTACAGAAGAAACACAGACAGAAGAACTGTTGACAGAATATGTTCCCAGTTCCAAAAGACTAGAATCCCCATACTGTACCACTATGTATGTAAGTAAACTCTCAAAATTTACTTTACTATGTAATGATTATTTCAGACTTCATGGATTTGAGATACTTGTTTAATGCGTTTGAGCTGATATGTAACATACTAATGTGAGAAAATAACAGCTGAAGTTTTAAACATATGAGCAGCTGTTTTTTTGCTTAATGTGAATCAAGTGTTCAAGTTTTATATCAATTATAATTTTGAAACTATTATACTTGCATATATTTTATTCATGCATATTCTGGCTATACTACAGGTTCTTTAGTAACATAAATCTGACTCAGCAGCACACATTCTGGGTCATTACCCATGTACAGATGTTCTTTTTTCCCCTAAGTCTTCTGTTATAATTTTAAAGTTATGAGAAGCAGTGTACAAAGACATACCCTGCTGTTTTTGTATCTGCTATGTGAGTTCCACCTTTGATCTTCCCAGGAGTGAAGGTTATTTCTGTTGAGCCAATTTCTCCACCATTCAGCTTCCCATCACACAGATCTCGAACAATCTCCAATCCAGACAGGTGCTGAGGCCTTGGAGTGACAATACAAAGTTAAAGATACGTGCAAGTAGCCTACATACTCACATTACATGAAAAGAACTACTAAACACCAACAGAAATTACAAAGACCAGAAATTTGCTCTGGTTGCTACAGTACTTCTCCTGAGTTCACAGGAGCCAAAGGAGCAGCATTCAGACAATTCTGGAGTATGTAGGATTCTGATATCTTTCCATTAGACCAAGTCCAGACAGAGAGATGAGATGCAGGAGCAGTCACTTGTCCTAATGTGATAAATGCTTAGACAGAAATGGAATGGATAAAGATGGCAATACTGGCCGAGCTAGAACCGAGGNCTTTTTTCTTGTGCTTAATTACCAATTCTGCATTGTGGCTTACTCAAACTTTTCTGTGTTAAGTAAAAGGCATCAGCTTTCTTCTTTGTACTAAGAGAAAAAAATATATTTATATATATATAAAAGATAGATATTTATATATATTTTTACATATATTTTATATATATAATATATA